>OX101815.2:35648941-35651441 GCA_944452925.2 Chrysolina oricalcia | reverse complement strand
AAATTTTTTTTTTTTCGAAAATTTTTTTTTTAATTTTTTTTTTCGAAAATTTTTTTGAAATTTTTTTTTAAAATTTTTTTTTGTAATTTTTTTTAAATTTTTTTTTCGAAAATTTTTTTGAAATTTTTTTGGAAATTTTTTTTTTATTATTTTTTTTTTGTAATTTTTTTTTAATTTTTTTTTTGAAATTTTTTTTTCGAAATTTTTTTTTTTGAAATTTTTTTTTTCGAAAATTTTTTTGAAATTTTTTTTGAAATTTTTTTTTTTTAATTTTTTTTTGAATTTTTTTTTAAATTTTTTTTTTGAAATTTTTTTTTCGAAATTTTTTTTTCGAAATTTTTTTTTTGAAATTTTTTTTTTCGAAATTTTTTTTGAAATTTTTTTTTTTATTATTTTTTTTTGTAATTTTTTTTTAATTTTTTTTTGAAATTTTTTTTTCGAAATTTTTTTTTTTTAATTTTTTTTTTCGAAAATTTTTTTGAAATTTTTTTTGAAATTTTTTTTTTAAATTTTTTTTTGAAATTTTTTTTAAATTTTTTTTTTGAAATTTTTTTTTCGAAATTTTTTTTTTTGAAATTTTTTTTTTCGAAAATTTTTTTGATATTTTTTTTGAAATTTTTTTTTTATTATTTTTTTTTGTAATTTTTTTTGAATTTTTTTTTTTTATTTTTTTTTTCGAAATTTTTGTTGAATTTTTTTTTGATTTTTTTTTCAATTTTTTTTCTAAAATTTTTTTTTTTGAAATTTCTTTTTTCAAAAATTTTTTTTTTGAAATTTTTTTTTTTAATTTTTTTTTTGAAATTTTTTTTTTCGAAAATTTTTTTGAAATTTTTTTTTTTAATTTTTTTTTTGTAATTTTTTTAAAATTTTTTTTTTGAAATTTTTTTTTTAAATTTTTTTTTTCGAAATTTTTTTTGAATTTTTTTTTTCAATTAAAATTATTTTTTTTTGAATTTTTTTTTTGAAATTTTTTTTTTCGAAATTTTTTTTGAATTTTTTTTTCAATTAAAATAATTTTTTTTTATTTTTTTTTTGAAATTTTATTTTGAAATTTTTTTCGAATTTTTTTTTTCAATTTTTTTTTTCGAAAATTTTTTTGAAATTTTTTTTGAAATTTTTTTTTTTATTTTTTTTTTTTTGAAATTTTTTTTTTTAATTTTTTTTTCGAAATTTTTTTTTTTCGAAAATTTTTTTTTTTTTATTTTTTTTTTTCAAAAATTTTTTTGAAATTTTTTTTTTTTTTTTTTTTTGTAATTTTTTTTAAATTTTTTTTTGAAATTTTTTTTTTCGAAAATTTTTTTGAAATTTTTTTTTTTAAATTTTTTTTTTGTAATTTTTTTCAATTTTTTTTTTGAAATTTTTTTTTTTTTTAATTTTTTTTTTTGAAATTTTTTTTTTTAATTTTTTTTTCGAAATTTTTTTTTTTCGAAAATTTTATTTTTTAATTTTTTTTTTCGAAAATTTTTTTGAAATTTTTTTTTTTAAATTTTTTTTTGTAATTTTTTTTAAATTTTTTTTTCGAAAATTTTTTTGAAATTTTTTTGGAAATTTTTTTTTTATTATTTTTTTTTGTAATTTTTTTTTAATTTTTTTTTTGAAATTTTTTTTCGAAATTTTTTTTTTTGAAATTTTTTTTTTCGAAAATTTTTTTGAAATTTTTTTTGAAATTTTTTTTTTTTAATTTTTTTTTTGAAATTTTTTTTAAATTTTTTTTTTTAAATTTTTTTTTCGAAATTTTTTTTTCGAAATTTTTTTTTTGAAATTTTTTTTTTCGAAATTTTTTTTGAAATTTTTTTTGAAATTTTTTTTTTATTATTTTTTTTTTGTAATTTTTTTTTAATTTTTTTTTGAAATTTTTTTTTCGAAATTTTTTTTTTTTAATTTTTTTTTTCGAAAATTTTTTTGAAATTTTTTTTGAAATTTTTTTTTTTAAATTTTTTTTTGAAATTTTTTTTAAATTTTTTTTTTGAAATTTTTTTTTCGAAATTTTTTTTTTTGAAATTTTTTTTTTCGAAAATTTTTTTGATATTTTTTTTGAAATTTTTTTTTATTATTTTTTTTTGTAATTTTTTTTTAATTTTTTTTTTTTTTTTTTTTCGAAATTTTCTTTGAATTTTTTTTTGAATTTTTTTAAATTTTTTTTTCGAAATTTTTTTTCGAATTTTTTTTTAAATTTTTTTAAAAATTTTTTATTAAATTTTTTTTGTTATTTTTTTAAAATTTTTTTTTTGAAAATTTTTTTTTCGATTTTTTTTTTTCGAAAATTTTTTTGAAATTTTTTTTGAATTTTTTTTTTTTTATTTTTTTTTTCGAAATTTTTTTTGAATTTTTTTTTGATTTTTTTTTCAATTTTTTTCTAAAATTTTTTTTTTTGAAATTTTTTTTTTCAAAAATTTTTTTTTTGAAATTTTTTTTTTTAATTTTTTTTTTGAAATTTTTTTTTTCGAAAATTTTTTTGAAATTTTTTTTGAATTTTTTTTTCGAAATTTTTTTTTTCGAA
>OX101815.2:35626441-35643941 GCA_944452925.2 Chrysolina oricalcia | reverse complement strand
TTTTTTTTTGAAATTTTTTTTTTCGAAAATTTTTTTGAAATTTTTTTTTTTTATTTTTTTTTTGTAATTTTTTTTAAATTTTTTTTTGAAATTTTTTTTTTTTTATTTTTTTTCGAAATTTTTTTGAATTTTTTTTTTCAATTAAAATTATTTTTTTTAATTTTTTTTTGAAATTTTTTTTTGAAATTTTTTTTCTAATTTTTTTTTAAATTTTTTTTTTTTTTAAATTTTTTTTTTGAAATTTTTTTTTTCAAAAATTTTTTTTTTTGAAATTTTTTTTTTTAATTTTTTTTTCGAAAATTTTTTTGAAATTATTTTTGAATTTTTTTTTCGAAATTTTTTTTTTCGAAAATTTTTTTGAAATTTTTTTTGAATTTTTTTTTTTTAAATTTTTTTTTTCGAAATTTTTTTTGAATTTTTTTTTGATTTTTTTTTCAATTTTTTTCTAAAAATTTTTTTTTTGAATTTTTTTTTTCAAAAATTTTTTTTTTTGAAATTTTTTTTTTAATTTTTTTTTTGAAATTTTTTTTTTAAATTTTTTTTTTGAATTTTTTTTTCGAAAATTTTTTGAAATTTTTTTTGAATTTTTTTTTCGTAATTTTTTTTTTCGAAATTTTTTTTGAATTTTTTTTTCAATTAAAATTATTTTTTTTAATTTTTTTTTTTGAAATTTTATTTTGAAATTTTTTTCGAATTTTTTTTTTTTATTTTTTTTTTTAATTTTTTTTTTAATTTTTTTTTTAATTTTTTTTTGAAATTTTTTTTTCGAAATTTTTTTTTTTTAATTTTTTTTTTTCGAAAATTTTTTTAAATTTTTTTTTGAAATTTTTTTTTCGAAATTTTTTTTTTGGAAATTTTTTTTTTCGAAAATTTTTTTGAAATTTTTTTTGAAATTTTTTTTTTTATTTTTTTTTTTTTGTAATTTTTTTTAATTTTTTTTTTTAATTTTTTTTTTCGAAATTTTTTTTGAATTTTTTTTAAAATTTTTTTAAATTTTTTTTTCGAAATTTTTTTTCGAATTTTTTTTTTAAATTTTTTTAAAAATTTTTTATTAAATTTTTTTTGTTATTTTTTTTAAATTTTTTTTTTTGAAAATTTTTTTTTCGATTTTTTTTTTTCGAAAATTTTTTTGAAATTTTTTTTGAATCTTTTTTTTTTATTTGTTTTTTCGAAATTTTTTTTGAATTTTTTTTTGATTTTTTTTTCAATTTTTTTCTAAAATTTTTTTTTTTGAAATTTTTTTTTTTAAAAATTTTTTTTTTTGAAATTTTTTTTTTAAATTTTTTTTTCGAAATTTTTTTTTTTCGAAAATTTTTTTTTTAATTTTTTTTTTCGAAAATTTTTTTGAAATTTTTTTTTAAAATTTTTTTTTGTAATTTTTTTTAAATTTTTTTTTCGAAAATTTTTTTGAAATTTTTTTGGAAATTTTTTTTTTATTATTTTTTTTTTGTAATTTTTTTTTAATTTTTTTTTTGAAATTTTTTTTTCGAAATTTTTTTTTTTGAAATTTTTTTTTTCGAAAATTTTTTTGAAATTTTTTTTGAAATTTTTTTTTTTTAATTTTTTTTTGAATTTTTTTTTAAATTTTTTTTTTGAAATTTTTTTTTCGAAATTTTTTTTTCGAAATTTTTTTTTTGAAATTTTTTTTTTCGAAATTTTTTTTGAAATTTTTTTTTTTATTATTTTTTTTTGTAATTTTTTTTTAATTTTTTTTTGAAATTTTTTTTTCGAAATTTTTTTTTTTTAATTTTTTTTTTCGAAAATTTTTTTGAAATTTTTTTTGAAATTTTTTTTTTAAATTTTTTTTTGAAATTTTTTTTAAATTTTTTTTTTGAAATTTTTTTTTCGAAATTTTTTTTTTTGAAATTTTTTTTTTCGAAAATTTTTTTGATATTTTTTTTGAAATTTTTTTTTTATTATTTTTTTTTGTAATTTTTTTTGAATTTTTTTTTTTTATTTTTTTTTTCGAAATTTTTGTTGAATTTTTTTTTGATTTTTTTTTCAATTTTTTTTCTAAAATTTTTTTTTTTGAAATTTCTTTTTTCAAAAATTTTTTTTTTGAAATTTTTTTTTTTAATTTTTTTTTTGAAATTTTTTTTTTCGAAAATTTTTTTGAAATTTTTTTTTTTAATTTTTTTTTTGTAATTTTTTTAAAATTTTTTTTTTGAAATTTTTTTTTTAAATTTTTTTTTTCGAAATTTTTTTTGAATTTTTTTTTTCAATTAAAATTATTTTTTTTTGAATTTTTTTTTTGAAATTTTTTTTTTCGAAATTTTTTTTGAATTTTTTTTTCAATTAAAATAATTTTTTTTTATTTTTTTTTTGAAATTTTATTTTGAAATTTTTTTCGAATTTTTTTTTTCAATTTTTTTTTTCGAAAATTTTTTTGAAATTTTTTTTGAAATTTTTTTTTTATTTTTTTTTTTTTGAAATTTTTTTTTTTAATTTTTTTTTCGAAATTTTTTTTTTTCGAAAATTTTTTTTTTTTTATTTTTTTTTTTCAAAAATTTTTTTGAAATTTTTTTTTTTTTTTTTTTTTGTAATTTTTTTTAAATTTTTTTTTGAAATTTTTTTTTTCGAAAATTTTTTTGAAATTTTTTTTTTTAAATTTTTTTTTTGTAATTTTTTTCAATTTTTTTTTTGAAATTTTTTTTTTTTAATTTTTTTTTTCGAAAATTTTTTTGAATTTTTTTTTGAAAATTTTTTTTTTTAATTTTTTTTTTGTAATTTTTTTGAAATTTTTTTTTAAATTTTTTTTTTTGAAATTTTTTTTTAAAAATTTTTTTAAATTTTTTTTTTCATTTTTTTTGAAATTTTCTTTTTTTCGAAATTTTTTTGAAATTTTTTTTGAATTTTTTTTTTGTAATTTTTTTAAAATTTTTTTTGAAAATTTTTTTTTTTGAATTTTTTTTTTTCGAAAATTTTTTTGAAATTTTTTTTGAATTTTTTTTTCGAAATTTTTTTTTTTCGAAAATTTTTTTTTTAATTTTTTTTTTCGAAAATTTTTTTGGAATTTTTTTTTTTATTTTTTTTTGTAATTTTTTTTAAATTTTTTTTTTGAAATTTTTTTTTCGAAATTTTTTTTTTTAAAATTTTTTTTTTCGAAAATTTTTTTGAAATTTTTTTTGAAATTTTTTTTTATTATTTTTTTTGTAATTTTTTTTGAATTTTTTTTTGATTTTTTTTTCAATTTTTCTAAAAATTTTTTTTTTGAAATTTTTTTTTTCGAAAATTTTTTTGAAATTTTTTTTAAATTTTTTTTTTGAAATTTTTTTTTCGAAATTTTTTTTCGAATTTTTTTTTAAATTTTTTTTTTGTAATTTTTTTAAAATTTTTTTTGAAAATTTTTTTTTTGAAATTTTTTTTTTCGAAAATTTTTTTGAATTTTTTTTTGAATTTTTTTTTTGAAATTTTTTTTTTCGAAAATTTTTTCGAAATTTTTTTTGAATTTTTTTTCAATTAAAATTATTTTTTTAAATTTTTTTTTTTGAAATTTAATTTTGAAATTTTTTTCGAAATTTTTTTTCAATTTTTTTTTTTTAATTTTTTTTTTGAAATTTTTTTTTCGAAATTTTTTTTTTTTTAATTTTTTTTTTCGAAAATTTTTTTGAAATTTTTTTTGAAATTTATTTTTATTATTTTTTTTTGTAATTTTTTTTGATTTTTTTTTCAATTTTTCTAAAATTTTTTTTTTTGAAATTTTTTTTTTCAAAAATTTTTTTTTTTTTGAAATTTTTTTTTAAATTTTTTTTTCGAAATTTTTTTTTTTCGAAAATTTTTTTTTTTTATTTTTTTTTTCGAAAATTTTTTTGAAATTTTTTTTTTTATTTTTTTTTGTAATTTTCTTTAAATTTTTTTTTGAAATTTTTTTTTTCGAAAATTTTTTTGAAATTTTTTTTAAAATTTTTTTTTGAAAATTTTTTTTTTTTGAAATTTTTTTTTCGAAATTTTTTTTCGAATTTTTTTTTTCAATTTTTTTTTAAAATTTTTTTAAAATTTTTTTTTGAAAATTTTTTTTTTTGAAATTTCTTTTTTCGAAATTTTTTTTCGAATTTTTTTTTTCAATTTTTTTTTTTTTATTTTTTTTTAAATTTTTTTTTTGAAATTTTTTTAAAAATTTTTTTAAAGTTTTTTTTCGAAATTTTTTTTCGAATTTTTTTTTTCAATTTTTTTTTTTTTTATTTTTTTTTTGAAATTTTTTTTTCGAAATTTTTTTTTTTGAAATTTTTTTAAAATTTTTTTTGAAATTTTTTTTTTTTTAATTTTTTTTTTGTAATTTTTTTTTAATTTTTTTTTTATTTTTTTTTTCGAAATTTTTTTTGAATTTTTTTTTGAATTTTTTAAAATTTTTTTTTCGAAAATTTTTTTGAAATTTTTTTTTTATTATTTTTTTTTTGTAATTTTTTTTTAATTTTTTTTTTGAAATTTTTTTTTCGAAATTTTTTTTTTTGAAATTTTTTTTTTCGAAAATTTTTTGAAATTTATTTTGAAATTTTTTTTTTTGAAATTTTTTTTTTCGAAAATTTTTTTGAAATTTTTTTTGAATTTTTTTTTTTAATTTTTTTTAAATTTTTTTTTTGAAATTTTTTTTCGAAATTTTTTTTTTGAAATTTTTTTTTTCGAAATTTTTTTTGAAATTTTTTTTTTATTATTTTTTTTTGTAATTTTTTTTTAAATTTTTTTTTTGTAATTTTTTTAAAATTTTTTTTGAAAATTTTTTTTTTTGAAATTTTTTTTTTCGAAAATTTTTTTGAAATTTTTTTTGAATTTTTTTTTTGAAATTTTTTTTTCGAAATTTTTTTTCGAATTTTTTTTTTAATTTTTTTTTTGTAATTTTTTTAAAATTTTTTTTGAAAATTTTTTTTTTTGAAATTTTTTTTTTCGAAAATTTTTTTGAAATTTTTTTTGAATTTTTTTTTTGAAATTTTTTTTTTCGAAAATTTTTTCGAAATTTTTTTTGAATTTTTTTTCAATTAAAATTATTTTTTTTAATTTTTTTTTTTGAAATTTTATTTTGAAATTTTTTCCGAATTTTTTTTTCAATTTTTTTTTTTAAATTTTTTTTTTGAAATTTTTTTTTCGAAATTTTTTTTTTTTTAATTTTTTTTTTCGAAAATTTTTTTGAAATTTTTTTTGAAATTTTTTTTTTATTATTTTTTTTGTAATTTTTTTTGAATTTTTTTTTGATTTTTTTTTCAATTTTTCTAAAATTTTTTTTTTGAAATTTTTTTTTTTATTTTTTTTTTGAAATTTTTTTTTTCGAAAATTTTTTTGAAATTTTTTTTGAATTTTTTTTTCGAATTTTTTTTTTTCGAAAATTTTTTTTATTAATTTTTTTTTTCGAAAATTTTTTTGAATTTTTTTTTTTATTTTTTTTTGTGATTTTTTTTAAATTTTTTTTTGAAATTGTTTTTTTCGAAAATTTTTTTGAAATTTTTTTTTTTATTTTTTTTTTGTAATTTTTTTAATTTTTTTTTTCGAAATTTTTTTTGAATATTTTTTTTTCAATTAAAATTATTTTTTTTGATTTTTTTTTGAAATTTTTTTTTTCGAAAATTTTTTCGAAATTTTTTTTGAATTTTTTTTTCAATTAAAATAATTTTTTTAAATTTTTTTTTTGAAATTTTATTTTGAAATTTTTTTCGAATTTTTTTTTTCAATTTTTTTTTTGAAATTTTTTTTTCGAAATTTTTTTTTTTTTAATTTTTTTTTTCGAAAATTTTTTTGAAATTTTTTTTGAAATTTTTTTTTTATTATTTTTTTTTGTAATTTTTTTTGAATTTTTTTTTGATTTTTTTTTCAATTTTTTTCTTAAATTTTTTTTTTTGAAATTTTTTTTTTCAAAAATTTTTTTTTTTTGAAATTTTTTTTTAAATTTTTTTTTCGAAATTTTTTTTTTCGAAAATTTTTTTTTTTTATTTTTTTTTTCAAAAATTTTTTTGAAATTTTTTTTTTTTTATTTTTTGTAATTTTTTTTAAATTTTTTTTTGAAATTTTTTTTTTCGAAAATTTTTTTGAAATTTTTTTTTTTTAATTTTTTTTTTGTAATTTTTTTCAAATTTTTTTTTGAAATTTTTTTTTTTAATTTTTTTTTTCGAAAATTTTTTTGAAATTTTTTTTGAAAATTTTTTTTTTTTAATTTTTTTTTTTTGTAATTTTTTTTTGAAATTTTTTTTTTAATTTTTTTTTTTGAATTTTTTTTTTTTAATTTTTTTAATTTTTTTTTTTCATTTTTTTTGAAATTTTTTTTTTCGAAATTTTTTTGAAATTTTTTTTGAATTTTTTTTTCAATTTTTTTTGAAATTTTTTTTTTTTATTTTTTTTTGTAATTTTTTTTTAATTTTTTTTTGAAAATTTTTTTTTTGAAATTTTTTTTTAAAAATTTTTTTAAATTTTTTTTTTCATTTTTTTTGGAATTTTTTTTTTTCGAAATTTTTTTGAAATTTTTTTTGAATTTTTTTTTCAATTTTTTTTGAAATTTTTTTTTTTATTTTTTTTTGTAATTTTTTTTAAATTTTTTTTTGAAAATTTTTTTTTTGAAATTTTTTTTTTCGAAAATTTTTTTGAAATTTTTTTGAATTTTTTTTTTGAAATTTTTTTTGAAATTTTTTTTTTTGAAATATTTTTTTTTCGAAAAATTTTTTTTTTGAAATTTTTTTTTCGAAATTTTTTTTCGAATTTTTTTTTTCAATTTTTTTTTAAATTTTTTTGAAATTTTTTTTTGAAAATTTTTTTTTTTTGAAATTTTTTTTTTCGAAATTTTTTTTCGAATTTTTTTTTTCAATTTTTTTTTTTTTATTTTTTTTGAAATTTTTTTTTCGAAATTTTTTTTTTTGAAATTTTTTTTTTCGAAAATTTTTTTGAAATTTTTTTTGAAATTTTTTTTTTTTGAATTTTTTTTTTTTGTAATTTTTTTTTAATTTTTTTTTTATTTTTTTTTTCGAAATTTTTTTTGAATTTTTTTTTGAATTTTTTTAAATTTTTTTCTCGAAATTTTTTTTCGAATTTTTTTTTCAATTTTTTAAAAAATTTTTTTTTGTTATTTTTTTTCAATTTTTTTTTTGAAAATTTTTTTTTCGATTTTTTTTTTCGAAAATTTTTTTGAAATTTTTTTTGAAATTTTTTTTTTTTAATTTTTTTTTGTAATTTTTTTGAAATTTTTTTTTTTCAATTTTTTTTTTCGAAAATTTTTTTGAAATTTTTTTTGAAATTTTTTTTTTTTAATTTTTTTTTTTGTAATTTTTTTTTTAATTTTTTTTTTCGAAATTTTTTTGGAATTTTTTTTGAATTTTTTTTTCAATTTTTTTTGAATTTTTTTTTATTTCATTTTGTAATTTTTTTTAAATTTTTTTTTGAAAATTTTTTTTTTGAAATTTTTTTTTTCGAAAATTTTTTTGAAATTTTTTTGAATTTTTTTTTGAAATTTTTTTTGAATTTTTTTTTTTTTGAATTTTTTTTTTTCGTAATTTTTTTTTAATTTTTTTTTTATTTTTTTTTTCGAAATTTTTTTTGAATTTTTTTTTGAATTTTTTTAAATTTTTTTCTCGAAATTTTTTTTCGAATTTTTTTTTCAATTTTTTAAAAAATTTTTTTTGTTATTTTTTTTCAATTTTTTTTTTGAAAATTTTTTTTTCGATTTTTTTTTTCGAAAATTTTTTTGAAATTTTTTTTGAAATTTTTTTTTTAAAATTTTTTTTTGTAATTTTTTTGAAATTTTTTTTTTTCAATTTTTTTTTTCGAAAATTTTTTTGAAATTTTTTTTGAAATTTTTTTTTTTTAATTTTTTTTTTTGTAATTTTTTTTTTAATTTTTTTTTTCGAAATTTTTTTGGAATTTTTTTTGAATTTTTTTTTCAATTTTTTTTGAATTTTTTTTTATTTCATTTTGTAATTTTTTTTAAATTTTTTTTTGAAAATTTTTTTTTTGAAATTTTTTTTTTCGAAAATTTTTTTGAAATTTTTTTGAATTTTTTTTTGAAATTTTTTTTGAAATTTTTTTTTTCGAAAAATTTTTTTTTCGAAAATTTTTTTTTCGAAAATTTTTTCGAAATTTTTTTTGAATTTTTTTTCAATTAAAATTATTTTTTAAAATTTTTTTTTTTGAAATTTAATTTTGAAATTTTTTTCGAAATTTTTTTTCAATTTTTTTTTTTAATTTTTTTTTTGAAATTTTTTTTTCGAAATTTTTTTTTTTTTAATTTTTTTTTTCGAAAATTTTTTTGAAATTTTTTTTGAAATTTATTTTTATTTTTTTTTGTAATTTTTTTTGAATTTTTTTTTGATTTTTTTTTCAATTTTTCTAAAATTTTTTTTTTTGAAATTTTTTTTTTCAAAAATTTTTTTTTTTTTGAAATTTTTTTTTGAAATTTTTTTTTCGAAATTTTTTTTTTTCGAAAATTTTTTTTTTTTATTTTTTTTTTTCGAAAATTTTTTTGAAATTTTTTTTTTTATTTTTTTTTGTAATTTTCTTTAAATTTTTTTTTGAAATTTTTTTTTTCGAAAATTTTTTTGAAATTTTTTTTAAAATTTTTTTTTGAAAATTTTTTTTTTTTGAAATTTTTTTTTCGAAATTTTTTTTCGAATTTTTTTTTTCAATTTTTTTTTTAAATTTTTTTAAAATTTTTTTTTGAAAATTTTTTTTTTTGAAATTTCTTTTTTCGAAATTTTTTTTCGAATTTTTTTTTTCAATTTTTTTTTTTTTATTTTTTTTTAAATTTTTTTTTTGAAATTTTTTAAAAATTTTTTTTAAGTTTTTTTTCGAAATTTTTTTTCGAATTTTTTTTTTCAATTTTTTTTTTTTATTTTTTTTTTGAAATTTTTTTTTCGAAATTTTTTTTTTTGAAATTTTTTTAAAATTTTTTTTGAAATTTTTTTTTTTTTTAATTTTTTTTTTTGTAATTTTTTTTTTATTTTTTTTTTCGAAATTTTTTTTGAATTTTTTTTTGAATTTTTTAAAATTTTTTTTTCGAAAATTTTTTTGAAATTTTTTTTTTATTATTTTTTTTTTGTAATTTTTTTTTAATTTTTTTTTTGAAATTTTTTTTTCGAAATTTTTTTTTTTGAAATTTTTTTTTTCGAAAATTTTTTGAAATTTATTTTGAAATTTTTTTTTTTGAAATTTTTTTTTTCGAAAATTTTTTTGAAATTTTTTTTGAATTTTTTTTTTTAAATTTTTTTTAAATTTTTTTTTTGAAATTTTTTTTCGAAATTTTTTTTTTGAAATTTTTTTTTTCGAAATTTTTTTTGAAATTTTTTTTTTATTATTTTTTTTTGTAATTTTTTTTTAAATTTTTTTTTTGTAATTTTTTTAAAATTTTTTTTGAAAATTTTTTTTTTTGAAATTTTTTTTTTCGAAAATTTTTTTGAAATTTTTTTTGAATTTTTTTTTTGAAATTTTTTTTTCGAAATTTTTTTTCGAATTTTTTTTTTAATTTTTTTTTTGTAATTTTTTTAAAATTTTTTTTGAAAATTTTTTTTTTTGAAATTTTTTTTTTCGAAAATTTTTTTGAAATTTTTTTTGAATTTTTTTTTTGAAATTTTTTTTTTCGAAAATTTTTTCGAAATTTTTTTTGAATTTTTTTTCAATTAAAATTATTTTTTTTAATTTTTTTTTTTGAAATTTTATTTTGAAATTTTTTCCGAATTTTTTTTTCAATTTTTTTTTTAATTTTTTTTTTGAAATTTTTTTTTCGAAATTTTTTTTTTTTAATTTTTTTTTTCGAAAATTTTTTTGAAATTTTTTTTGAAATTTTTTTTTTATTATTTTTTTTTGTAATTTTTTTTGAATTTTTTTTTGATTTTTTTTTCAATTTTTCTAAAATTTTTTTTTTGAAATTTTTTTTTTTATTTTTTTTTTGAAATTTTTTTTTTCGAAAATTTTTTTGAAATTTTTTTTGAATTTTTTTTTCGAATTTTTTTTTTCGAAAATTTTTTTTATTAATTTTTTTTTTCGAAAATTTTTTTGAAATTTTTTTTTTATTTTTTTTTGTGATTTTTTTTAAATTTTTTTTTGAAATTGTTTTTTTCGAAAATTTTTTTGAAATTTTTTTTTTTATTTTTTTTTGTAATTTTTTTAATTTTTTTTTTCGAAATTTTTTTTGAATATTTTTTTTTCAATTAAAATTATTTTTTTTGATTTTTTTTTTGAAATTTTTTTTTTCGAAAATTTTTTCGAAATTTTTTTTGAATTTTTTTTTCAATTAAAATAATTTTTTTAAATTTTTTTTTTGAAATTTTATTTTGAAATTTTTTTCGAATTTTTTTTTTCAATTTTTTTTTGAAATTTTTTTTTCGAAATTTTTTTTTTTTTAATTTTTTTTTTCGAAAATTTTTTTGAAATTTTTTTTGAAATTTTTTTTTTATTATTTTTTTTTGTAATTTTTTTTGAATTTTTTTTTGATTTTTTTTTCAATTTTTTTCTTAAATTTTTTTTTTTGAAATTTTTTTTTTCAAAAAATTTTTTTTTTTGAAATTTTTTTTTAAATTTTTTTTTCGAAATTTTTTTTTTCGAAAATTTTTTTTTTTTATTTTTTTTTTCAAAAATTTTTTTGAAATTTTTTTTTTTTATTTTTTGTAATTTTTTTTAAATTTTTTTTTGAAATTTTTTTTTTCGAAAATTTTTTTGAAATTTTTTTTTTTTAATTTTTTTTTTGTAATTTTTTTCAAATTTTTTTTTGAAATTTTTTTTTTTAATTTTTTTTTTCGAAAATTTTTTTGAAATTTTTTTTGAAAATTTTTTTTTTTTAATTTTTTTTTTTTGTAATTTTTTTTTGAAATTTTTTTTTTAATTTTTTTTTTTGAATTTTTTTTTTTAAATTTTTTTAAATTTTTTTTTTCATTTTTTTTGAAATTTTTTTTTTCGAAATTTTTTTGAAATTTTTTTTGAATTTTTTTTTCAATTTTTTTTGAAATTTTTTTTTTTTATTTTTTTTTGTAATTTTTTTTTAATTTTTTTTTGAAAATTTTTTTTTTGAAATTTTTTTTTAAAAATTTTTTTAAATTTTTTTTTTCATTTTTTTTGGAATTTTTTTTTTTCGAAATTTTTTTGAAATTTTTTTTGAATTTTTTTTTCAATTTTTTTTGAAATTTTTTTTTTTATTTTTTTTTGTAATTTTTTTTAAATTTTTTTTTGAAAATTTTTTTTTTGAAATTTTTTTTTTCGAAAATTTTTTTGAAATTTTTTTGAATTTTTTTTTTGAAATTTTTTTTGAAATTTTTTTTTTTGAAATATTTTTTTTTCGAAAAATTTTTTTTTTGAAATTTTTTTTTCGAAATTTTTTTTCGAATTTTTTTTTTCAATTTTTTTTTAAATTTTTTTAAAATTTTTTTTTGAAAATTTTTTTTTTTGAAATTTTTTTTTTCGAAATTTTTTTTCGAATTTTTTTTTTCAATTTTTTTTTTTTTATTTTTTTTTTGAAATTTTTTTTTCGAAATTTTTTTTTTTGAAATTTTTTTTTTCGAAAATTTTTTTGAAATTTTTTTTGAAATTTTTTTTTTTTTAATTTTTTTTTTATTTTTTTTTTCGAAATTTTTTTTGAATTTTTTTTTGAATTTTTTTAAATTTTTTTTTCGAAAATTTTTTTGAAATTTTTTTTTTATTATTTTTTTTTGTAATTTTTTTTTAATTTTTTTTTTGAAATTTTTTTTTCGAAATTTTTTTTTTTGAAATTTTTTTTTTCGAAAATTTTTTTGAAATTTATTTTGAAATTTTTTTTTTTGAAATTTTTTTTTTCGAAAATTTTTTTGAAATTTTTTTTGAAATTTTTTTTTTTTATTTTTTTTTTTAATTTTTTTTTAATTTTTTTTTTGAAATTTTTTTTTCGAAATTTTTTTTTTGAAATTTTTTTTTTTCGAAATTTTTTTTGAAATTTTTTTTGAAATTTTTTTTTTTATTATTTTTTTTTGTAATTTTTTTTTAAATTTTTTTTTTGTAATTTTTTTAAAATTTTTTTTGAAAATTTTTTTTTTTGAAATTTTTTTTATCGAAAATTTTTTTGAAATTTTTTTTGAATTTTTTTTTCAATTAAAATAATTTTTTTTAATTTTTTTTTTTGAAATTTTATTTTGAAATTTTTTTCGAATTTTTTTTTTCAATTTTTTTTTTTAAATTTTTTTTTTGAAATTTTTTTTTCGAAATTTTTTTTTTTTAAATTTTTTTTTTCGAAAATTTTTTTGAAATTTTTTTTTGAAATTTTTTTTTTTATTATTTTTTTTTTGTAATTTTTTTTGAATTTTTTTTTGATTTTTTTTTCAATTTTTTTCTTAAATTTTTTTTTTTGAAATTTTTTTTTTCAAAAATTTTTTTTTTTTGAAATTTTTTTTTTAATTTTTTTTTCGAAATTTTTTTTTTCAAAAATTTTTTTGAAATTTTTTTTTTATTTTTTTTTTGTAATTTTTTTAAAATTTTTTTTTGAAATTTTTTTTTTCGAAAATTTTTTTGAAATTTTTTTTTTTTTATTTTTTTTTTGTAATTTTTTTCAAATTTTTTTTTGAAATATTTTTTTTTAAATTTTTTTTTTCGAAAATTTTTTTGAAATTTTTTTTGAAAATTTTTTTTTTAATTTTTTTTTTTTGTAATTTTTTTGAAATTTTTTTTTTAATTTTTTTTTTTGAAATTTTTTTTTAAAAATTTTTTTAAATTTTTTTAAAAATTTTTTTTGAAATTTTTTTTTTCGAAATTTTTTTGAAATTTTTTTTGAATTTTTTTTTCAATTTTTTTTGAAATGTTTTTTTTTTATTTTTTTTTGTAATTTTTTTTAAATTTTTTTTTGAAAATTTTTTTTTTGAAATTTTTTTTTAAAAATTTTTTTATTTTTTTTTTCATTTTTTTTTGAAATTTTTTTTTTTCGAAATTTTTTTGAAATTTTTTTTGAATTTTTTTTTCAATTTTTTTTGAAATTTTTTTTTTTATTTTTTTTTGTAATTTTTTTAAAATTTTTTTTTGAAAATTTTTTTTTTTTAAATTTTTTTTTTCGAAAATTTTTTTGAAATTTTTTTGAATTTTTTTTTTGAAATTTTTTTTGAAATTTTTTTTTTTGAAATTTTTTTTTTTCGAAAAATTTTTTTTTCGAAAATTTTTTTGAAATTTTATTTGAAATTTTTTTTTGAAAATTTTTTTTTTGAAATTTTTTTTTCGAAATTTTTTTTCGAATTTTTTTTTTCAATTTTTTTTAAAATTTTTTTAAAATTTTTTTTTGAAAATTTTTTTTTTCGAAATTTTTTTTTTCGAAATTTTTTTTCGAATTTTTTTTTTCAATTTTTTTTTTTTTATTTTTTTTTGAAATTTTTTTTTCGAAATTTTTTTTTTTGAAATTTTTTTTTTCGAAAATTTTTTTGAAATTTTTTTTGAAATTTTTTTTTTTTGAATTTTTTTTTTTTGTAATTTTTTTTTAATTTTTTTTTCGAAATTTTTTTTCGAATTTTTTTTTCAATTTTTTAAAAAAATTTTTTTTGTTATTTTTTTTCAATTTTTTTTTTGAAAATTTTTTTTTCGATTTTTTTTTTCGAAAATTTTTTTGAAATTTTTTTTGAAATTTTTTTTTTTTAATTTTTTTTTGTAATTTTTTTGAAATTTTTTTTTTTTCAATTTTTTTTTTCGAAAATTTTTTTGAAATTTTTTTTGAAATTTTTTTTTTTAATTTTTTTGTAATTTTTTTTTAAATTTTTTTTTTCGAAATTTTTTTTTTTTAATTTTTTTAAATTTTTTTTTTCATTTTTTTGAAATTTTTTTTTTTCGAAATTTTTTTGGAATTTTTTTTGAATTTTTTTTGAATTTCTTTTGAATTTTTTTTTTTTATTTTATTTTGTAATTTTTTTTAAATTTTTTTTTGAAAATTTTTTTTTTGAAATTTTTTTTTTCGAAAATTTTTTTGAAATTTTTTTGAATTTTTTTTTGAAATTTTTTTTGAAATTTTTTTTTTCGAAAAATTTTTTTTTCGAAAATTTTTTTGAAATTTTTTTTGAATTTTTTTTTCGAAATTTTTTTTTTTCGAAAATTTTTTTTTTTATTTTTTTTTTCGAAAATTTTTTTGAAATTTTTTTTCAATTTTTTTTCAATTAAAATTATTTTTTTTAATTTTTTTTTTTGAAATTTTATTTTGAAATTTTTTTCGAATTTTTTTTTCAATTTTTTTTTTTTTAATTTTTTTTTGAAATTTTTTTTTCGAAATTTTTTTTTATTATTTTTTTTTGTAATTTTTTTTGAATTTTTTTTTGATTTTTTTTTCAATTTTTCTAAAATTTTTTTTTTGAAATTTTTTTTTTTATTTTTTTTTTGAAATTTTTTTTTTCGAAAATTTTTTTGAAATTTTTTTTGAATTTTTTTTTCGAAATTTTTTTTTTTCGAAAATTTTTTTTATTAATTTTTTTTTTCGAAAATTTTTTTGAAATTTTTTTTTTTATTTTTTTTTGTAATTTTTTTAAAAATTTTTTTTGAAATTTTTTTTTTTAATTTTTTTTTTCGAAATTTTTTTTGAATTTTTTTTTTCAATTAAAATTATTTTTTTTTGAATTTTTTTTTGAAATTTTTTTTTTCGAAAATTTTTTCGAAATTTTTTTTGAATTTTTTTTCAATTAAAATAATTTTTTTTAATTTTTTTTTTTTGAAATTTTATTTTGAAATTTTTTTCGAATTTTTTTTTTCAATTTTTTTTTTAATTTTTTTTTGAAATTTTTTTTTCGAAATTTTTTTTTTTAAATTTTTTTTTTCGAAAATTTTTTTGAAATTTTTTTTGAAATTTTTTTTTTTATTATTTTTTTTTTGTAATTTTTTTTCGAATTTTTTTTTCAATTTTTTAAAAAATTTTTTTTTGTTATTTTTTTTCAATTTTTTTTTTTGAAAATTTTTTTTTCGATTTTTTTTTTGAAATTTTTTTTTTTTTAATTTTTTTTTGTAATTTTTTTGAAATTTTTTTTTTTCAATTTTTTTTTTCGAAAATTTTTTTGAAATTTTTTTTGAAATTTTTTTTTTTTAATTTTTTTTTTGTAATTTTTTTTTTAATTTTTTTTTTCGAAATTTTTTCTTTTAAATTTTTTTAAATTTTTTTTTAAATTTTTTTTAAATTTTTTTTTTTCGAAAATTTTTTTGAAATTTTTTTGAAATTTTTTTTTTTGAAATTTTTTTTTTCGAAAATTTTTTTGAAATTTTTTTTGAATTTTTTTTTCGAAATTTTTTTTTTTCGAAAATTTTTTTTTTTAATTTTTTTTTTCGAAAATTTTTTTGAAATTTTTTTTTTTATTTTTTTTTGTAATTTTTTTAAAATTTTTTTTTGAAATTTTTTTTTTCGAAAATATTTTTGAAATTTTTTTTTTTTATTTTTTTTTTGTAATTTTTTTTAAATTTTTTTTTGAAATTTTTTTTTTTAATTTTTTTTCGAAATTTTTTTTGATTTTTTTTTTTCAATTAAAATTATTTTTTTTAATTTTTTTTTTTGAAATTTTTTTTTGAAATTTTTTTTCGAATTTTTTTTTCAATTTTTTTTTTTTTAAATTTTTTTTTTGAAATTTTTTTTTTCAAAAATTTTTTTTTTTGAAATTTTTTTTTTTTAATTTTTTTTTCGAAAATTTTTTTGAAATTTTTTTTGAATTTTTTTTTCGAAATTTTTTTTTTCGAAAATTTTTTTGAAATTTTTTTTGAATTTTTTTTTTTTTAATTTTTTTTTTCGAAATTTTTTTTGAATTTTTTTTTGATTTTTTTTTCAATTTTTTTCTAAAATTTTTTTTTTTGAATTTTTTTTTTCAAAAATTTTTTTTTTTGAAATTTTTTTTTTTAATTTTTTTTTTGAAATTTTTTTTTTAAATTTTTTTTTTGAATTTTTTTTTCGAAAATTTTTTGAAATTTTTTTTGAATTTTTTTTTCGTAATTTTTTTTTTCGAAATTTTTTTTGAATTTTTTTTTCAATTAAAATTATTTTTTTTAATTTTTTTTTTCGAAATTTTATTTTGAAATTTTTTTCGAATTTTTTTTTTTATTTTTTTTTTTTATTTTTTTTTGAAATTTTTTTTTCGAAATTTTTTTTTTTAAATTTTTTTTTTTCGAAAATTTTTTTAAATTTTTTTTTGAAATTTTTTTTTCGAAATTTTTTTTTTGGAAATTTTTTTTTTCGAAAATTTTTTTGAAATTTTTTTTGAAATTTTTTTTTTTATTTTTTTTTTTTTGTAATTTTTTTTTAATTTTTTTTTTAATTTTTTTTTTCGAAATTTTTTTTGAATTTTTTTTTAAATTTTTTTAAATTTTTTTTTCGAAATTTTTTTTCGAATTTTTTTTTTAAATTTTTTTAAAAATTTTTTATTAAATTTTTTTTGTTATTTTTTTTAAATTTTTTTTTTTGAAAATTTTTTTTTCGATTTTTTTTTTTCGAAAATTTTTTTGAAATTTTTTTTGAATCTTTTTTTTTTTTTTTTTTTTCGAAATTTTTTTTGAATTTTTTTTTGATTTTTTTTTCAATTTTTTTCTGAAATTTTTTTTTTTGAAATTTTTTTTTTTTTTAATTTTTTTTTTTGAAATTTTTTTTTTAAATTTTTTTTTCGAAATTTTTTTTTTTCGAAAATTTTTTTTTTTAATTTTTTTTTTTCGAAAATTTTTTTGAAATTTTTTTTTTTTAATTTTTTTTTGTAATTTTTTTTAAATTTTTTTTTCGAAAATTTTTTTGAAATTTTTTTGGAAATTTTTTTTTTATTATTTTTTTTTGTAATTTTTTTTTAATTTTTTTTTTGAAATTTTTTTTCGAAATTTTTTTTTTTGAAATTTTTTTTTTCGAAAATTTTTTTGAAATTTTTTTTGAAATTTTTTTTTTTTAATTTTTTTTTTGAAATTTTTTTTAAATTTTTTTTTTTAAATTTTTTTTTCGAAATTTTTTTTTCGAAATTTTTTTTTTGAAATTTTTTTTTTCGAAATTTTTTTTGAAATTTTTTTTGAAATTTTTTTTTTATTATTTTTTTTTTGTAATTTTTTTTTAATTTTTTTTTGAAATTTTTTTTTCGAAATTTTTTTTTTTTAATTTTTTTTTTCGAAAATTTTTTTGAAATTTTTTTTGAAATTTTTTTTTTTAAATTTTTTTTTGAAATTTTTTTTAAATTTTTTTTTTGAAATTTTTTTTTCGAAATTTTTTTTTTTGAAATTTTTTTTTTCGAAAATTTTTTTGATATTTTTTTTGAAATTTTTTTTTATTATTTTTTTTTGTAATTTTTTTTTAATTTTTTTTTTTTTTTTTTTTCGAAATTTTCTTTGAATTTTTTTTTGAATTTTTTTAAATTTTTTTTTCGAAATTTTTTTTCGAATTTTTTTTTAAATTTTTTTAAAAATTTTTTATTAAATTTTTTTTGTTATTTTTTTAAAATTTTTTTTTTGAAAATTTTTTTTTCGATTTTTTTTTTTCGAAAATTTTTTTGAAATTTTTTTTGAATTTTTTTTTTTTTATTTTTTTTTTCGAAATTTTTTTTGAATTTTTTTTTGATTTTTTTTTCAATTTTTTTCTAAAATTTTTTTTTTTGAAATTTTTTTT
>OX101815.2:35601441-35621441 GCA_944452925.2 Chrysolina oricalcia | reverse complement strand
TTTTTTTTTGAAATTTTTTTTTTAAATTTTTTTTTTCGAAATTTTTTTTGAATTTTTTTTTTCAATTAAAATTATTTTTTTTTGAATTTTTTTTTTGAAATTTTTTTTTTCGAAAATTTTTTCGAAATTTTTTTTGAATTTTTTTTTCAATTAAAATAATTTTTTTTTATTTTTTTTTTGAAATTTTATTTTGAAATTTTTTTCGAATTTTTTTTTTCAATTTTTTTTTTCGAAAATTTTTTTGAAATTTTTTTTGAAATTTTTTTTTTTATTTTTTTTTTTTTGAAATTTTTTTTTTTAATTTTTTTTTCGAAATTTTTTTTTTTCGAAAATTTTTTTTTTTTTATTTTTTTTTTTCAAAAATTTTTTTGAAATTTTTTTTTTTTTTTTTTTTGTAATTTTTTTTAAATTTTTTTTTGAAATTTTTTTTTTCGAAAATTTTTTTGAAATTTTTTTTTTTAAATTTTTTTTTTGTAATTTTTTTCAATTTTTTTTTTGAAATTTTTTTTTTTTAATTTTTTTTTTCGAAAATTTTTTTGAATTTTTTTTTGAAAATTTTTTTTTTTAATTTTTTTTTTGTAATTTTTTTGAAATTTTTTTTTAAATTTTTTTTTTTGAAATTTTTTTTTAAAAATTTTTTTAAATTTTTTTTTTCATTTTTTTTGAAATTTTCTTTTTTTCGAAATTTTTTTGAAATTTTTTTTGAATTTTTTTTTTGTAATTTTTTTAAAATTTTTTTTGAAAATTTTTTTTTTTGAATTTTTTTTTTTCGAAAATTTTTTTGAAATTTTTTTTGAATTTTTTTTTCGAAATTTTTTTTTTTCGAAAATTTTTTTTTTAATTTTTTTTTTCGAAAATTTTTTTGGAATTTTTTTTTTTATTTTTTTTTGTAATTTTTTTTAAATTTTTTTTTTGAAATTTTTTTTTCGAAATTTTTTTTTTTTAAATTTTTTTTTTCGAAAATTTTTTTGAAATTTTTTTTGAAATTTTTTTTTATTATTTTTTTTGTAATTTTTTTTGAATTTTTTTTTGATTTTTTTTTCAATTTTTCTAAAAATTTTTTTTTTGAAATTTTTTTTTTCGAAAATTTTTTTGAAATTTTTTTTAAATTTTTTTTTTGAAATTTTTTTTTCGAAATTTTTTTTCGAATTTTTTTTTAAATTTTTTTTTTGTAATTTTTTTAAAATTTTTTTTGAAAATTTTTTTTTTGAAATTTTTTTTTTCGAAAATTTTTTTGAATTTTTTTTTGAATTTTTTTTTTGAAATTTTTTTTTTCGAAAATTTTTTCGAAATTTTTTTTGAATTTTTTTTCAATTAAAATTATTTTTTTAAATTTTTTTTTTTGAAATTTAATTTTGAAATTTTTTTCGAAATTTTTTTTCAATTTTTTTTTTTTAATTTTTTTTTTGAAATTTTTTTTTCGAAATTTTTTTTTTTTTAATTTTTTTTTTCGAAAATTTTTTTGAAATTTTTTTTGAAATTTATTTTTATTATTTTTTTTTGTAATTTTTTTTGATTTTTTTTTCAATTTTTCTAAAATTTTTTTTTTTGAAATTTTTTTTTTCAAAAATTTTTTTTTTTTTGAAATTTTTTTTTAAATTTTTTTTTCGAAATTTTTTTTTTTCGAAAATTTTTTTTTTTTATTTTTTTTTTCGAAAATTTTTTTGAAATTTTTTTTTTTATTTTTTTTTGTAATTTTCTTTAAATTTTTTTTTGAAATTTTTTTTTTCGAAAATTTTTTTGAAATTTTTTTTAAAATTTTTTTTTGAAAATTTTTTTTTTTTGAAATTTTTTTTTCGAAATTTTTTTTCGAATTTTTTTTTTCAATTTTTTTTTTAAATTTTTTTAAAATTTTTTTTTGAAAATTTTTTTTTTTGAAATTTCTTTTTTCGAAATTTTTTTTCGAATTTTTTTTTTCAATTTTTTTTTTTTTATTTTTTTTTAAATTTTTTTTTTGAAATTTTTTTAAAAATTTTTTTAAAGTTTTTTTTCGAAATTTTTTTTCGAATTTTTTTTTTCAATTTTTTTTTTTTTTATTTTTTTTTTGAAATTTTTTTTTCGAAATTTTTTTTTTTGAAATTTTTTTAAAATTTTTTTTGAAATTTTTTTTTTTTTAATTTTTTTTTTGTAATTTTTTTTTAATTTTTTTTTTATTTTTTTTTTCGAAATTTTTTTTGAATTTTTTTTTGAATTTTTTAAAATTTTTTTTTCGAAAATTTTTTTGAAATTTTTTTTTTATTATTTTTTTTTTGTAATTTTTTTTATTTTTTTTTTTGAAATTTTTTTTTCGAAATTTTTTTTTTTGAAATTTTTTTTTTCGAAAATTTTTTGAAATTTATTTTGAAATTTTTTTTTTTGAAATTTTTTTTTTCGAAAATTTTTTTGAAATTTTTTTTGAATTTTTTTTTTTAATTTTTTTTAAATTTTTTTTTTGAAATTTTTTTTCGAAATTTTTTTTTTGAAATTTTTTTTTTCGAAATTTTTTTTGAAATTTTTTTTTTATTATTTTTTTTTGTAATTTTTTTTTAAATTTTTTTTTTGTAATTTTTTTAAAATTTTTTTTGAAAATTTTTTTTTTTGAAATTTTTTTTTTCGAAAATTTTTTTGAAATTTTTTTTGAATTTTTTTTTTGAAATTTTTTTTTCGAAATTTTTTTTCGAATTTTTTTTTTAATTTTTTTTTTGTAATTTTTTTAAAATTTTTTTTGAAAATTTTTTTTTTTGAAATTTTTTTTTTCGAAAATTTTTTTGAAATTTTTTTTGAATTTTTTTTTTGAAATTTTTTTTTTCGAAAATTTTTTCGAAATTTTTTTTGAATTTTTTTTCAATTAAAATTATTTTTTTTAATTTTTTTTTTTGAAATTTTATTTTGAAATTTTTTCCGAATTTTTTTTTCAATTTTTTTTTTTAAATTTTTTTTTTGAAATTTTTTTTTCGAAATTTTTTTTTTTTTAATTTTTTTTTTCGAAAATTTTTTTGAAATTTTTTTTGAAATTTTTTTTTTATTATTTTTTTTGTAATTTTTTTTGAATTTTTTTTTGATTTTTTTTTCAATTTTTCTAAAATTTTTTTTTTGAAATTTTTTTTTTTATTTTTTTTTTGAAATTTTTTTTTTCGAAAATTTTTTTGAAATTTTTTTTGAATTTTTTTTTCGAATTTTTTTTTTTCGAAAATTTTTTTTATTAATTTTTTTTTTCGAAAATTTTTTTGAAATTTTTTTTTTATTTTTTTTTGTGATTTTTTTTAAATTTTTTTTTGAAATTGTTTTTTTCGAAAATTTTTTTGAAATTTTTTTTTTTATTTTTTTTTTGTAATTTTTTTAATTTTTTTTTTCGAAATTTTTTTTGAATATTTTTTTTTCAATTAAAATTATTTTTTTTGATTTTTTTTTGAAATTTTTTTTTTCGAAAATTTTTTCGAAATTTTTTTTGAATTTTTTTTTCAATTAAAATAATTTTTTTAAATTTTTTTTTTGAAATTTTATTTTGAAATTTTTTTCGAATTTTTTTTTTCAATTTTTTTTTTGAAATTTTTTTTTCGAAATTTTTTTTTTTTTAATTTTTTTTTTCGAAAATTTTTTTGAAATTTTTTTTGAAATTTTTTTTTTATTATTTTTTTTTGTAATTTTTTTTGAATTTTTTTTTGATTTTTTTTTCAATTTTTTTCTTAAATTTTTTTTTTTGAAATTTTTTTTTTCAAAAATTTTTTTTTTTTGAAATTTTTTTTTAAATTTTTTTTTTCGAAATTTTTTTTTTCGAAAATTTTTTTTTTTTATTTTTTTTTTCAAAAATTTTTTTGAAATTTTTTTTTTTTTTATTTTTTGTAATTTTTTTTAAATTTTTTTTTGAATTTTTTTTTTTCGAAAATTTTTTTGAAATTTTTTTTTTTTAATTTTTTTTTTGTAATTTTTTTCAAATTTTTTTTTGAAATTTTTTTTTTTAATTTTTTTTTTCGAAAATTTTTTTGAAATTTTTTTTGAAAATTTTTTTTTTTTAATTTTTTTTTTTTGTAATTTTTTTTTGAAATTTTTTTTTTAATTTTTTTTTTTGAATTTTTTTTTTTAATTTTTTTAAATTTTTTTTTTCATTTTTTTTGAAATTTTTTTTTTCGAAATTTTTTTGAAATTTTTTTTGAATTTTTTTTTCAATTTTTTTTGAAATTTTTTTTTTTATTTTTTTTTGTAATTTTTTTTTAATTTTTTTTTGAAAATTTTTTTTTTGAAATTTTTTTTTAAAAATTTTTTTAAATTTTTTTTTTCATTTTTTTTGGAATTTTTTTTTTTCGAAATTTTTTTGAAATTTTTTTTGAATTTTTTTTTCAATTTTTTTTGAAATTTTTTTTTTTATTTTTTTTTGTAATTTTTTTTAAATTTTTTTTTGAAAATTTTTTTTTTGAAATTTTTTTTTTCGAAAATTTTTTTGAAATTTTTTTGAATTTTTTTTTTGAAATTTTTTTTGAAATTTTTTTTTTTGAAATATTTTTTTTTCGAAAAATTTTTTTTTTGAAATTTTTTTTTCGAAATTTTTTTTCGAATTTTTTTTTTCAATTTTTTTTTAAATTTTTTTAAAATTTTTTTTTGAAAATTTTTTTTTTTTGAAATTTTTTTTTTCGAAATTTTTTTTCGAATTTTTTTTTTCAATTTTTTTTTTTTTATTTTTTTTGAAATTTTTTTTTCGAAATTTTTTTTTTTGAAATTTTTTTTTTCGAAAATTTTTTTGAAATTTTTTTTGAAATTTTTTTTTTTTGAATTTTTTTTTTTTGTAATTTTTTTTTAATTTTTTTTTTATTTTTTTTTTCGAAATTTTTTTTGAATTTTTTTTTGAATTTTTTTAAATTTTTTTCTCGAAATTTTTTTTCGAATTTTTTTTTCAATTTTTTAAAAAATTTTTTTTTGTTATTTTTTTTCAATTTTTTTTTTGAAAATTTTTTTTTCGATTTTTTTTTTCGAAAATTTTTTTGAAATTTTTTTTGAAATTTTTTTTTTTTAATTTTTTTTTGTAATTTTTTTGAAATTTTTTTTTTTCAATTTTTTTTTTCGAAAATTTTTTTGAAATTTTTTTTGAAATTTTTTTTTTTAATTTTTTTTTTTGTAATTTTTTTTTTAATTTTTTTTTTCGAAATTTTTTTGGAATTTTTTTTGAATTTTTTTTTCAATTTTTTTTGAATTTTTTTTATTTCATTTTGTAATTTTTTTTAAATTTTTTTTTGAAAATTTTTTTTTTGAAATTTTTTTTTTCGAAAATTTTTTTGAAATTTTTTTGAATTTTTTTTTGAAATTTTTTTTGAATTTTTTTTTTTTTGAATTTTTTTTTTTCGTAATTTTTTTTTAATTTTTTTTTTATTTTTTTTTTCGAAATTTTTTTTGAATTTTTTTTTGAATTTTTTTAAATTTTTTTCTCGAAATTTTTTTTCGAATTTTTTTTTCAATTTTTTAAAAAATTTTTTTTTGTTATTTTTTTTCAATTTTTTTTTTGAAAATTTTTTTTTCGATTTTTTTTTTCGAAAATTTTTTTGAAATTTTTTTTGAAATTTTTTTTTTAAAATTTTTTTTTGTAATTTTTTTGAAATTTTTTTTTTTCAATTTTTTTTTTCGAAAATTTTTTTGAAATTTTTTTTGAAATTTTTTTTTTTTAATTTTTTTTTTTGTAATTTTTTTTTTAATTTTTTTTTTCGAAATTTTTTTGGAATTTTTTTTGAATTTTTTTTTCAATTTTTTTTGAATTTTTTTTTATTTCATTTTGTAATTTTTTTTAAATTTTTTTTTGAAAATTTTTTTTTTGAAATTTTTTTTTTCGAAAATTTTTTTGAAATTTTTTTGAATTTTTTTTTGAAATTTTTTTTGAAATTTTTTTTTTCGAAAAATTTTTTTTTCGAAAATTTTTTTTTCGAAAATTTTTTCGAAATTTTTTTTGAATTTTTTTTCAATTAAAATTATTTTTTAAAATTTTTTTTTTTGAAATTTAATTTTGAAATTTTTTTCGAAATTTTTTTTCAATTTTTTTTTTTAATTTTTTTTTTGAAATTTTTTTTTCGAAATTTTTTTTTTTTTAATTTTTTTTTTCGAAAATTTTTTTGAAATTTTTTTTGAAATTTATTTTTATTTTTTTTTGTAATTTTTTTTGAATTTTTTTTTGATTTTTTTTTCAATTTTTCTAAAATTTTTTTTTTTGAAATTTTTTTTTTCAAAAATTTTTTTTTTTTTGAAATTTTTTTTTGAAATTTTTTTTTCGAAATTTTTTTTTTTCGAAAATTTTTTTTTTTTATTTTTTTTTTTCGAAAATTTTTTTGAAATTTTTTTTTTTATTTTTTTTTGTAATTTTCTTTAAATTTTTTTTTGAAATTTTTTTTTTCGAAAATTTTTTTGAAATTTTTTTTAAAATTTTTTTTTGAAAATTTTTTTTTTTGAAATTTTTTTTTCGAAATTTTTTTTCGAATTTTTTTTTTCAATTTTTTTTTTAATTTTTTTAAAATTTTTTTTTGAAAATTTTTTTTTTTGAAATTTCTTTTTTCGAAATTTTTTTTCGAATTTTTTTTTTCAATTTTTTTTTTTTTATTTTTTTTTTAAATTTTTTTTTTGAAATTTTTTTAAAAATTTTTTTAAAGTTTTTTTTCGAAATTTTTTTTCGAATTTTTTTTTTCAATTTTTTTTTTTTTATTTTTTTTTTGAAATTTTTTTTTCGAAATTTTTTTTTTTGAAATTTTTTTGAAATTTTTTTTGAAATTTTTTTTTTTTTAATTTTTTTTTTGTAATTTTTTTTTAATTTTTTTTTTATTTTTTTTTTCGAAATTTTTTTTGAATTTTTTTTTGAATTTTTTAAAATTTTTTTTTCGAAAATTTTTTTGAAATTTTTTTTTTATTATTTTTTTTTTGTAATTTTTTTTAAATTTTTTTTTTGAAATTTTTTTTTCGAAATTTTTTTTCGAATTTTTTTTTAAATTTTTTTTTTGTAATTTTTTTAAAATTTTTTTTGAAAATTTTTTTTTTGAAATTTTTTTTTTCGAAAATTTTTTTGAATTTTTTTTTGAATTTTTTTTTTGAAATTTTTTTTTTCGAAAATTTTTTCGAAATTTTTTTTGAATTTTTTTTCAATTAAAATTATTTTTTTAAATTTTTTTTTTTGAAATTTAATTTTGAAATTTTTTTCGAAATTTTTTTTCAATTTTTTTTTTTTAATTTTTTTTTTGAAATTTTTTTTTCGAAATTTTTTTTTTTTTAATTTTTTTTTTCGAAAATTTTTTTGAAATTTTTTTTGAAATTTATTTTTATTATTTTTTTTTGTAATTTTTTTTGATTTTTTTTTTGATTTTTTTTTCAATTTTTCTAAAATTTTTTTTTTTGAAATTTTTTTTTTCAAAAATTTTTTTTTTTTTGAAATTTTTTTTTAAATTTTTTTTTCGAAATTTTTTTTTTTCGAAAATTTTTTTTTTTTATTTTTTTTTTCGAAAATTTTTTTGAAATTTTTTTTTTTATTTTTTTTTGTAATTTTCTTTAAATTTTTTTTTGAAATTTTTTTTTTCGAAAATTTTTTTGAAATTTTTTTTAAAATTTTTTTTTGAAAATTTTTTTTTTTTGAAATTTTTTTTTCGAAATTTTTTTTCGAATTTTTTTTTTCAATTTTTTTTTTAAATTTTTTTAAAATTTTTTTTTGAAAATTTTTTTTTTTGAAATTTCTTTTTTCGAAATTTTTTTTCGAATTTTTTTTTTCAATTTTTTTTTTTTTATTTTTTTTTAAATTTTTTTTTTGAAATTTTTTAAAAATTTTTTTTAAGTTTTTTTTCGAAATTTTTTTTCGAATTTTTTTTTTCAATTTTTTTTTTTTATTTTTTTTTTGAAATTTTTTTTTCGAAATTTTTTTTTTTGAAATTTTTTTAAAATTTTTTTTGAAATTTTTTTTTTTTTTAATTTTTTTTTTTGTAATTTTTTTTTTATTTTTTTTTTCGAAATTTTTTTTGAATTTTTTTTTGAATTTTTTAAAATTTTTTTTTCGAAAATTTTTTTGAAATTTTTTTTTTATTATTTTTTTTTTGTAATTTTTTTTTAATTTTTTTTTTGAAATTTTTTTTTCGAAATTTTTTTTTTTGAAATTTTTTTTTTCGAAAATTTTTTGAAATTTATTTTGAAATTTTTTTTTTTGAAATTTTTTTTTTCGAAAATTTTTTTGAAATTTTTTTTGAATTTTTTTTTTTAAATTTTTTTTAAATTTTTTTTTTGAAATTTTTTTTCGAAATTTTTTTTTTGAAATTTTTTTTTTCGAAATTTTTTTTGAAATTTTTTTTTTATTATTTTTTTTTGTAATTTTTTTTTAAATTTTTTTTTTGTAATTTTTTTAAAATTTTTTTTGAAAATTTTTTTTTTTGAAATTTTTTTTTTCGAAAATTTTTTTGAAATTTTTTTTGAATTTTTTTTTTGAAATTTTTTTTTCGAAATTTTTTTTCGAATTTTTTTTTTAATTTTTTTTTTGTAATTTTTTTAAAATTTTTTTTGAAAATTTTTTTTTTTGAAATTTTTTTTTTCGAAAATTTTTTTGAAATTTTTTTTGAATTTTTTTTTTGAAATTTTTTTTTTCGAAAATTTTTTCGAAATTTTTTTTGAATTTTTTTTCAATTAAAATTATTTTTTTTAATTTTTTTTTTTGAAATTTTATTTTGAAATTTTTTCCGAATTTTTTTTTCAATTTTTTTTTTAATTTTTTTTTTGAAATTTTTTTTTCGAAATTTTTTTTTTTTAATTTTTTTTTTCGAAAATTTTTTTGAAATTTTTTTTGAAATTTTTTTTTTATTATTTTTTTTTGTAATTTTTTTTGAATTTTTTTTTGATTTTTTTTTCAATTTTTCTAAAATTTTTTTTTTGAAATTTTTTTTTTTATTTTTTTTTTGAAATTTTTTTTTTCGAAAATTTTTTTGAAATTTTTTTTGAATTTTTTTTTCGAATTTTTTTTTTCGAAAATTTTTTTTATTAATTTTTTTTTTCGAAAATTTTTTTGAAATTTTTTTTTTATTTTTTTTTGTGATTTTTTTTAAATTTTTTTTTGAAATTGTTTTTTTCGAAAATTTTTTTGAAATTTTTTTTTTTATTTTTTTTTTGTAATTTTTTTAATTTTTTTTTTCGAAATTTTTTTTGAATATTTTTTTTTCAATTAAAATTATTTTTTTTGATTTTTTTTTTGAAATTTTTTTTTTCGAAAATTTTTTCGAAATTTTTTTTGAATTTTTTTTTCAATTAAAATAATTTTTTTAAATTTTTTTTTTGAAATTTTATTTTGAAATTTTTTTCGAATTTTTTTTTTCAATTTTTTTTTGAAATTTTTTTTTCGAAATTTTTTTTTTTTTAATTTTTTTTTTCGAAAATTTTTTTGAAATTTTTTTTGAAATTTTTTTTTTATTATTTTTTTTTGTAATTTTTTTTGAATTTTTTTTTGATTTTTTTTTCAATTTTTTTCTTAAATTTTTTTTTTTGAAATTTTTTTTTTCAAAAAATTTTTTTTTTTGAAATTTTTTTTTAAATTTTTTTTTCGAAATTTTTTTTTTCGAAAATTTTTTTTTTTTATTTTTTTTTTCAAAAATTTTTTTGAAATTTTTTTTTTTTATTTTTTGTAATTTTTTTTAAATTTTTTTTTGAAATTTTTTTTTTCGAAAATTTTTTTGAAATTTTTTTTTTTTAATTTTTTTTTTGTAATTTTTTTCAAATTTTTTTTTGAAATTTTTTTTTTTAATTTTTTTTTTCGAAAATTTTTTTGAAATTTTTTTTGAAAATTTTTTTTTTTTAATTTTTTTTTTTTGTAATTTTTTTTTTAAATTTTTTTAAAAATTTTTTATTAAATTTTTTTTGTTATTTTTTTTAAATTTTTTTTTTTGAAAATTTTTTTTTCGATTTTTTTTTTTCGAAAATTTTTTTGAAATTTTTTTTGAATTTTTTTTTCGAAATTTTTTTTTTTCGAAAATTTTTTTTATTAATTTTTTTTTTCGAAAATTTTTTTGAAATTTTTTTTTTTATTTTTTTTTTGTAATTTTTTTTAAATTTTTTTTTGAAATTTTTTTTTTCGAAAATTTTTTTGAAATTTTTTTTTTTAATTTTTTTTTTGTAATTTTTTTAAAATTTGTTTTTTGAATTTTTTTTTTTAATTTTTTTTTTCGAAATTTTTTTTGAATTTTTTTTTTCAATTAAAATTATTTTTTTTTGAATTTTTTTTTTGAAATTTTTTTTTTCGAAAATTTTTTCGAAATTTTTTTTGAATTTTTTTTTCAATTAAAATAATTTTTTTTAATTTTTTTTTTTGAAATTTTATTTTGAAATTTTTTTCGAATTTTTTTTTTCAATTTTTTTTTTATTTTTTTTTGAAATTTTTTTTTCGAATTTTTTTTTTTTTAATTTTTTTTTTCGAAAATTTTTTTGAAATTTTTTTTGAAATTTTTTTTTTTATTTTTTTTTTTTGAAATTTTTTTTTTTAATTTTTTTTTCGAAATTTTTTTTTTTCGAAAATTTTTTTTTTTTTATTTTTTTTTTCAAAAATTTTTTTGAAATTTTTTTTTTTATTTTTTTTTGTAATTTTTTTTAAATTTTTTTTTGAAATTTTTTTTTTCGAAAATTTTTTTGAAATTTTTTTTTTTTAATTTTTTTTTTGTAATTTTTTTCAAATTTTTTTTTGAAATTTTTTTTTTTTAATTTTTTTTTTTTCGAAAATTTTTTTGAATTTTTTTTTGAAAATTTTTTTTTTTTATTTTTTTTTTTGTAATTTTTTTGAAATTTTTTTTTAATTTTTTTTTTGAAATTTTTTTTTAAAAATTTTTTTAAATTTTTTTTTTCATTTTTTTTGAAATTTTCTTTTTTTCGAAATTTTTTTGAAATTTTTTTTGAATTTTTTTTTTGTAATTTTTTTAAAATTTTTTTTGAAAATTTTTTTGTTTGAATTTTTTTTTTCGAAAATTTTTTTGAAATTTTTTTTGAATTTTTTTTTCGAAATTTTTTTTTTTCGAAAATTTTTTTTTTAATTTTTTTTTTCGAAAATTTTTTTGGAATTTTTTTTTTTATTTTTTTTTGTAATTTTTTTTTAATTTTTTTTTGAAATTTTTTTTTTCGAAAATTTTTTTGAAATTTTTTTTTTTAATTTTTTTTTGTAATTTTTTTAAAATTTTTTTTTGAAATTTTTTTTTTTATTTTTTTTTTCGAAATTTTTTTTGAATTTTTTTTTCAATTAAAATTATTTTATTAAATTTTTTTTTTTGAAATTTTTTTTTGAAATTTTTTTCGAATTTTTTTTTTCAATTTTTTTTTTAATTTTTTTTTGAAATTTTTTTTTTCAAAAATTTTTTTTTTTGAAATTTTTGTTTTTTAATTTTTTTTTTTTGAAATTTTTTTTTCGAAAATTTTTTTGAAATTTTTTTTGAATTTTTTTTTTTGAAATTTTTTTTTCGAAATTTTTTTTCGAATTTTTTTTTAAATTTTTTTTTTGTAATTTTTTTAAAATATTTTTGAAAATTTTTTTTTTTGAAATTTTTTTTTTCGAAAATTTTTTTGAAATTTTTTTTTAATTTTTTTTTTGAAATTTTTTTTTTCGAAATTTTTTTTCGAATTTTTTTTTAAATTTTTTTTTGTAATTTTTTTAAAATTTTTTTTGAAAATTTTTTTTTTGAAATTTTTTTTTTCGAAAATTTTTTTGAAATTTTTTTTGAATTTTTTTTTGAAATTTTTTTTTTCGAAAATTTTTTCGAAATTTTTTTTGAATTTTTTTTCAATTAAAATTATTTTTTTTATTTTTTTTTTTGAAATTTTATTTTGAAATTTTTTTCGAATTTTTTTTTCAATTTTTTTTTTTTAATTTTTTTTTCGAAATTTTTTTTTTTAATTTTTTTTTTCGAAAATTTTTTTGAAATTTTTTTTGAAATTTTTTTTTATTATTTTTTTTTGTAATTTTTTTTGAATTTTTTTTTGATTTTTTTTTCAATTTTTCTAAAATTTTTTTTTTGAAATTTTTTTTTTCGAAAATTTTTTTGAAATTTTTTTTAAATTTTTTTTTTGAAATTTTTTTTTCGAAATTTTTTTTCGAATTTTTTTTTAAATTTTTTTTTGTAATTTTTTTAAAATTTTTTTTGAAAATTTTTTTTTTGAAATTTTTTTTTTCGAAAATTTTTTTGAATTTTTTTTTGAATTTTTTTTTTGAAATTTTTTTTTTCGAAAATTTTTTCGAAATTTTTTTTGAATTTTTTTTCAATTAAAATTATTTTTTTAAATTTTTTTTTTTGAAATTTAATTTTGAAATTTTTTTCGAATTTTTTTTTCAATTTTTTTTTTTTATTTTTTTTTTGAAATTTTTTTTTCGAAATTTTTTTTTTTTAATTTTTTTTTTCGAAATTTTTTTTGAAATTTTTTTTGAAATTTATTTTTATTATTTTTTTTTGTAATTTTTTTTGAATTTTTTTTTGATTTTTTTTTCAATTTTTCTAAAATTTTTTTTTTTGAAATTTTTTTTTTCAAAAATTTTTTTTTTTTTGAAATTTTTTTTTTAAATTTTTTTTTCGAAATTTTTTTTTTCGAAAATTTTTTTTTTTTATTTTTTTTTTCGAAAATTTTTTTTTTATTTTTTTTTGTAATTTTCTTTAAATTTTTTTTTGAAATTTTTTTTTTCGAAAATTTTTTTGAAATTTTTTTTAATTTTTTTTTGAAAATTTTTTTTTTTTGAAATTTTTTTTTCGAATTTTTTTTTCGAATTTTTTTTTTCAATTTTTTTTTTAATTTTTTTAAAATTTTTTTTTGAAAATTTTTTTTTTGAAATTTCTTTTTTCGAAATTTTTTTTCGAATTTTTTTTTTCAATTTTTTTTTTTATTTTTTTTTGAAATTTTTTTTTCGAAATTTTTTTTTTTCAATTTTTTTTGAAATTTTTTTTGAAATTTTTTTTTTTTTAATTTTTTTTTTGTAATTTTTTTTTAATTTTTTTTTTATTTTTTTTTCGAAATTTTTTTTGAATTTTTTAAAATTTTTTTTTCGAAAATTTTTTTGAAATTTTTTTTTTATTATTTTTTTTTTGTAATTTTTTTTTAATTTTTTTTTTGAAATTTTTTTTTCGAAATTTTTTTTTTTTGAAATTTTTTTTTTCGAAAATTTTTTGAAATTTATTTTGAAATTTTTTTTTTTGAAATTTTTTTTTTCGAAAATTTTTTTGAAATTTTTTTTGAAATTTTTTTTTAAAATTTTTTTTAAATTTTTTTTTTGAAATTTTTTTTCGAAATTTTTTTTTTGAAATTTTTTTTTTCGAAATTTTTTTTGAAATTTTTTTTTTATTATTTTTTTTTGTAATTTTTTTTTAAATTTTTTTTTTGTAATTTTTTTAAAATTTTTTTTGAAAATTTTTTTTTTTGAAATTTTTTTTTTCGAAAATTTTTTTGAAATTTTTTTTGAATTTTTTTTTTGAAATTTTTTTTTCGAATTTTTTTTTCGAATTTTTTTTTTAATTTTTTTTTTGTAATTTTTTTAAAATTTTTTTTGAAAATTTTTTTTTTGAAATTTTTTTTTTCGAAAATTTTTTTGAAATTTTTTTTGAATTTTTTTTTTGAAATTTTTTTTTTCGAAAATTTTTTCGAAATTTTTTTTGAATTTTTTTTCTATTAAAATTATTTTTTTTAATATTTTTTTTTGAAATTTTATTTTGAAATTTTTTCCGAATTTTTTTTTCAATTTTTTTTTTTTAATTTTTTTTTGAAATTTTTTTTTTCGAAATTTTTTTTTTTTAAATTTTTTTTTTTCGAAAATTTTTTTGAAATTTTTTTTGAAATTTTTTTTTTATTATTTTTTTTTGTAATTTTTTTTGAATTTTTTTTTGATTTTTTTTTCAATTTTTCTAAAAATTTTTTTTTGAAATTTTTTTTTTTATTTTTTTTTTGAAATTTTTTTTTTCGAAAATTTTTTTGAAATTTTTTTTGAATTTTTTTTTCGAATTTTTTTTTTTCGAAAATTTTTTTTATTAATTTTTTTTTCCGAAAATTTTTTTGAAATTTTTTTTTTTATTTTTTTTTGTAATTTTTTTTAAATTTTTTTTTGAAATTTTTTTTTTCGAAAATTTTTTTGAAATTTTTTTTTTTTATTTTTTTTTGTAATTTTTTTAATTTTTTTTTTTGAAATTTTATTTTGAAATTTTTTTCGAATTTTTTTTTTCAATTTTTTTTTTATTTTTTTTTGAAATTTTTTTTTCGAATTTTTTTTTTTTTTAATTTTTTTTTTCGAAAATTTTTTTGAAATTTTTTTTGAAATTTTTTTTTTTATTTTTTTTTTTTTGAAATTTTTTTTTTAAATTTTTTTTTCGAAATTTTTTTTTTTTATTTTTTTTTTCAAAAATTTTTTTGAAATTTTTTTTTTTATTTTTTTTTGTAATTTTTTTTAAATTTTTTTTTGAAATTTTTTTTTTCGAAAATTTTTTTGAAATTTTTTTTTTTTTTTTTTTTTTTGTAATTTTTTTCAAATTTTTTTTTGAAATTTTTTTTTTTTAATTTTTTTTTTTTCGAAAATTTTTTTGAATTTTTTTTTGAAAATTTTTTTTTTTAATTTTTTTTTTTGTAATTTTTTTTAAATTTTTTTTTAATTTTTTTTTTGAAATTTTTTTTTAAAAATTTTTTTAAATTTTTTTTTTCATTTTTTTTGAAATTTTCTTTTTTTCGAAATTTTTTTGAAATTTTTTTTGAATTTTTTTTTTGTAATTTTTTTAAAATTTTTTTTGAAAATTTTTTTTTTGAATTTTTTTTTTTCGAAAATTTTTTTGAAATTTTTTTTGAATTTTTTTTTCGAAATTTTTTTTTTTCGAAAATTTTTTTTTTAATTTTTTTTTTCGAAAATTTTTTTGGAATTTTTTTTTTTATTTTTTTTTGTAATTTTTTTTTAATTTTTTTTTGAAATTTTTTTTTTCGAAAATTTTTTTGAAATTTTTTTTTTTAATTTTTTTTTGTAATTTTTTTTAAATTTTTTTTTGAAATTTTTTTTTTTTATTTTTTTTTTCGAAATTTTTTTTGAATTTTTTTTTCAATTAAAATTATTTTATTAAATTTTTTTTTTTGAAATTTTTTTTTGAAATTTTTTTCGAATTTTTTTTTTCAATTTTTTTTTTAATTTTTTTTTTGAAATTTTTTTTTTCAAAAATTTTTTTTTTTGAAATTTTTGTTTTTTAATTTTTTTTTTTTGAAATTTTTTTTTCGAAAATTTTTTTGAAATTTTTTTTTTGAAATTTTTTTTTCGAAATTTTTTTTCGAATTTTTTTTTAAATTTTTTTTTTGTAATTTTTTTAAAATATTTTTGAAAATTTTTTTTTTTGAAATTTTTTTTTTCGAAAATTTTTTTGAAATTTTTTTTTAATTTTTTTTTTGAAATTTTTTTTTTCGAAATTTTTTTTCGAATTTTTTTTTAAATTTTTTTTTGTAATTTTTTTAAAATTTTTTTTGAAAATTTTTTTTTTGAAATTTTTTTTTTCGAAAATTTTTTTGAAATTTTTTTTGAATTTTTTTTTGAAATTTTTTTTTTCGAAAATTTTTTCGAAATTTTTTTTGAATTTTTTTTCAATTAAAATTATTTTTTTTATTTTTTTTTTTTGAAATTTTATTTTGAAATTTTTTTCGAATTTTTTTTTCAATTTTTTTTTTTAATTTTTTTTTCGAAATTTTTTTTTTAAATTTTTTTTTTCGAAAATTTTTTTGAAATTTTTTTTGAAATTTTTTTTTATTATTTTTTTTTGTAATTTTTTTTGAATTTTTTTTTGATTTTTTTTTCAATTTTTCTAAAATTTTTTTTTTGAAATTTTTTTTTTCGAAAATTTTTTTGAAATTTTTTTTAAATTTTTTTTTTGAAATTTTTTTTTCGAAATTTTTTTTCGAATTTTTTTTTAAATTTTTTTTTGTAATTTTTTTAAAATTTTTTTTGAAAATTTTTTTTTCGAAATTTTTTTTTTTAAATTTTTTTTTTTCGAAAATTTTTTTGAAATTTTTTTTGAAATTTTTTTTTTATTATTTTTTTTTGTAATTTTTTTTGAATTTTTTTTTGATTTTTTTTTCAATTTTTCTAAAATTTTTTTTTTGAAATTTTTTTTTTTATTTTTTTTTGAAATTTTTTTTTTCGAAAATTTTTTTGAAATTTTTTTTTGAATTTTTCTTTCGAATTTTTTTTTTTTCGAAAATTTTTTTTATTAATTTTTTTTTTCGAAAATTTTTTTGAAATTTTTTTTTTTATTTTTTTCTGTAATTTTTTTTAAATTTTTTTTTGAAATTTTTTTTTTCGAAAATTTTTTTGAAATTTTTTTTTTTTATTTTTTTTTGTAATTTTTTTAATTTTTTTTTTTCGAAATTTTTTTTGAATATTTTTTTTTCAATTAAAATTATTTTTTTTGATTTTTTTTTTGAAATTTTTTTTTTCGAAAATTTTTTCGAAATTTTTTTTGAATTTTTTTTTCAATTAAAATAATTTTTTTTAATTTTTTTTTTGAAATTTTATTTTGAAATTTTTTTCGAATTTTTTTTTTGAATTTTTTTTTTTTAATTTTTTTTTTGAAATTTTTTTTTCGAAATTTTTTTTTTTTTAATTTTTTTTTCGAAAATTTTTTTGAAATTTTTTTTGAAATTTTTTTTTTATTATTTTTTTTTGTAATTTTTTTTGAATTTTTTTTTGATTTTTTTTTCAATTTTTTTCTTAAATTTTTTTTTTGAAATTTTTTTTTTCAAAAATTTTTTTTTTTTTAAATCTTTTTTTTAATTTTTTTTTCGAAATTTTTTTTTTCGAAAATTTTTTTTTTTATTTTTTTTTTCAAAAATTTTTTTGAAATTTTTTTTTTTTTTATTTTTTGTAATTTTTTTTAAATTTTTTTTTGAAATTTTTTTTTTCGAAAATTTTTTTGAAATTTTTTTTTTTTAATTTTTTTTTTGTAATTTTTTTCAAATTTTTTTTTGAAATTTTTTTTTTTTAATTTTTTTTTTCGAAAATTTTTTTGAAATTTTTTTTGAAAATTTTTTTTTTAATTTTTTTTTTTTGTAATTTTTTTTTGAAATTTTTTTTTTATTTTTTTTTTTGAATTTTTTTTTTTAAATTTTTTTAAATTTTTTTTTTCATTTTTTTTGAAATTTTTTTTTTCGAAATTTTTTTGAAATTTTTTTTGAATTTTTTTTTCAATTTTTTTTGAAATTTTTTTTTTTTTATTTTTTTTTGTAATTTTTTTTTAATTTTTTTTTGAAAATTTTTTTTTTGAAATTTTTTTTTAAAAATTTTTTTAAATTTTTTTTTTCATTTTTTTTGGAATTTTTTTTTTTCGAAATTTTTTTGAAATTTTTTTTGAATTTTTTTTTCAATTTTTTTTGAAATTTTTTTTTTTATTTTTTTTTGTAATTTTTTTTAAATTTTTTTTTGAAAATTTTTTTTTTGAAATTTTTTTTTTCGAAAATTTTTTTGAAATTTTTTTGAATTTTTTTTTTGAAATTTTTTTTGAAATTTTTTTTTTTGAAATATTTTTTTTTCGAAAAATTTTTTTTTTGAAATTTTTTTTTCGAAATTTTTTTTCGAATTTTTTTTTTCAATTTTTTTTTAAATTTTTTTAAAATTTTTTTTTGAAAATTTTTTTTTTTTGAAATTTTTTTTTTCGAAATTTTTTTTCGAATTTTTTTTTTCAATTTTTTTTTTTTATTTTTTTTGAAATTTTTTTTTCGAAATTTTTTTTTTTGAAATTTTTTTTTTCGAAAATTTTTTTGAAATTTTTTTTGAAATTTTTTTTTTTTAAATTTTTTTTCGAAATTTTTTTTGAATTTTTTTTTTCAATTAAAATTATTTTTTTTAATTTTTTTTTTTGAAATTTTTTTTTGAAATTTTTTTTCGAATTTTTTTTTCAATTTTTTTTTTTTTAAATTTTTTTTTTGTAATTTTTTTTTAAATTTTTTTTTGAAAATTTTTTTTTTTAAATTTTTTTTCGAAATTTTTTTTGAATTTTTTTTTTCAATTAAAATTATTTTTTTTAATTTTTTTTTTTGAAATTTTTTTTTGAAATTTTTTTTCGAATTTTTTTTTCAATTTTTTTTTTTTTAAATTTTTTTTTTGAAATTTTTTTTTTCAAAAATTTTTTTTTTTGAAATTTTTTTTTTTAAATTTTTTTTTCGAAAATTTTTTTGAAATTTTTTTTGAATTTTTTTTTCGAAATTTTTTTTTTCGAAAATTTTTTTGAAATTTTTTTTGAATTTTTTTTTTTTTTATTTTTTTTTTCGAAATTTTTTTTGATTTTTTTTTTGATTTTTTTTTCAATTTTTTTCTAAAATTTTTTTTTTTGAATTTTTTTTTTCAAAAATTTTTTTTTTTGAAATTTTTTTTTTAATTTTTTTTTTGAAATTTTTTTTTTAAATTTTTTTTTTCGAAATTTTTTTTGAATTTTTTTTTCAATTAAAATTATTTTTTTTAATTTTTTTTTTTGAAATTTTATTTTGAAATTTTTTTCTAAAATTTTTTTTTTGAAATTTTTTTTTTAAAAATTTTTTTTTTTGAAATTTTTTTTTTAAATTTTTTTTTCGAAATTTTTTTTTTTCGAAAATTTTTTTTTTTAATTTTTTTTTTCGAAAATTTTTTTGAAATTTTTTTTTTTAATTTTTTTTTGTAATTTTTTTTAAATTTTTTTTTCGAAAATTTTTTTGAAATTTTTTTGGAAATTTTTTTTTTATTATTTTTTTTTTGTATTTTTTTTTTAATTTTTTTTTTGAAATTTTTTTTTCGAAATTTTTTTTTTGAAATTTTTTTTTTCGAAATTTTTTTTGAAATTTTTTTTGAAATTTTTTTTTTTAAATTTTTTTTTTGAAATTTTTTTTAAATTTTTTTTTTGAAATTTTTTTTCGAAATTTTTTTTTCGAAATTTTTTTTTTGAAATTTTTTTTTTCGAAATTTTTTTTGAAATTTTTTTTGAAATTTTTTTTTTGTAATTTTTTTTAAATTTTTTTTTGAAATTTTTTTTTCGAAATTTTTTTTTTTAATTTTTTTTTCGAAAATTTTTTTGAAATTTTTTTTGAAATTTTTTTTTAAAATTTTTTTTGAAATTTTTTTAAAATTTTTTTTTTGAAATTTTTTTTTCGAAATTTTTTTTTTGAAATTTTTTTTTTCGAAAATTTTTTTGATATTTTTTTTGAAATTTTTTTTTTATTATTTTTTTTGTAATTTTTTTTTAATTTTTTTTTTTTTTTTTTTTCGAAATTTTCTTTGAATTTTTTTTTGAATTTTTTAAAATTTTTTTTTCGAAATTTTTTTTCGAATTTTTTTTTAAATTTTTTTAAAAATTTTTTATTAAATTTTTTTTGTTATTTTTTTAAAAATTTTTTTTTGAAAATTTTTTTTTCGATTTTTTTTTTTCGAAAATTTTTTTGAAATTTTTTTTGAATTTTTTTTTTTTATTTTTTTTTTCGAAATTTTTTTTGAATTTTTTTTTGATTTTTTTTCAATTTTTTTCTAAAATTTTTTTTTTTGAAATTTTTTTTTTCAAAAATTTTTTTTTTGAATTTTTTTTTTTTAATTTTTTTTTTGAAATTTTTTTTTTTCGAAAATTTTTTTGAAATTTTTTTTGAATTTTTTTTTCGAAATTTTTTTTTTTCGAAAATTTTTTTTATTAATTTTTTTTTTCGAAAATTTTTTTGAAATTTTTTTTTTTATTTTTTTTTGTAATTTTTTTAAAATTTTTTTTTGAAATTTTTTTTTTCGAAAATTTTTTTGAAATTTTTTTTTTTTTATTTTTTTTTTGTAATTTTTTTAAAATTTTTTTTTGAAATTTTTTTTTTTAATTTTTTTTTTCGAAATTTTTTTTAAATTTTTTTTTTTCAATTAAAATTATTTTTTTTTGAATTTTTTTTTGAAATTTTTTTTTTCGAAAATTTTTTCGAAATTTTTTTTGAATTTTTTTTTCAATTAAAATAATTTTTTTTTAATTTTTTTTTTGAAATTTTTTTTTCGAAATTTTTTTTTTTTAATTTTTTTTTTCGAAAATTTTTTTGAAATTTTTTTTGAAATTTTTTTTTAT
>OX101815.2:35568941-35596441 GCA_944452925.2 Chrysolina oricalcia | reverse complement strand
TTAAATTTTTTTAAAATTTTTTTTTGAAAATTTTTTTTTTCGAAATTTTTTTTCGAATTTTTTTTTTCAATTTTTTTTTTTTTATTTTTTTTTGAAATTTTTTTTTCGAAATTTTTTTTTTTGAAATTTTTTTTTTCGAAAATTTTTTTGAAATTTTTTTTGAAATTTTTTTTTTTGAATTTTTTTTTTTTGTAATTTTTTTTAAATTTTTTTTTCGAAATTTTTTTTCGAATTTTTTTTTCAATTTTTTAAAAAAAATTTTTTTGTTATTTTTTTTCAATTTTTTTTTTGAAAATTTTTTTTTCGATTTTTTTTTTCGAAAATTTTTTTGAAATTTTTTTTGAAATTTTTTTTTTTTAATTTTTTTTTGTAATTTTTTTGAAATTTTTTTTTTTTCAATTTTTTTTTTCGAAAATTTTTTTGAAATTTTTTTTGAAATTTTTTTTTTTTAATTTTTTTGTAATTTTTTTTTAAATTTTTTTTTTCGAAATTTTTTTTTTTAAATTTTTTTAAATTTTTTTTTTCATTTTTTTGAAATTTTTTTTTTTCGAAATTTTTTTGGAATTTTTTTTGAATTTTTTTTTCAATTTTTTTTGAATTTTTTTTTTTATATTATTTTGTAATTTTTTTTAAATTTTTTTTTGAAAATTTTTTTTTTGAAATTTTTTTTTTCGAAAATTTTTTTGAAATTTTTTTGAATTTTTTTTTGAAATTTTTTTTGAAATTTTTTTTTTCGAAAAATTTTTTTTTCGAAAATTTTTTTGAAATTTTTTTTGAATTTTTTTTTCGAAATTTTTTTTTTTCGAAAATTTTTTTTTTTATTTTTTTTTTCGAAAATTTTTTTGAAATTTTTTTTCAATTTTTTTTCAATTAAAATTATTTTTTTTAATTTTTTTTTTTGAAATTTTATTTTGAAATTTTTTTCGAATTTTTTTTTCAATTTTTTTTTTTTAATTTTTTTTTGAAATTTTTTTTTTCGAAATTTTTTTTTATTATTTTTTTTTGTAATTTTTTTTGAATTTTTTTTGAATTTTTTTTTTTTATTTTATTTTGTAATTTTTTTTAAATTTTTTTTTGAAAATTTTTTTTTTGAAATTTTTTTTTTCGAAAATTTTTTTGAAATTTTTTTGAATTTTTTTTTTTCGAAAATTTTTTTTATTAATTTTTTTTTTCGAAAATTTTTTTGAAATTTTTTTTTTATTTTTTTTTGTAATTTTTTTTAAATTTTTTTTTGAAATTTTTTTTTTCGAAAATTTTTTTGAAATTTTTTTTTTTAATTTTTTTTTTGTAATTTTTTTAAAATTTTTTTTTGAAATTTTTTTTTTTAATTTTTTTTTTCGAAATTTTTTTTTTCGAAAATTTTTTCGAAATTTTTTTTGAATTTTTGTTTCAATTAAAATAATTTTTTTTAATTTTTTTTTTTTGAAATTTTATTTTGAAATTTTTTTCGAATTTTTTTTTTCAATTTTTTTTTTTTTAATTTTTTTTTGAAATTTTTTTTTCGAAATTTTTTTTTTTAATTTTTTTTTTCGAAAATTTTTTTGAAATTTTTTTTGAAATTTTTTTTTTTATTATTTTTTTTTTGTAATTTTTTTTCGAATTTTTTTTTCAATTTTTAAAAAAATTTTTTTTTGTTATTTTTTTTCAATTTTTTTTTTTGAAAATTTTTTTTTCGATTTTTTTTTTCGAAAATTTTTTTGAAATTTTTTTTGAAATTTTTTTTTTTTTATTTTTTTTTGTAATTTTTTTGAAATTTTTTTTTTTCAATTTTTTTTTTCGAAAATTTTTTTGAAATTTTTTTTGAAATTTTTTTTTTTTAATTTTTTTTTTTGTAATTTTTTTTTTAATTTTTTTTTTCGAAATTTTTTCTTTTAAATTTTTTTAAATTTTTTTTTTCATTTTTTTGAAATTTTTTTTTTTCGAAATTTTTTTGGAATTTTTTTTGAATTTTTTTTTCAATTTTTTTTGAATTTTTTTTTTATTTTATTTTGTAATTTTTTTTAAATTTTTTTTTGAAAATTTTTTTTTTGAAATTTTTTTTTCGAAAATTTTTTTGAAATTTTTTTGAATTTTTTTTTGAAATTTTTTTTGAAATTTTTTTTTTCGAAAAATTTTTTTTTCGAAAATTTTTTTGAAATTTTTTTTGAATTTTTTTTTCGAAATTTTTTTTTTCGAAAATTTTTTTTTTTAATTTTTTTTTTCGAAAATTTTTTTGAAATTTTTTTTTATTTTTTTTTGTAATTTTTTTAAAATTTTTTTTTGAAATTTTTTTTTTCGAAAATTTTTTTGAAATTTTTTTTTTTATTTTTTTTTTGTAATTTTTTTTAAATCTTTTTTTGAAATTTTTTTTTTTAATTTTTTTTCGAAATTTTTTTTGAATTTTTTTTTTTCAATTAAAATTATTTTTTTTAATTTTTTTTTTGAAATTTTTTTTTGAAATTTTTTTTCGAATTTTTTTTTAAATTTTTTTTTTTTTAAATTTTTTTTTTGAAATTTTTTTTTTCAAAAATTTTTTTTTTTGAAATTTTTTTTTTAAATTTTTTTTTCGAAAATTTTTTTGAAATTTTTTTTGAATTTTTTTTTTCGAAATTTTTATTTTCGAAAATTTTTTTGAAATTTTTTTTGAATTTTTTTTTTTTAATTTTTTTTTTCGAAATTTTTTTTGAATTTTTTTTTGATTTTTTTTTCAATTTTTTTCTAAAATTTTTTTTTTTGAATTTTTTTTTTCAAAAATTTTTTTTTTGAAATTTTTTTTTTTAATTTTTTTTTTGAAATTTTTTTTTTAAATTTTTTTTTTGAATTTTTTTTTCGAAAATTTTTTGAAATTTTTTTTGAATTTTTTTTTCGTAATTTTTTTTTTCGAAATTTTTTTTGAATTTTTTTTTCAATTAAAATTATTTTTTTTAATTTTTTTTTTTGAAATTTTATTTTGAAATTTTTTTCGAATTTTTTTTTTTTATTTTTTTTTTTTATTTTTTTTTTTAAATTTTTTTTAAAATTTTTTTTTTAAATTTTTTTTTTTCGAAAATTTTTTTAAATTTTATTTTGAAATTTTTTTTTCGAAATTTTTTTTTTGGAAATTTTTTTTTTCGAAAATTTTTTTGAAATTTTTTTTGAAATTTTTTTTTTTATTTTTTTTTTTTTGTAATTTTTTTTTAATTTTTTTTTTAATTTTTTTTTTCGAAATTTTTTTTGAATTTTTTTTTAAATTTTTTTAAATTTTTTTTTCGAAATTTTTTTTCGAATTTTTTTTTTAAATTTTTTTAAAAATTTTTTATTAAATTTTTTTTGTTATTTTTTTTAAATTTTTTTTTTTGAAAATTTTTTTTTCGATTTTTTTTTTCGAAAATTTTTTTGAAATTTTTTTTGAATCTTTTTTTATTTTTTTTTTCGAAATTTTTTTTGAATTTTTTTTTGATTTTTTTTTCAATTTTTTTCTAAAATTTTTTTTTTTGAAATTTTTTTTTTTTTAAATTTTTTTTTTTGAAATTTTTTTTTTAAATTTTTTTTTCGAAATTTTTTTTTTCGAAAATTTTTTTTTTTAATTTTTTTTTTTCGAAAATTTTTTTGAAATTTTTTTTTTTTAATTTTTTTTTGTAATTTTTTTTAAATTTTTTTTTCGAAAATTTTTTTGAAATTTTTTTGGAATTTTTTTTTTTATTATTTTTTTTTTGTAATTTTTTTAAAATTTTTTTTTTCGAAATTTTTTTTTATTATTTTTTTTTGTAATTTTTTTTGAATTTTTTTTGAATTTTTTTTTCAATTTTTTTTGAATTTTTTTTTTATTTTATTTTGTAATTTTTTTTAAATTTTTTTTTGAAAATTTTTTTTTTGAAATTTTTTTTTCGAAAATTTTTTTGAAATTTTTTTGAATTTTTTTTTGAAATTTTTTTTGAAATTTTTTTTTTCGAAAAATTTTTTTTTCGAAAATTTTTTTGAAATTTTTTTTGAATTTTTTTTTCGAAATTTTTTTTTTCGAAAATTTTTTTTTTTAATTTTTTTTTTCGAAAATTTTTTTGAAATTTTTTTTTATTTTTTTTTGTAATTTTTTTAAAATTTTTTTTTGAAATTTTTTTTTTCGAAAATTTTTTTGAAATTTTTTTTTTTATTTTTTTTTTGTAATTTTTTTTAAATCTTTTTTTGAAATTTTTTTTTTTTAATTTTTTTTCGAAATTTTTTTTGAATTTTTTTTTTTCAATTAAAATTATTTTTTTTAATTTTTTTTTTTGAAATTTTTTTTTGAAATTTTTTTTCGAATTTTTTTTTAAATTTTTTTTTTTTAAATTTTTTTTTTGAAATTTTTTTTTTCAAAAATTTTTTTTTTTTAAATTTTTTTTTTAAATTTTTTTTTCGAAAATTTTTTTGAAATTTTTTTTGAATTTTTTTTTTCGAAATTTTTATTTTCGAAAATTTTTTTGAAATTTTTTTTGAATTTTTTTTTTTTAATTTTTTTTTTCGAAATTTTTTTTGAATTTTTTTTTGATTTTTTTTTCAATTTTTTTCTAAAATTTTTTTTTTTGAATTTTTTTTTTCAAAAATTTTTTTTTTGAAATTTTTTTTTTTAATTTTTTTTTTGAAATTTTTTTTTTAAATTTTTTTTTTGAATTTTTTTTTCGAAAATTTTTTGAAATTTTTTTTGAATTTTTTTTTCGTAATTTTTTTTTTCGAAATTTTTTTTGAATTTTTTTTTCAATTAAAATTATTTTTTTTAATTTTTTTTTTTGAAATTTTATTTTGAAATTTTTTTCGAATTTTTTTTTTTTATTTTTTTTTTTTATTTTTTTTTTTAAATTTTTTTTAAAATTTTTTTTTTAAATTTTTTTTTTTCGAAAATTTTTTTAAATTTTATTTTGAAATTTTTTTTTCGAAATTTTTTTTTTGGAAATTTTTTTTTTCGAAAATTTTTTTGAAATTTTTTTTGAAATTTTTTTTTTTATTTTTTTTTTTTTGTAATTTTTTTTTAATTTTTTTTTTTATTTTTTTTTTCGAAATTTTTTTTGAATTTTTTTTTAAATTTTTTTAAATTTTTTTTTCGAAATTTTTTTTCGAATTTTTTTTTTAAATTTTTTTAAAAATTTTTTATTAAATTTTTTTTGTTATTTTTTTTAAATTTTTTTTTTTGAAAATTTTTTTTTCGATTTTTTTTTTTCGAAAATTTTTTTGAAATTTTTTTTGAATCTTTTTTTATTTTTTTTTTCGAAATTTTTTTTGAATTTTTTTTTGATTTTTTTTTCAATTTTTTTCTAAAATTTTTTTTTTTGAAATTTTTTTTTTTTTAAATTTTTTTTTTTGAAATTTTTTTTTTAAATTTTTTTTTCGAAATTTTTTTTTTCGAAAATTTTTTTTTTTAATTTTTTTTTTTCGAAAATTTTTTTGAAATTTTTTTTTTTTAATTTTTTTTTGTAATTTTTTTAAAATTTTTTTTTCGAAAATTTTTTTGAAATTTTTTTGGAATTTTTTTTTTTATTATTTTTTTTTTGTAATTTTTTTAAAATTTTTTTTTTCGAAATTTTTTTTTATTATTTTTTTTTGTAATTTTTTTTGAATTTTTTTTGAATTTTTTTTTTTTATTTTATTTTGTAATTTTTTTTAAATTTTTTTTTGAAAATTTTTTTTTTGAAATTTTTTTTTTCGAAAATTTTTTTGAAATTTTTTTGAATTTTTTTTTGAAATTTTTTTTTTTATTTTTTTTTGAAATTTTTTTTTTCGAAAATTTTTTTGAAATTTTTTTTGAATTTTTTTTTCGAAATTTTTTTTTTTCGAAAATTTTTTTTATTAATTTTTTTTTTCGAAAATTTTTTTGAAATTTTTTTTTTTATTTTTTTTTGTAATTTTTTTTAAATTTTTTTTTGAAATTTTTTTTTTCGAAAATTTTTTTGAAATTTTTTTTTTTAATTTTTTTTTTGTAATTTTTTTAAAATTTTTTTTTTCAATTTTTTTTTAAATTTTTTTAAAATTTTTTTTTGAAAATTTTTTTTTTTGAAATTTTTTTTTTCGAAATTTTTTTTCGAATTTTTTTTTTCAATTTTTTTTTTTTTATTTTTTTTTTGAAATTTTTTTTTCGAAATTTTTTTTTTTGAAATTTTTTTTTTCGAAAATTTTTTTGAAATTTTTTTTGAAATTTTTTTTTTTTTAATTTTTTTTTTATTTTTTTTTTCGAAATTTATTTGAATTTTTTTTTGAATTTTTTTAAATTTTTTTTTCGAAAATTTTTTTGAAATTTTTTTTTTATTATTTTTTTTTGTAATTTTTTTTTAATTTTTTTTTTGAAATTTTTTTTTCGAAATTTTTTTTTTTGAAATTTTTTTTTTCGAAAATTTTTTTGAAATTTATTTTGAAATTTTTTTTTTTGAAATTTTTTTTTTCGAAAATTTTTTTGAAATTTTTTTTGAAATTTTTTTTTTTTATTTTTTTTTTAATTTTTTTTTAATTTTTTTTTTGAAATTTTTTTTTCGAAATTTTTTTTTTGAAATTTTTTTTTTCGAAATTTTTTTTGAAATTTTTTTTGAAATTTTTTTTTTATTATTTTTTTTTGTAATTTTTTTTAAAATTTTTTTTTGTAATTTTTTTAAAATTTTTTTTGAAAATTTTTTTTTTTGAAATTTTTTTTTTCGAAAATTTTTTTGAAATTTTTTTTGAATTTTTTTTTCAATTAAAATAATTTTTTTTAATTTTTTTTTTTGAAATTTTATTTTGAAATTTTTTTCGAATTTTTTTTTTCAATTTTTTTTTTTTTAATTTTTTTTTTGAAATTTTTTTTTCGAAATTTTTTTTTTTAAATTTTTTTTTTTATTATTTTTTTTTTGTAATTTTTTTTGAATTTTTTTTTGATTTTTTTTTCAATTTTTTTCTTAAATTTTTTTTTTTGAAATTATTTTTTTCAAAAATTTTTTTTTTTTTGAAATTTTTTTTTAATTTTTTTTTCGAAATTTTTTTTTTCGAAAATTTTTTTTTTTTTTTTTTTTTTCAAAAATTTTTTTGAAATTTTTTTTTTATTTTTTTTTGTAATTTTTTTAAAATTTTTTTTTGAAATTTTTTTTTTCGAAAATTTTTTTGAAATTTTTTTTTTTTAATTTTTTTTTTGTAATTTTTTTCAAATTTTTTTTTGAAATTTTTTTTTTTTAATTTTTTTTTTCGAAAATTTTTTTGAAATTTTTTTTGAAAATTTTTTTTTTAATTTTTTTTTTTTTGTAATTTTTTTGAAATTTTTTTTTTAATTTTTTTTTTTGAAATTTTTTTTTAAAAATTTTTTTAAATTTTTTTTTAATTTTTTTTGAAATTTTTTTTTTTTCGAAATTTTTTTGAAATTTTTTTGAATTTTTTTTTTGAAATTTTTTTGAAATTTTTTTTTTTGAAATTTTTTTTTTCGAAAAATTTTTTTTTCGAAAATTTTTTTGAAATTTTTTTTAAAATTTTTTTTTGAAAATTTTTTTTTTTTGAAATTTTTTTTTCGAAATTTTTTTTAAATTTTTTTTTGAAAATTTTTTTTTTGAAATTTTTTTTTAAAAATTTTTTTATTTTTTTTTTCATTTTTTTTGAAATTTTTTTTTTTCGAAATTTTTATGAAATTTTTTTTAAATTTTTTTTTCAATTTTTTTTGAAATTTTTTTTTTATTTTTTTTTGTAATTTTTTTAAAATTTTTTTTTGAAAATTTTTTTTTTGAAATTTTTTTTTTCGAAAATTTTTTTGAAATTTTTTTGAATTTTTTTTTTGAAATTTTTTTTGAATTTTTTTTTTTTTGAAATTTTTTTTTTCGAAAAATTTTTTTTTCGAAAATTTTTTTGAAATTTTTTTTAAAATTTTTTTTTGAAAATTTTTTTTTTGAAATTTTTTTTTCGAAATTTTTTTTCGAATTTTTTTTTTAAATTTTTTTTAAAATTTTTTTAAAATTTTTTTTTGAAAATTTTTTTTTTCGAAATTTTTTTTTTCGAAATTTTTTTTCGAATTTTTTTTTTCAATTTTTTTTTTTTTATTTTTTTTTGAAATTTTTTTTTCGAAATTTTTTTTTTTGAAATTTTTTTTTTCGAAAATTTTTTTGAAATTTTTTTTGAAATTTTTTTTTTTGAATTTTTTTTTTTTGTAATTTTTTTTAAATTTTTTTTTCGAAATTTTTTTTCGAATTTTTTTTTCAATTTTTTAAAAAAAATTTTTTTGTTATTTTTTTTCAATTTTTTTTTTGAAAATTTTTTTTTCGATTTTTTTTTTCGAAAATTTTTTTTCGAAAATTTTTTTGAAATTTTTTTTAAAATTTTTTTTTGAAAATTTTTTTTTTTTGAAATTTTTTTTTCGAAATTTTTTTTCGAATTTTTTTTTTCAATTTTTTTTTAAATTTTTTTAAAATTTTTTTTTGAAAATTTTTTTTTTTGAAATTTTTTTTTTCGAAATTTTTTTTCGAATTTTTTTTTTCAATTTTTTTTTTTTTATTTTTTTTTTGAAATTTTTTTTTCGAAATTTTTTTTTTTGAAATTTTTTTTTTCGAAAATTTTTTTGAAATTTTTTTTGAAATTTTTTTTTTTTTTATTTTTTTTTTATTTTTTTTTTCGAAATTTATTTGAATTTTTTTTTGAATTTTTTTAAATTTTTTTTTCGAAAATTTTTTTGAAATTTTTTTTTTATTATTTTTTTTTGTAATTTTTTTTTAATTTTTTTTTTGAAATTTTTTTTTCGAAATTTTTTTTTTTGAAATTTTTTTTTTCGAAAATTTTTTTGAAATTTATTTTGAAATTTTTTTTTTTGAAATTTTTTTTTTCGAAAATTTTTTTGAAATTTTTTTTGAAATTTTTTTTTTTTTATTTTTTTTTAAATTTTTTTTAAATTTTTTTTTTGAAATTTTTTTTTCGAAATTTTTTTTTTGAAATTTTTTTTTTCGAAATTTTTTTTGAAATTTTTTTTGAAATTTTTTTTTTATTATTTTTTTTTGTAATTTTTTTTAAAATTTTTTTTTGTAATTTTTTTAAAATTTTTTTTGAAAATTTTTTTTTTTGAAATTTTTTTTTTCGAAAATTTTTTTGAAATTTTTTTTGAATTTTTTTTTCAATTAAAATAATTTTTTTTAATTTTTTTTTTTGAAATTTTATTTTGAAATTTTTTTCGAATTTTTTTTTTCAATTTTTTTTTTTTAATTTTTTTTTTGAAATTTTTTTTTCGAAATTTTTTTTTTTAAATTTTTTTTTTTATTATTTTTTTTTTGTAATTTTTTTTGAATTTTTTTTTGATTTTTTTTTCAATTTTTTTCTTAAATTTTTTTTTTTGAAATTATTTTTTTCAAAAATTTTTTTTTTTTTGAAATTTTTTTTAAATTTTTTTTTCGAAATTTTTTTTTTCGAAAATTTTTTTTTTTTATTTTTTTTTTCAAAAATTTTTTTGAAATTTTTTTTTTATTTTTTTTTGTAATTTTTTTAAAATTTTTTTTTGAAATTTTTTTTTTCGAAAATTTTTTTGAAATTTTTTTTTTTTAATTTTTTTTTTGTAATTTTTTTCAAATTTTTTTTTGAAATTTTTTTTTTTTTATTTTTTTTTTCGAAAATTTTTTTGAAATTTTTTTTGAAAATTTTTTTTTTAATTTTTTTTTTTTTGTAATTTTTTTGAAATTTTTTTTTTAATTTTTTTTTTTGAAATTTTTTTTTAAAAATTTTTTTAAATTTTTTTTTAAATTTTTTTTGAAATTTTTTTTTTTTCGAAATTTTTTTGAAATTTTTTTGAATTTTTTTTTTGAAATTTTTTTGAAATTTTTTTTTTTGAAATTTTTTTTTTCGAAAAATTTTTTTTTCGAAAATTTTTTTGAAATTTTTTTTAAAATTTTTTTTTGAAAATTTTTTTTTTTTGAAATTTTTTTTTCGAAATTTTTTTTAAATTTTTTTTTGAAAATTTTTTTTTTGAAATTTTTTTTTAAAAATTTTTTTATTTTTTTTTTCATTTTTTTTGAAATTTTTTTTTTTCGAAATTTTTTTGAAATTTTTTTTAAATTTTTTTTTCAATTTTTTTTGAAATTTTTTTTTTATTTTTTTTTGTAATTTTTTTAAAATTTTTTTTTGAAAATTTTTTTTTTTGAAATTTTTTTTTTCGAAAATTTTTTTGAAATTTTTTTGAATTTTTTTTTTGAAATTTTTTTTGAATTTTTTTTTTTTGAAATTTTTTTTTTCGAAAAATTTTTTTTTCGAAAATTTTTTTGAAATTTTTTTTAAAATTTTTTTTTGAAAATTTTTTTTTTGAAATTTTTTTTTCGAAATTTTTTTTCGAATTTTTTTTTTCAATTTTTTTTTAAATTTTTTTAAAATTTTTTTTTGAAAATTTTTTTTTTCGAAATTTTTTTTCGAATTTTTTTTTTCAATTTTTTTTTTTTTATTTTTTTTTGAAATTTTTTTTTCGAAATTTTTTTTTTTGAAATTTTTTTTTTCGAAAATTTTTTTGAAATTTTTTTTGAAATTTTTTTTTTTGAATTTTTTTTTTTTGTAATTTTTTTTAAATTTTTTTTTCGAAATTTTTTTTCGAATTTTTTTTTCAATTTTTTAAAAAAAATTTTTTTGTTATTTTTTTTCAATTTTTTTTTTGAAAATTTTTTTTTCGATTTTTTTTTTCGAAAATTTTTTTGAAATTTTTTTTGAAATTTTTTTTTTTTAATTTTTTTTTGTAATTTTTTTGAAATTTTTTTTTTTTCAATTTTTTTTTTCGAAAATTTTTTTGAAATTTTTTTTGAAATTTTTTTTTTTTAATTTTTTTGTAATTTTTTTTTAAATTTTTTTTTTCGAAATTTTTTTTTTTAAATTTTTTTAAATTTTTTTTTTCATTTTTTTGAAATTTTTTTTTTTCGAAATTTTTTTGGAATTTTTTTTGAATTTTTTTTTCAATTTTTTTTGAATTTTTTTTTTTATATTATTTTGTAATTTTTTTTAAATTTTTTTTTGAATTTTTTTTTCGAAATTTTTTTTTTTCGAAAATTTTTTTTTTTTATTTTTTTTTTCGAAAATTTTTTTGAAATTTTTTTTCAATTTTTTTTCAATTAAAATTATTTTTTTTAATTTTTTTTTTTGAAATTTTATTTTGAAATTTTTTTCGAATTTTTTTTTCAATTTTTTTTTTTTTATTTTTTTTTGAAATTTTTTTTTTCGAAATTTTTTTTTATTATTTTTTTTTGTAATTTTTTTTGAATTTTTTTTGAATTTTTTTTTTTTATTTTATTTTGTAATTTTTTTTAAATTTTTTTTTGAAAATTTTTTTTTTGAAATTTTTTTTTTCGAAAATTTTTTTGAAATTTTTTTGAATTTTTTTTTGAAATTTTTTTTTTTATTTTTTTTTGAAATTTTTTTTTTCGAAAATTTTTTTGAAATTTTTTTTGAATTTTTTTTTCGAAATTTTTTTTTTTCGAAAATTTTTTTTATTAATTTTTTTTTTCGAAAATTTTTTTGAAATTTTTTTTTTATTTTTTTTTGTAATTTTTTTTAAATTTTTTTTTGAAATTTTTTTTTTCGAAAATTTTTTTGAAATTTTTTTTTTTAATTTTTTTTTTGTAATTTTTTTAAAATTTTTTTTTGAAATTTTTTTTTTTAATTTTTTTTTTCGAAATTTTTTTTTTCGAAAATTTTTTCGAAATTTTTTTTGAATTTTTGTTTCAATTAAAATAATTTTTTTTAATTTTTTTTTTTTGAAATTTTATTTTGAAATTTTTTTCGAATTTTTTTTTTCAATTTTTTTTTTTTTAATTTTTTTTTGAAATTTTTTTTTCGAAATTTTTTTTTTTAATTTTTTTTTTCGAAAATTTTTTTGAAATTTTTTTTGAAATTTTTTTTTTTATTATTTTTTTTTTGTAATTTTTTTTCGAATTTTTTTTTCAATTTTTAAAAAAATTTTTTTTTGTTATTTTTTTTCAATTTTTTTTTTTGAAAATTTTTTTTTCGATTTTTTTTTTCGAAAATTTTTTTGAAATTTTTTTTGAAATTTTTTTTTTTTTATTTTTTTTTGTAATTTTTTTGAAATTTTTTTTTTTCAATTTTTTTTTTCGAAAATTTTTTTGAAATTTTTTTTGAAATTTTTTTTTTTTAATTTTTTTTTTTGTAATTTTTTTTTTAATTTTTTTTTTCGAAATTTTTTCTTTTAAATTTTTTTAAATTTTTTTTTTCATTTTTTTGAAATTTTTTTTTTTCGAAATTTTTTTGGAATTTTTTTTGAATTTTTTTTTCAATTTTTTTTGAATTTTTTTTTTATTTTATTTTGTAATTTTTTTTAAATTTTTTTTTGAAAATTTTTTTTTTGAAATTTTTTTTTCGAAAATTTTTTTGAAATTTTTTTGAATTTTTTTTTGAAATTTTTTTTGAAATTTTTTTTTTCGAAAAATTTTTTTTTCGAAAATTTTTTTGAAATTTTTTTTGAATTTTTTTTTCGAAATTTTTTTTTTCGAAAATTTTTTTTTTTAATTTTTTTTTTCGAAAATTTTTTTGAAATTTTTTTTTATTTTTTTTTGTAATTTTTTTAAAATTTTTTTTTGAAATTTTTTTTTTCGAAAATTTTTTTGAAATTTTTTTTTTTATTTTTTTTTTGTAATTTTTTTTAAATCTTTTTTTGAAATTTTTTTTTTTAATTTTTTTTCGAAATTTTTTTTGAATTTTTTTTTTTCAATTAAAATTATTTTTTTTAATTTTTTTTTTGAAATTTTTTTTTGAAATTTTTTTTCGAATTTTTTTTTAAATTTTTTTTTTTTTAAATTTTTTTTTTGAAATTTTTTTTTTCAAAAATTTTTTTTTTTGAAATTTTTTTTTTAAATTTTTTTTTCGAAAATTTTTTTGAAATTTTTTTTGAATTTTTTTTTTCGAAATTTTTATTTTCGAAAATTTTTTTGAAATTTTTTTTGAATTTTTTTTTTTGAATTTTTTTTTTCGAAATTTTTTTTGAATTTTTTTTTGATTTTTTTTTCAATTTTTTTCTAAAATTTTTTTTTTTGAATTTTTTTTTTCAAAAATTTTTTTTTTGAAATTTTTTTTTTTAATTTTTTTTTTGAAATTTTTTTTTTAAATTTTTTTTTTGAATTTTTTTTTCGAAAATTTTTTGAAATTTTTTTTGAATTTTTTTTTCGTAATTTTTTTTTTCGAAATTTTTTTTGAATTTTTTTTTCAATTAAAATTATTTTTTTTAATTTTTTTTTTTTGAAATTTTATTTTGAAATTTTTTTCGAATTTTTTTTTTTTATTTTTTTTTTTTATTTTTTTTTTTAAATTTTTTTTAAAATTTTTTTTTTAAATTTTTTTTTTTCGAAAATTTTTTTAAATTTTATTTTGAAATTTTTTTTTCGAAATTTTTTTTTTGGAAATTTTTTTTTTCGAAAATTTTTTTGAAATTTTTTTTGAAATTTTTTTTTTTATTTTTTTTTTTTTGTAATTTTTTTTTAATTTTTTTTTTAATTTTTTTTTTCGAAATTTTTTTTGAATTTTTTTTTAAATTTTTTTAAATTTTTTTTTCGAAATTTTTTTTCGAATTTTTTTTTTAAATTTTTTTAAAAATTTTTTATTAAATTTTTTTTGTTATTTTTTTTAAATTTTTTTTTTTGAAAATTTTTTTTTCGATTTTTTTTTTCGAAAATTTTTTTGAAATTTTTTTTGAATCTTTTTTTATTTTTTTTTTCGAAATTTTTTTTGAATTTTTTTTTGATTTTTTTTTCAATTTTTTTCTAAAATTTTTTTTTTTGAAATTTTTTTTTTTTTAAATTTTTTTTTTTGAAATTTTTTTTTTAAATTTTTTTTTCGAAATTTTTTTTTTCGAAAATTTTTTTTTTTAATTTTTTTTTTTCGAAAATTTTTTTGAAATTTTTTTTTTTTAATTTTTTTTTGTAATTTTTTTTAAATTTTTTTTTCGAAAATTTTTTTGAAATTTTTTTGGAATTTTTTTTTTTATTATTTTTTTTTTGTAATTTTTTTAAAATTTTTTTTTTCGAAATTTTTTTTTATTATTTTTTTTTGTAATTTTTTTTGAATTTTTTTTGAATTTTTTTTTCAATTTTTTTTGAATTTTTTTTTTATTTTATTTTGTAATTTTTTTTAAATTTTTTTTTGAAAATTTTTTTTTTGAAATTTTTTTTTCGAAAATTTTTTTGAAATTTTTTTGAATTTTTTTTTGAAATTTTTTTTGAAATTTTTTTTTTCGAAAAATTTTTTTTTCGAAAATTTTTTTGAAATTTTTTTTGAATTTTTTTTTCGAAATTTTTTTTTTCGAAAATTTTTTTTTTTAATTTTTTTTTTCGAAAATTTTTTTGAAATTTTTTTTTATTTTTTTTTGTAATTTTTTTAAAATTTTTTTTTGAAATTTTTTTTTTCGAAAATTTTTTTGAAATTTTTTTTTTTATTTTTTTTTTGTAATTTTTTTTAAATCTTTTTTTGAAATTTTTTTTTTTTAATTTTTTTTCGAAATTTTTTTTGAATTTTTTTTTTTCAATTAAAATTATTTTTTTTAATTTTTTTTTTTGAAATTTTTTTTTGAAATTTTTTTTCGAATTTTTTTTTAAATTTTTTTTTTTTAAATTTTTTTTTTGAAATTTTTTTTTTCAAAAATTTTTTTTTTTTAAATTTTTTTTTTAAATTTTTTTTTCGAAAATTTTTTTGAAATTTTTTTTGAATTTTTTTTTTCGAAATTTTTATTTTCGAAAATTTTTTTGAAATTTTTTTTGAATTTTTTTTTTTTAATTTTTTTTTTCGAAATTTTTTTTGAATTTTTTTTTGATTTTTTTTTCAATTTTTTTCTAAAATTTTTTTTTTTGAATTTTTTTTTTCAAAAATTTTTTTTTTGAAATTTTTTTTTTTAATTTTTTTTTTGAAATTTTTTTTTTAAATTTTTTTTTTGAATTTTTTTTTCGAAAATTTTTTGAAATTTTTTTTGAATTTTTTTTTCGTAATTTTTTTTTTCGAAATTTTTTTTGAATTTTTTTTTCAATTAAAATTATTTTTTTTAATTTTTTTTTTTGAAATTTTATTTTGAAATTTTTTTCGAATTTTTTTTTTTTATTTTTTTTTTTTATTTTTTTTTTTTAATTTTTTTTAAAATTTTTTTTTTAAATTTTTTTTTTTCGAAAATTTTTTTAAATTTTATTTTGAAATTTTTTTTTCGAAATTTTTTTTTTGGAAATTTTTTTTTTCGAAAATTTTTTTGAAATTTTTTTTGAAATTTTTTTTTTTATTTTTTTTTTTTTGTAATTTTTTTTTAATTTTTTTTTTAATTTTTTTTTCGAAATTTTTTTTGAATTTTTTTTTAAATTTTTTTAAATTTTTTTTTCGAAATTTTTTTTCGAATTTTTTTTTTAAATTTTTTTAAAAATTTTTTATTAAATTTTTTTTGTTATTTTTTTTAAATTTTTTTTTTTGAAAATTTTTTTTTCGATTTTTTTTTTTCGAAAATTTTTTTGAAATTTTTTTTGAATCTTTTTTTATTTTTTTTTTCGAAATTTTTTTTGAATTTTTTTTTAATTTTTTTTTCAATTTTTTTCTAAAATTTTTTTTTTTGAAATTTTTTTTTTTTTAAATTTTTTTTTTTGAAATTTTTTTTTTAAATTTTTTTTTCGAAATTTTTTTTTTCGAAAATTTTTTTTTTTAATTTTTTTTTTTCGAAAATTTTTTTGAAATTTTTTTTTTTTAATTTTTTTTTGTAATTTTTTTTAAATTTTTTTTTCGAAAATTTTTTTGAAATGTTTTTGGAATTTTTTTTTTTATTATTTTTTTTTTGTAATTTTTTTAAAATTTTTTTTTTCGAAATTTTTTTTTATTATTTTTTTTTGTAATTTTTTTTGAATTTTTTTTGAATTTTTTTTTTTTATTTTATTTTGTAATTTTTTTTAAATTTTTTTTTGAAAATTTTTTTTTTGAAATTTTTTTTTTCGAAAATTTTTTTGAAATTTTTTTGAATTTTTTTTTGAAATTTTTTTTTTTATTTTTTTTTGAAATTTTTTTTTTCGAAAATTTTTTTGAAATTTTTTTTGAATTTTTTTTTCGAAATTTTTTTTTTTCGAAAATTTTTTTTATTAATTTTTTTTTTCGAAAATTTTTTTGAAATTTTTTTTTTTATTTTTTTTTGTAATTTTTTTTAAATTTTTTTTTGAAATTTTTTTTTTCGAAAATTTTTTTGAAATTTTTTTTTTTAATTTTTTTTTTGTAATTTTTTTAAAATTTTTTTTTGAAATTTTTTTTTTTAATTTTTTTTTTCGAAATTTTTTTTTTCGAAAATTTTTTCGAAATTTTTTTTGAATTTTTGTTTCAATTAAAATAATTTTTTTTAATTTTTTTTTTTTGAAATTTTATTTTGAAATTTTTTTCGAATTTTTTTTTTCAATTTTTTTTTTTTTAATTTTTTTTGAAATTTTTTTTTCGAAATTTTTTTTTTTTAATTTTTTTTTTCGAAAATTTTTTTGAAATTTTTTTTGAAATTTTTTTTTTTATTATTTTTTTTTTGTAATTTTTTTTCGAATTTTTTTTTCAATTTTTAAAAAAATTTTTTTTTGTTATTTTTTTTCAATTTTTTTTTTTGAAAATTTTTTTTTCGATTTTTTTTTTCGAAAATTTTTTTGAAATTTTTTTTGAAATTTTTTTTTTTAAATTTTTTTTTGTAATTTTTTTGAAATTTTTTTTTTTCAATTTTTTTTTTCGAAAATTTTTTTGAAATTTTTTTTGAAATTTTTTTTTTTTAATTTTTTTTTTTGTAATTTTTTTTTTAATTTTTTTTTTCGAAATTTTTTCTTTTAAATTTTTTTAAATTTTTTTTTTCATTTTTTTTAAATTTTTTTTTTTCGAAATTTTTTTGGAATTTTTTTTGAATTTTTTTTTCAATTTTTTTTGAATTTTTTTTTTTATTTTATTTTGTAATTTTTTTTAAATTTTTTTTTGAAAATTTTTTTTTTGAAATTTTTTTTTCGAAAATTTTTTTGAAATTTTTTTGAATTTTTTTTTGAAATTTTTTTTGAAATTTTTTTTTTCGAAAAATTTTTTTTTCGAAAATTTTTTTGAAATTTTTTTTGAATTTTTTTTTCGAAATTTTTTTTTTTCGAAAATTTTTTTTTTTAATTTTTTTTTTCGAAAATTTTTTTGAAATTTTTTTTTATTTTTTTTTGTAATTTTTTTAAAATTTTTTTTTGAAATTTTTTTTTTCGAAAATTTTTTTGAAATTTTTTTTTTTATTTTTTTTTTGTAATTTTATTTAAATTTTTTTTTGAAATTTTTTTTTTTTAATTTTTTTTCGAAATTTTTTTTGAATTTTTTTTTTTCAATTAAAATTATTTTTTTTAATTTTTTTTTTTGAAATTTTTTTTTGAAATTTTTTTTCGAATTTTTTTTTAAATTTTTTTTTTTTAAAATTTTTTTTTTGAAATTTTTTTTTTCAAAAATTTTTTTTTTTGAAATTTTTTTTTTAATTTTTTTTTTCGAAATTTTTATTTTCGAAAATTTTTTTGAAATTTTTTTTGAATTTTTTTTTTTTAATTTTTTTTTCGAAATTTTTTTTGAATTTTTTTTTGATTTTTTTTTCAATTTTTTTCTAAAATTTTTTTTTTTGAATTTTTTTTTTCAAAAATTTTTTTTTTGAAATTTTTTTTTTTAATTTTTTTTTTGAAATTTTTTTTTTAAATTTTTTTTTGAATTTTTTTTTCGAAAATTTTTTGAAATTTTTTTTGAATTTTTTTTTCGTAATTTTTTTTTTCGAAATTTTTTTTGAATTTTTTTTTCAATTAAAATTATTTTTTTTAATTTTTTTTTTTGAAATTTTATTTTGAAATTTTTTTCGAATTTTTTTTTTTTATTTTTTTTTTTATTTTTTTTTTTTAATTTTTTTTTAAATTTTTTTTTGAAATTTTTTTTTCGAAATTTTTTTTTTTTAAATTTTTTTTTTCGAAAATTTTTTTAAATTTTATTTTGAAATTTTTTTTTCGAAATTTTTTTTTTGGAAATTTTTTTTTTCGAAAATTTTTTTGAAATTTTTTTTGAAATTTTTTTTTTTATTTTTTTTTTTTTGTAATTTTTTTTTAATTTTTTTTTTAATTTTTTTTTTCGAAATTTTTTTTGAATTTTTTTTTAAATTTTTTTAAATTTTTTTTTCGAAATTTTTTTTCGAATTTTTTTTTTAAATTTTTTTAAAAATTTTTTATTAAATTTTTTTTGTTATTTTTTTTAAATTTTTTTTTTTGAAAATTTTTTTTTCGATTTTTTTTTTTCGAAAATTTTTTTGAAATTTTTTTTGAATCTTTTTTTTTTATTTTTTTTTTCGAAATTTTTTTTGAATTTTTTTTTGATTTTTTTTTCAATTTTTTTCTAAAATTTTTTTTTTTGAAATTTTTTTTTTAAAAATTTTTTTTTTTGAAATTTTTTTTTTAAATTTTTTTTTCGAAATTTTTTTTTTCGAAAATTTTTTTTTTTAATTTTTTTTTTTTCGAAAATTTTTTTGAAATTTTTTTTTTTTAATTTTTTTTTGTAATTTTTTTTAAATTTTTTTTTCGAAAATTTTTTTGAAATTTTTTTGGAATTTTTTTTTTTATTATTTTTTTTTTGTAATTTTTTTAAAATTTTTTTTTTGAAATTTTTTTTTCGAAATTTTTTTTTTTGAAATTTTTTTTTTCGAAAATTTTTTTGAAATTTTTTTTGAAATTTTTTTTTTTAAATTTTTTTTTTGAAATTTTTTTTAAATTTTTTTTTTGAAATTTTTTTTTCGAAATTTTTTTTTCGAAATTTTTTTTTTCGAAATTTTTTTTGAAATTTTTTTTTTTATTATTTTTTTTTGTAATTTTTTTTAAATTTTTTTTTGAAAATTTTTTTTCGAAATTTTTTTTTTTTAATTTTTTTTTTCGAAAATTTTTTTGAAATTTTTTTTGAAATTTTTTTTTTTAAATTTTTTTTTGAAATTTTTTTTAAATTTTTTTTTTGAAATTTTTTTTTCGAAATTTTTTTTTTTGAAATTTTTTTTTTCGAAAATTTTTTTGATATTTTTTTTGAAATTTTTTTTTTATTATTTTTTTTTGTAATTTTTTTTTAATTTTTTTTTTTTTTTTTTTCTTCGAAATTTTCTTTGAATTTTTTTTTGATTTTTTTTTCAATTTTTTTCTAAAATTTTTTTTTTTGAAATTTTTTTTTTCAAAAATTTTTTTTTTTAATTTTTTTTTTGAAATTTTTTTTTTCGAAAATTTTTTTGAAATTTTTTTTGAATTTTTTTTTCGAAATTTTTTTTTTTCGAAAATTTTTTTTATTAATTTTTTTTTTCGAAAATTTTTTTGAAATTTTTTTTTTTATTTTTTTTTTGTAATTTTTTTTAAATTTTTTTTTGAAATTTTTTTTTTCGAAAATTTTTTTGAAATTTTTTTTTTTAATTTTTTTTTTGTAATTTTTTTAAAATTTTTTTTTGAATTTTTTTTTTAAATTTTTTTTTTCGAAATTTTTTTTGAATTTTTTTTTTCAATTAAAATTATTTTTTTTTGAATTTTTTTTTTGAAATTTTTTTTTTCGAAAATTTTTTCGAAATTTTTTTTGAATTTTTTTTTCAATTAAAATAATTTTTTTTAATTTTTTTTTTTGAAATTTTATTTTGAAATTTTTTTCGAATTTTTTTTTTCAATTTTTTTTTTATTTTATTTTGAAATTTTTTTTTCGAATTTTTTTTTTTTTTAATTTTTTTTTTCGAAAATTTTTTTGAAATTTTTTTTGAAATTTTTTTTTTATTTTTTTTTATTTGAAATTTTTTTTTTTAATTTTTTTTTCGAAATTTTTTTTTTTCGAAAATTTTTTTTTTTTTATTTTTTTTTTCAAAAATTTTTTTGAAATTTTTTTTTTTATTTTTTTTTGTAATTTTTTTTAAATTTTTTTTTGAAATTTTTTTTTTCGAAAATTTTTTTGAAATTTTTTTTTTTTAATTTTTTTTTTGTAATTTTTTTCAAATTTTTTTTTGAAATTTTTTTTTTTTTATTTATTTTTTTTCGAAAATTTTTTTGAATTTTTTTTTGAAAATTTTTTTTTTTAATTTTTTTTTTTGTAATTTTTTTGAAATTTTTTTTTAATTTTTTTTTTGAAATTTTTTTTTAAAAATTTTTTTAAATTTTTTTTTTCATTTTTTTTGAAATTTTCTTTTTTTCGAAATTTTTTTGAAATTTTTTTTGAATTTTTTTTTTGTAATTTTTTTAAAATTTTTTTTGAAAATTTTTTTTTTTGAATTTTTTTTTTTCGAAAATTTTTTTGAAATTTTTTTTGAATTTTTTTTTCGAAATTTTTTTTTTTCGAAAATTTTTTTTTTAATTTTTTTTTTCGAAAATTTTTTTGGAATTTTTTTTTTTATTTTTTTTTGTAATTTTTTTTTAATTTTTTTTTGAAATTTTTTTTTTCGAAAATTTTTTTGAAATTTTTTTTTTAAATTTTTTTTTGTAATTTTTTTTAAATTTTTTTTTGAAATTTTTTTTTTTATTTTTTTTTTCGAAATTTTTTTTGAATTTTTTTTCAATTAAAATTATTTTATTAAATTTTTTTTTTGAAATTTTTTTTTAAAATTTTTTTCGAATTTTTTTTTTCAATTTTTTTTTTTAATTTTTTTTTTGAAATTTTTTTTTTCAAAAATTTTTTTTTTTGAAATTTTTGTTTTTTAATTTTTTTTTTTGAAATTTTTTTTTCGAAAATTTTTTTGAAATTTTTTTTGAATTTTTTTTTTGAAATTTTTTTTTCGAAATTTTTTTTCGAATTTTTTTTTAAATTTTTTTTTTGTAATTTTTTTAAAATATTTTTGAAAATTTTTTTTTTTGAAATTTTTTTTTTCGAAAATTTTTTTGAAATTTTTTTTTAATTTTTTTTTTGAAATTTTTTTTTTCGAAATTTTTTTTCGAATTTTTTTTTAAATTTTTTTTTTGTAATTTTTTTAAAATTTTTTTTGAAAATTTTTTTTTTGAAATTTTTTTTTTCGAAAATTTTTTTGAAATTTTTTTTGAATTTTTTTTTGAAATTTTTTTTTTCGAAAATTTTTTCGAAATTTTTTTTGAATTTTTTTTCAATTAAAATTATTTTTTTTATTTTTTTTTTTTGAAATTTTATTTTGAAATTTTTTTCGAATTTTTTTTTCAATTTTTTTTTTAATTTTTTTTTCGAAATTTTTTTTTTAAATTTTTTTTTTCGAAAATTTTTTTGAAATTTTTTTTGAAATTTTTTTTTATTATTTTTTTTTGTAATTTTTTTTGAATTTTTTTTTGATTTTTTTTTCAATTTTTCTAAAATTTTTTTTTTGAAATTTTTTTTTTCGAAAATTTTTTTGAAATTTTTTTTAAATTTTTTTTTTGAAATTTTTTTTTCGAAATTTTTTTTCGAATTTTTTTTTAAATTTTTTTTTGTAATTTTTTTAAAATTTTTTTTGAAAATTTTTTTTTTGAAATTTTTTTTTTCGAAAATTTTTTTGAATTTTTTTTTGAATTTTTTTTTTGAAATTTTTTTTTTCGAAAATTTTTTCGAAATTTTTTTTGAATTTTTTTTCAATTAAAATTATTTTTTTAAATTTTTTTTTTTGAAATTTAATTTTGAAATTTTTTTCGAATTTTTTTTTCAATTTTTTTTTTAATTTTTTTTTTGAAATTTTTTTTTCGAAATTTTTTTTTTTTTAATTTTTTTTTTCGAAATTTTTTTTGAAATTTTTTTTGAAATTTATTTTTATTATTTTTTTTTGTAATTTTTTTTGAATTTTTTTTTGATTTTTTTTTCAATTTTTCTAAAATTTTTTTTTTTGAAATTTTTTTTTTCAAAAATTTTTTTTTTTTTGAAATTTTTTTTTTTAATTTTTTTTTCGAAATTTTTTTTTTTCGAAAATTTTTTTTTTTATTTTTTTTTTCGAAAATTTTTTTGAAATTTTTTTTTTATTTTTTTTTGTAATTTTCCTTAAATTTTTTTTTGAAATTTTTTTTTTCGAAAATTTTTTTGAAATTTTTTTTAAAATTTTTTTTTGAAAATTTTTTTTTTTTGAAATTTTTTTTTCGAAATTTTTTTTCGAATTTTTTTTTTCAATTTTTTTTTTTAATTTTTTTAAAATTTTTTTTTGAAAATTTTTTTTTTTGAAATTTCTTTTTTCGAAATTTTTTTTCGAATTTTTTTTTTCAATTTTTTTTTTTTATTTTCATTTGAAATTTTTTTTTCGAAATTTTTTTTTTTGAATTTTTTTTGAAATTTTTTTTGAAATTTTTTTTTTTTTAATTTTTTTTTTTGTAATTTTTTTTTAATTTTTTTTTTATTTTTTTTTTCGAAATTTTTTTTGAATTTTTTAAAATTTTTTTTTCGAAAATTTTTTTGAAATTTTTTTTTTATTATTTTTTTTTTGTAATTTTTTTTTAATTTTTTTTTTGAAATTTTTTTTTCGAAATTTTTTTTTATTGAAATTTTTTTTTTCGAAAATTTTTTGAAATTTATTTTGAAATTTTTTTTTTTTGAAATTTTTTTTTTCGAAAATTTTTTTGAAATTTTTTTTGAAATTTTTTTTTTAAATTTTTTTTAAATTTTTTTTTTGAAATTTTTTTTCGAAATTTTTTTTTTGAAATTTTTTTTTTCGAAATTTTTTTTGAAATTTTTTTTTTTATTATTTTTTTTTGTAATTTTTTTTTAAATTTTTTTTTTGTAATTTTTTTAAAATTTTTTTTTGAAAATTTTTTTTTTTGAAATTTCTTTTTTCGAAATTTTTTTTCGAATTTTTTTTTTCAATTTTTTTTTTTTATTTTTTTTTGAAATTTTTTTTTCGAAATTTTTTTTTTTGAATTTTTTTTGAAATTTTTTTTGAAATTTTTTTTTTTTTAATTTTTTTTTTTGTAATTTTTTTTTAATTTTTTTTTTATTTTTTTTTTCGAAATTTTTTTTGAATTTTTTAAAATTTTTTTTTCGAAAATTTTTTTGAAATTTTTTTTTTATTATTTTTTTTTTGTAATTTTTTTTTAATTTTTTTTTTGAAATTTTTTTTTCGAAATTTTTTTTTTTTGAAATTTTTTTTTTCGAAAATTTTTTGAAATTTATTTTGAAATTTTTTTTTTTGAAATTTTTTTTTTCGAAAATTTTTTTGAAATTTTTTTTGAAATTTTTTTTTTAAATTTTTTTTAAATTTTTTTTTTGAAATTTTTTTTCGAAATTTTTTTTTTGAAATTTTTTTTTTCGAAATTTTTTTTGAAATTTTTTTTTTTATTATTTTTTTTTGTAATTTTTTTTTAAATTTTTTTTTTGTAATTTTTTTAAAATTTTTTTTGAAAATTTTTTTTTTTGAAATTTTTTTTTTCGAAAATTTTTTTGAAATTTTTTTTGAATTTTTTTTTTGAAATTTTTTTTTCGAAATTTTTTTTCGAATTTTTTTTTTAATTTTTTTTTTGTAATTTTTTTAAAATTTTTTTTGAAAATTTTTTTTTTGAAATTTTTTTTTTCGAAAATTTTTTTGAAATTTTTTTTGAATTTTTTTTTGAAATTTTTTTTTTCGAAAATTTTTTCGAAATTTTTTTTGAATTTTTTTTCTATTAAAATTATTTTTTTTAATTTTTTTTTTTGAAATTTTATTTTGAAATTTTTTCCGAATTTTTTTTTAAATTTTTTTTTTTTAATTTTTTTTTTGAAATTTTTTTTTTCGAAATTTTTTTTTTTTAAATTTTTTTTTTTCGAAAATTTTTTTGAAATTTTTTTTGAAATTTTTTTTTTATTATTTTTTTTTGTAATTTTTTTTGAATTTTTTTTTGATTTTTTTTTCAATTTTTCTAAAATTTTTTTTTTGAAATTTTTTTTTTATTTTTTTTTTGAAATTTTTTTTTTCGAAAATTTTTTTGAAATTTTTTTTGAATTTTTTTTTCGAATTTTTTTTTTTTCGAAAATTTTTTTTATTAATTTTTTTTTTCGAAAATTTTTTTGAAATTTTTTTTTTTATTTTTTTTTGTAATTTTTTTTAAATTTTTTTTTGAAATTTTTTTTTTCGAAAATTTTTTTGAAATTTTTTTTTTTTATTTTTTTTTGTAATTTTTTTAATTTTTTTTTTTCGAAATTTTTTTTGAATATTTTTTTTTCAATTAAAATTATTTTTTTTGATTTTTTTTTTGAAATTTTTTTTTTCGAAAATTTTTTCGAAATTTTTTTTGAATTTTTTTTTCAATTAAAATAATTTTTTTTAATTTTTTTTTTGAAATTTTATTTTGAAATTTTTTTCGAATTTTTTTTTTCAATTTTTTTTTTTTAATTTTTTTTTTGAAATTTTTTTTTCGAAATTTTTTTTTTTTTTAATTTTTTTTTCGAAAATTTTTTTGAAATTTTTTTTGAAATTTTTTTTTTATTATTTTTTTTTGTAATTTTTTTTGAATTTTTTTTTGATTTTTTTTTTCAATTTTTTTCTTAAATTTTTTTTTTTGAAATTTTTTTTTTCAAAAATTTTTTTTTTTTGAAATTTTTTTTTTAATTTTTTTTTCGAAATTTTTTTTTTCGAAAATTTTTTTTTTTTATTTTTTTTTTCAAAAATTTTTTTGAAATTTTTTTTTTTTTTATTTTTTGTAATTTTTTTTAAATTTTTTTTTGAAATTTTTTTTTTCGAAAATTTTTTTGAAATTTTTTTTTTTAATTTTTTTTTTGTAATTTTTTTCAAATTTTTTTTTGAAATTTTTTTTTTTAAATTTTTTTTTTCGAAAATTTTTTTGAAATTTTTTTTTAAAATTTTTTTTTTTAATTTTTTTTTTTTGTAATTTTTTTTTGAAATTTTTTTTTTTATTTTTTTTTTTGATTTTTTTTTTAAATTTTTTTAAATTTTTTTTTTCATTTTTTTTTAAATTTTTTTTTTCGAAATTTTTTTGAAATTTTTTTTGAATTTTTTTTTCAATTTTTTTTTGAAATTTTTTTTTTTTTATTTTTTTTTGTAATTTTTTTTTAATTTTTTTTTGAAAATTTTTTTTTTGAAATTTTTTTTTAAAAATTTTTTTAAATTTTTTTTTTCATTTTTTTTGGAATTTTTTTTTTTCGAAATTTTTTTGAAATTTTTTTTGAATTTTTTTTTCAATTTTTGTTTGAAATTTTTTTTTTTATTTTTTTTTGTAATTTTTTTTAAATTTTTTTTTGAAAATTTTTTTTTTGAAATTTTTTTTTTCGAAAATTTTTTTGAAATTTTTTTGAATTTTTTTTTTGAAATTTTTTTTGAAATTTTTTTTTTTGAAATATTTTTTTTTCGAAAAATTTTTTTTTTGAAATTTTTTTTTCGAAATTTTTTTTCGAATTTTTTTTTTCAATTTTTTTAAAAATTTTTTTAAAATTTTTTTTTGAAAATTTTTTTTTTTTGAAATTTTTTTTTTCGAAATTTTTTTTCGAATTTTTTTTTTCAATTTTTTTTTTTATTTTTTTTGAAATTTTTTTTTCGAAATTTTTTTTTTTGAAATTTTTTTTTTCGAAAATTTTTTTGAAATTTTTTTTGAAATTTTTTTTTTTTGAATTTTTTTTTTTTGTAATTTTTTTTTAATTTTTTTTTTCGAAATTTTTTTTGAATTTTTTTTTGAATTTTTTTAAATTTTTTTCTCGAAATTTTTTTTCGAATTTTTTTTTCAATTTTTTAAAAAATTTTTTTTTGTTATTTTTTTTCAATTTTTTTTTTGAAAATTTTTTTTTCGATTTTTTTTTTCGAAAATTTTTTTGAAATTTTTTTTGAAATTTTTTTTTTTTAATTTTTTTTTGTAATTTTTTTGAAATTTTTTTTTTTCAATTTTTTTTTTCGAAAATTTTTTTGAAATTTTTTTTGAAATTTTTTTTTTTTAATTTTTTTTTTGTAATTTTTTTTTTAATTTTTTTTTTCGAAATTTTTTTGGAATTTTTTTTGAATTTTTTTTTCAATTTTTTTTGAATTTTTTTTTTATTTTATTTTGTAATTTTTTTTTAATTTTTTTTTTGAAATTTTTTTTGAAATTTTTTTTTTCGAAAAATTTTTTTTTCGAAAATTTTTTTGAAATTTTTTTTGAATTTTTTTTTCGAAATTTTTTTTTTTTCGAAAATTTTTTTTTTTAATTTTTTTCTTCGAAAATTTTTTTGAAATTTTTTTTTTTTATTTTTTTTTGTAATTTTTTTTTGTAATTTTTTTAAAATTTTTTTTTGAAATTTTTTTTTTCGAAAATTTTTTTGAAATTTTTTTTTTTATTTTTTTTTTGTAATTTTTTTTAAATTTTTTTTTGAAATTTTTTTTTTTTTAATTTTTTTTCGAAATTTTTTTTGAATTTTTTTTTTCAATTAAAATTATTTTTTTTAATTTTTTTTTTTGAAATTTTTTTTTGAAATTTTTTTTCGAATTTTTTTTTAAATTTTTTTTTTTTAAATTTTTTTTTTGAAATTTTTTTTTTCAAAAATTTTTTTTTTTGAAATTTTTTTTTTTTTATTTTTTTTTCGAAAATTTTTTTGAAATTTTTTTTGAATTTTTTTTTCGAAATTTTTTTTTTCGAAAATTTTTTTGAAATTTTTTTTGAATTTTTTTTTTTTAATTTTTTTTTTCGAAATTTTTTTTGATTTTTTTTTTGATTTTTTTTTCAATTTTTTTCTAAAATTTTTTTTTTTGAATTTTTTTTTTCAAAAATTTTTTTTTTTGAAATTTTTTTTTTTAATTTTTTTTTTGAAATTTTTTTTTTTAATTTTTTTTTTGAATTTTTTTTTTTCGAAAATTTTTTTGAAATTTTTTTTGAAAATTTTTTTTTTTTAATTTTTTTTTTTTGTAATTTTTTTTTGAAATTTTTTTTTAAATTTTTTTTTTTGAATTTTTTTTTTAAAAATTTTTTTAAATTTTTTTTTTCATTTTTTTTGGAATTTTTTTTTTTCGAAATTTTTTTGAAATTTTTTTTGAATTTTTTTTCAATTTTTTTTGAAATTTTTTTTTTTATTTTTTTTTGTAATTTTTTTTAAATTTTTTTTTGAAAATTTTTTTTTTGAAATTTTTTTTTTCGAAAATTTTTTTGAAATTTTTTTGAATTTTTTTTTTGAAATTTTTTTTGAAATTTTTTTTTTTGAAATATTTTTTTTTCGAAAAATTTTTTTTTTGAAATTTTTTTTTCGAAATTTTTTTTCGAATTTTTTTTTTCAATTTTTTTTTTAATTTTTTTAAAATTTTTTTTTGAAAATTTTTTTTTTTTGAAATTTTTTTTTTTGAAATTTTTTTTCGAATTTTTTTTTTCAATTTTATTTTTTTTATTTTTTTTGAAATTTTTTTTTCGAAATTTTTTTTTTTGAAATTTTTTTTTTCGAAAATTTTTTTGAAATTTTTTTTGAAATTTTTTTTTTTGAATTTTTTTTTTGTAATTTTTTTTTAATTTTTTTTTTATTTTTTTTTTCGAAATTTTTTTTGAATTTTTTTTTGAATTTTTTTAAATTTTTTTTTCGAAATTTTTTTTCGAATTTTTTTTTCAATTTTTTAAAAAATTTTTTTTTGTTATTTTTTTTCAATTTTTTTTTTGAAAATTTTTTTTTCGATTTTTTTTTTCGAAAATTTTTTTGAAATTTTTTTTGAAATTTTTTTTTTTTTATTTTTTTTTGTAATTTTTTTGAAATTTTTTTTTTTC
>OX101815.2:35563941-35566441 GCA_944452925.2 Chrysolina oricalcia | reverse complement strand
TTTTTTTGTTATTTTTTTAAAATTTTTTTTTTGAAAATTTTTTTTTCGATTTTTTTTTTCGAAAATTTTTTTGAAATTTTTTTTGAATTTTTTTTTTTTTATTTTTTTTTTCGAAATTTTTTTTGAATTTTTTTTTGATTTTTTTTCAATTTTTTTCTAAAATTTTTTTTTTTGAAATTTTTTTTTTGAATTTTTTTTTTTAATTTTTTTTTTGAAATTTTTTTTTTCGAAAATTTTTTTGAAATTTTTTTTGAATTTTTTTTTCGAAATTTTTTTTTTTCGAAAATTTTTTTTATTAATTTTTTTTTTCGAAAATTTTTTTGAAATTTTTTTTTTTATTTTTTTTTGTAATTTTTTTTAAATTTTTTTTTGAAATTTTTTTTTTCGAAAATTTTTTTGAAATTTTTTTTTTTTATTTTTTTTTTGTAATTTTTTTAAAATTTTTTTTTGAAATTTTTTTTTTTAATTTTTTTTTTCGAAATTTTTTTTAAATTTTTTTTTTCAATTAAAATTATTTTTTTTTGAATTTTTTTTTTGAAATTTTTTTTTTCGAAAATTTTTTCGAAATTTTTTTTAAATTTTTTTTTTTCAATTAAAATTATTTTTTTTTGAATTTTTTTTTTGAAATTTTTTTTTTCGAAAATTTTTTCGAAAATTTTTTCGAAATTTTTTTTGAATTTTTTTTTCAATTAAAATAATTTTTTTTAAATTTTTTTTTTGAAATTTTTTTTTCGAAATTTTTTTTTTTAATTTTTTTTTTCGAAAATTTTTTCGAAAATTTTTTTGAAATTTTTTTTTTTAAATTTTTTTTTTGTAATTTTTTTCAAATTTTTTTTTGAAATTTTTTTTTTTTTTATTTTTTTTTTCGAAAATTTTTTTGAAAATTTTTTTTTTTAATTTTTTTTTTTGTTATTTTTTTGAAATTTTTTTTTTAATTTTTTTTTTGAAATTTTTTTTTAAAAATTTTTTTAAATTTTTTTTTTCATTTTTTTTGAAATTTTTTTTTTTTCGAAATATTTTTGAAATTTTTTTGAATTTTTTTTTTGAAATTTTTTTGAAATTTTTTTTTTTGAAATTTTTTTTTTCGAAAAATTTTTTTTCGAAAATTTTTTTGAAATTTTTTTTAAAATTTTTTTTTTCGAATTTTTTTTTTCAATTTTTTTTTAAATTTTTTTAAAATTTTTTTTTGAAAATTTTTTTTTTTGAAATTTTTTTTTTCGAAATTTTTTTTCGAATTTTTTTTTTCAATTTTTTTTTTTTTTATTTTTTTTTTGAAATTTTTTTTTCGAAATTTTTTTTTTTGAAATTTTTTTTTTCGAAAATTTTTTTGAAATTTTTTTTGAAATTTTTTTTTTTTAATTTTTTTTTTATTTTTTTTTTCGAAATTTTTTTTGAATTTTTTTTTGAATTTTTTTAAATTTTTTTTTCGAAAATTTTTTTGAAATTTTTTTTTTATTATTTTTTTTTGTAATTTTTTTTTAATTTTTTTTTTGAAATTTTTTTTTCGAAATTTTTTTTTTTGAAATTTTTTTTTTCGAAAATTTTTTTGAAATTTTTTTTGAATTTTTTTTTCAATTAAAATAATTTTTTTTAATTTTTTTTTTTGAAATTTTATTTTGAAATTTTTTTCGAATTTTTTTTTTCAATTTTTTTTTTTTTAATTTTTTTTTTGAAATTTTTTTTTCGAAATTTTTTTTTTTTTAATTTTTTTTTTCGAAAATTTTTTTGAAATTTTTTTTGAAATTTTTTTTTTTATTATTTTTTTTTGAAATTTTTTTTAAATTTTTTTTTTGAAATTTTTTTTTCGAAATTTTTTTTTTTGAAATTTTTTTTTTCGAAAATTTTTTTGATATTTTTTTTGAAATTTTTTTTTTATTATTTTTTTTTGTAATTTTTTTTTAATTTTTTTTTTTTTTTTTTCGAAATTTTCTTTGAATTTTTTTTTGAATTTTTTTAAATTTTTTTTTTTCGAAATTTTTTTTCGAATTTTTTTTTAAATTTTTTTAAAAATTTTTTATAAAATTTTTTTTGTTATTTTTTTAAAATTTTTTTTTTGAAAATTTTTTTTTCGATTTTTTTTTTCGAAAATTTTTTTGAAATTTTTTTTGAATTTTTTTTTTTTTATTTTTTTTTTCGAAATTTTTTTTGAATTTTTTTTTGATTTTTTTTCAATTTTTTTCTAAAATTTTTTTTTTTGAAATTTTTTTTTTGAATTTTTTTTTTTTAATTTTTTTTTTGAAATTTTTTTTTTCGAAAATTTTTTTGAAATTTTTTTTGAATTTTTTTTTCGAAATTTTTTTTTTTCGAAAATTTTTTTTATTAATTTTTTTTTTCGAAAATTTTTTTGAAATTTTTTTTTTTATTTTTTTTTGTAATTTTTTTTAAATTTTTTTTTGAAATTTTTTTTTTCGAAAATTTTTTTGAAATTTTTTTTTTTTTATTTTTTTTTTGTAATTTTTTTAAAATTTTTTTTTGAAATTTTTTTTTTAATTTTTTTTTT
>OX101815.2:35556441-35558941 GCA_944452925.2 Chrysolina oricalcia | reverse complement strand
TTTTTTTAATTTTTTTTTTCGAAATTTTTTTTGATTTTTTTTTTGATTTTTTTTTCAATTTTTTTCTAAAATTTTTTTTTTTGAATTTTTTTTTTCAAAAATTTTTTTTTTTGAAATTTTTTTTTTAATTTTTTTTTTGAAATTTTTTTTTTAAATTTTTTTTTTGAATTTTTTTTTTTCGAAAATTTTTTTGAAATTTTTTTTGAAAATTTTTTTTTTTTAATTTTTTTTTTTTGTAATTTTTTTTTGAAATTTTTTTTTTAATTTTTTTTTTTGAATTTTTTTTTTAAAAATTTTTTTAAATTTTTTTTTTCATTTTTTTTGGAATTTTTTTTTTTCGAAATTTTTTTGAAATTTTTTTTGAATTTTTTTTTCAATTTTTTTTGAAATTTTTTTTTTTATTTTTTTTTGTAATTTTTTTTAAATTTTTTTTTGAAAATTTTTTTTTTGAAATTTTTTTTTTCGAAAATTTTTTTGAAATTTTTTTGAATTTTTTTTTTGAAATTTTTTTTGAAATTTTTTTTTTTGAAATATTTTTTTTTCGAAAAATTTTTTTTTTGAAATTTTTTTTTCGAAATTTTTTTTCGAATTTTTTTTTTCAATTTTTTTTTTAATTTTTTTAAAATTTTTTTTTGAAAATTTTTTTTTTTTGAAATTTTTTTTTTCGAAATTTTTTTTCGAATTTTTTTTTTCAATTTTATTTTTTTTATTTTTTTTTTGAAATTTTTTTTTCGAAATTTTTTTTTTTGAAATTTTTTTTTTCGAAAATTTTTTTGAAATTTTTTTTGAATCTTTTTTTTTTATTTTTTTTCGAAATTTTTTTTGAATTTTTTTTTGATTTTTTTTTCAATTTTTTTCTAAAATTTTTTTTTTTGAAATTTTTTTTTTAAAAATTTTTTTTTTTGAAATTTTTTTTTAAAATTTTTTTTTCGAAATTTTTTTTTTCGAAAATTTTTTTTTTTATTTTTTTTTTCGAAAATTTTTTTGAAATTTTTTTTTTTAATTTTTTTTTGTAATTTTTTTTAAATTTTTTTTTCGAAAATTTTTTTGAAATTTTTTTGGAAATTTTTTTTTTATTATTTTTTTTTTGTAATTTTTTTTTAATTTTTTTTTTGAAATTTTTTTTTCGAAATTTTTTTTTTTGAAATTTTTTTTTTCGAAAATTTTTTTGAAATTTTTTTTGAAATTTTTTTTTTTTAATTTTTTTTTTGAAATTTTTTTTAAATTTTTTTTTTGAAATTTTTTTTTCGAAATTTTTTTTTCGAAATTTTTTTTTTGAAATTTTTTTTTTCGAAATTTTTTTTGAAATTTTTTTTGAAATTTTTTTTTTATTATTTTTTTTTTGTAATTTTTTTTAAATTTTTTTTTGAAATTTTTTTTTCGAAATTTTTTTTTTTAATTTTTTTTTTCGAAAATTTTTTTGAAATTTTTTTTGAAATTTTTTTTTTTTAATTTTTTTTTGAAATTTTTTTTAAATTTTTTTTTTGAAATTTTTTTTTCGAAATTTTTTTTTTTGAAATTTTTTTTTTCGAAAATTTTTTTGATATTTTTTTTGAAATTTTTTTTTTATTATTTTTTTTTTGTAATTTTTTTTAAATTTTTTTTTGAAATTTTTTTTTTTTTTAATTTTTTTTCGAAATTTTTTTTGAATTTTTTTTTTCAATTAAAATTATTTTTTTTAATTTTTTTTTTTGAAATTTTTTTTTGAAATTTTTTTTCGAATTTTTTTTTAAATTTTTTTTTTTTAAATTTTTTTTTTGAAATTTTTTTTTTCAAAAATTTTTTTTTTTGAAATTTTTTTTTTTTTATTTTTTTTTCGAAAATTTTTTTGAAATTTTTTTTGAATTTTTTTTTCGAAATTTTTTTTTTCGAAAATTTTTTTGAAATTTTTTTTGAATTTTTTTTTTTTAATTTTTTTTTTCGAAATTTTTTTTGATTTTTTTTTTGATTTTTTTTTCAATTTTTTTCTAAAATTTTTTTTTTTGAATTTTTTTTTTCAAAAATTTTTTTTTTTGAAATTTTTTTTTTAATTTTTTTTTTGAAATTTTTTTTTTAAATTTTTTTTTTGAATTTTTTTTTTTCGAAAATTTTTTTGAAATTTTTTTTGAAAATTTTTTTTTTTTAATTTTTTTTTTTTGTAATTTTTTTTTGAAATTTTTTTTTTAATTTTTTTTTTTGAATTTTTTTTTTAAAAATTTTTTTAAATTTTTTTTTTCATTTTTTTTGGAATTTTTTTTTTTCGAAATTTTTTTGAAATTTTTTTTGAATTTTTTTTTCAATTTTTTTTGAAATTTTTTTTTTTATTTTTTTTTGTAATTTTTTTTAAATTTTTTTTTGAAAATTTTTTTTTTGAAATTTTTTTTTTCGAAAATTTTTTTGAAATTTTTTTGAATTTTTTTTTTGAAATTTTTTTTGAAATTTTTTTTTTTGAAATATTTTTTTTTCGAAAAATTTTTTTTTTGAAATTTTTTTTTCGAAATTTTTTTTCGAATTTTTTTTT
>OX101815.2:35528941-35541441 GCA_944452925.2 Chrysolina oricalcia | reverse complement strand
TTTCAATTAAAATTATTTTTTTTTGGATTTTTTTTTTGAAATTTTTTTTTTCGAAAATTTTTTCGAAAATTTTTTCGAAATTTTTTTTGAATTTTTTTTTCAATTAAAATAATTTTTTTTTAATTTTTTTTTTGAAATTTTTTTTTCGAAATTTTTTTTTTTTAATTTTTTTTTTCGAAAATTTTTTCGAAAATTTTTTTGAAATTTTTTTTTTTAAATTTTTTTTTTGTAATTTTTTTCAAATTTTTTTTTGAAATTTTTTTTTTTTTTATTTTTTTTTTCGAAAATTTTTTTGAAAATTTTTTTTTTTAATTTTTTTTTTGTTATTTTTTTGAAATTTTTTTTTTAATTTTTTTTTTGAAATTTTTTTTAAAAATTTTTTTTAAATTTTTTTTTTCATTTTTTTTGAAATTTTTTTTTTTTCGAAATATTTTTGAAATTTTTTTGAATTTTTTTTTTGAAATTTTTTTGAAATTTTTTTTTTTGAAATTTTTTTTTTCGAAAAATTTTTTTTCGAAAATTTTTTTGAAATTTTTTTTAAAATTTTTTTTTTCGAATTTTTTTTTTCAATTTTTTTTTAAATTTTTTTAAAATTTTTTTTTGAAAATTTTTTTTTTTGAAATTTTTTTTTCGAAATTTTTTTTCGAATTTTTTTTTTCAATTTTTTTTTTTTTTATTTTTTTTTTGAAATTTTTTTTTCGAAATTTTTTTTTTTGAAATTTTTTTTTTCGAAAATTTTTTTGAAATTTTTTTTGAAATTTTTTTTTTTTAATTTTTTTTTTATTTTTTTTTTCGAAATTTTTTTTGAATTTTTTTTTGAATTTTTTTAAATTTTTTTTTCGAAAATTTTTTTGAAATTTTTTTTTTATTATTTTTTTTTGTAATTTTTTTTTAATTTTTTTTTTGAAATTTTTTTTTCGAAATTTTTTTTTTTGAAATTTTTTTTTTCGAAAATTTTTTTGAAATTTATTTTGAAATTTTTTTTTTTGAAATTTTTTTTTTCGAAAATTTTTTTGAAATTTTTTTTGAAATTTTTTTTTTTTAATTTTTTTTTTAAATTTTTTTTTAATTTTTTTTTTGAAATTTTTTTTTCGAAATTTTTTTTTTGAAATTTTTTTTTTCGAAATTTTTTTTGAAATTTTTTTTGAAATTTTTTTTTTATTATTTTTTTTTTGTAATTTTTTTTAAAATTTTTTTTTGTAATTTTTTTAAAATTTTTTTTGAAAATTTTTTTTTTTGAAATTTTTTTTTTCGAAAATTTTTTTGAAATTTTTTTTGAATTTTTTTTTCAATTAAAATAATTTTTTTTAATTTTTTTTTTTGAAATTTTATTTTGAAATTTTTTTCGAATTTTTTTTTTCAATTTTTTTTTTTTTAATTTTTTTTTTGAAATTTTTTTTTCGAAATTTTTTTTTTTTTAATTTTTTTTTTCGAAAATTTTTTTGAAATTTTTTTTGAAATTTTTTTTTTTATTATTTTTTTTTTGTAATTTTTTTTGAATTTTTTTTTGATTTTTTTTTCAATTTTTTTCTTAAATTTTTTTTTTTGAAATAATTTTTTCCAAAATTTTTTTTTTTTTTGAAATTTTTTTTTAAATTTTTTTTTTCGAAATTTTTTTTTTCGAAAATTTTTTTTTTTTATTTTTTTTTTCAAAAATTTTTTTGAAATTTTTTTTTTATTTTTTTTTGTAATTTTTTTAAAATTTTTTTTTGAAATTTTTTTTTTCGAAAATTTTTTTGAAATTTTTTTTTTTTAATTTTTTTTTTGTAATTTTTTTCAAATTTTTTTTTGAAATTTTTTTTTTTTAATTTTTTTTTTCGAAAATTTTTTTGAAATTTTTTTTGAAAATTTTTTTTTTAATTTTTTTTTTTTGTAATTTTTTTGAAATTTTTTTTTTAATTTTTTTTTTTGAAATTTTTTTTAAAAAAATTTTTTAAATTTTTTTTTTGATTATTTTTGAAATTTTTTTTTTTCGAAATTTTTTTGAAATTTTTTTTGAATTTTTTTTTCAATTTTTTTTGAAATTTTTTTTTTTAATTTTTTTTTGTAATTTTTTTTAAATTTTTTTTTGAAAATTTTTTTTTTGAAATTTTTTTTTTAAAAATTTTTTATTTTTTTTTTCATTTTTTTTGAAATTTTTTTTTTTCAAAATTTTTTTGAAATTTTTTTTGAATTTTTTTTTCAATTTTTTTTGAAATTTTTTTTTTTATTTTTTTTTGTAATTTTTTTTAAATTTTTTTTGAAAATTTTTTTTTTTGAAATTTTTTTTTTCGAAAATTTTTTTGAAATTTTTTTGAATTTTTTTTTTGAAATTTTTTTTGAAATTTTTTTTTTTGAAATTTTTTTTTTTCGAAAAATTTTTTTTTCGAAAATTTTTTTGAAATTTTTTTTAAAATTTTTTTTTGAAAATTTTTTTTTTGAAATTTTTTTTTCGAAATTTTTTTTCGAATTTTTTTTTTCAATTTTTTTTAAAATTTTTTTAAAATTTTTTTTTGAAAATTTTTTTTTTCGAAATTTTTTTTTTCGAAATTTTTTTTCGAATTTTTTTTTTCAATTTTTTTTTTTTTATTTTTTTTTGAAATTTTTTTTTCGAAATTTTTTTTTTTGAAATTTTTTTTTTCGAAAATTTTTTTGAAATATTTTTTTGAAATTTTTTTTTTTGAATTTTTTTTTTTGTAATTTTTTTTTAATTTTTTTTTCGAAATTTTTTTTCGAATTTTTTTTTCAATTTTTTAAAAAATTTTTTTTTGTTATTTTTTTTCAATTTTTTTTTTGAAAATTTTTTTTTCGATTTTTTTTTTCGAAAATTTTTTTGAAATTTTTTTTGAAATTTTTTTTTTTTAATTTTTTTTTGTAATTTTTTTGAAATTTTTTTTTTTTCAATTTTTTTTTTCGAAAATTTTTTTGAAATTTTTTTTGAAATTTTTTTTTTTTAATTTTTTTGTAATTTTTTTTTTAATTTTTTTTTTCGAAATTTTTTTTTTTAAATTTTTTTAAATTTTTTTTTTCATTTTTTTGAAATTTTTTTTTTTCGAAATTTTTTTGGAATTTTTTTTGAATTTTTTTTTCAATTTTTTTTGAATTTTTTTTTTTTATTTTATTTTGTAATTTTTTTTAAATTTTTTTTTGAAAATTTTTTTTTTGAAATTTTTTTTTTCGAAAATTTTTTTGAAATTTTTTTGAATTTTTTTTTGAAATTTTTTTTGAAATTTTTTTTTTCGAAAAATTTTTTTTTCGAAAATTTTTTTGAAATTTTTTTTGAATTTTTTTTTCGAAATTTTTTTTTTTCGAAAATTTTTTTTTTTTATTTTTTTTTTCGAAAATTTTTTTGAAATTTTTTTTCAATTAAAATTATTTTTTTTAATTTTTTTTTTTGAAATTTTATTTTGAAATTTTTTTCGAATTTTTTTTTCAATTTTTTTTTTTTAAATTTTTTTTTGAAATTTTTTTTTCGAAATTTTTTTTTATTATTTTTTTTTGTAATTTTTTTTGAATTTTTTTTGAATTTTTTTTTTTTATTTTATTTTGTAATTTTTTTTAAATTTTTTTTTGAAAATTTTTTTTTTGAAATTTTTTTTTTCGAAAATTTTTTTGAAATTTTTTTGAATTTTTTTTTGAAATTTTTTTTTTTATTTTTTTTTTGAAATTTTTTTTTTCGAAAATTTTTTTGAAATTTTTTTTGAATTTTTTTTTCGAAATTTTTTTTTTTCGAAAATTTTTTTTATTAATTTTTTTTTTCGAAAATTTTTTTGAAATTTTTTTTTTTTTTTTTTTTTTGTAATTTTTTTTAAATTTTTTTTTGAAATTTTTTTTTTCGAAAATTTTTTTGAAATTTTTTTTTTTATTTTTTTTTTGTAATTTTTTTAAAATTTTTTTTTGAAATTTTTTTTTTTAATTTTTTTTTTCGAAATTTTTTTTTTCGAAAATTTTTTCGAAATTTTTTTTGAATTTTTTTTTCAATTAAAATAATTTTTTTTAATTTTTTTTTTTTGAAATTTTATTTTGAAATTTTTTTCGAATTTTTTTTTTAAATTTTTTTTTTTTAATTTTTTTTTGAAATTTTTTTTTCGAAATTTTTTTTTTTAAATTTTTTTTTTCGAAAATTTTTTTGAAATTTTTTTTGAAATTTTTTTTTTTATTATTTTTTTTTTGGAATTTTTTTTCGAATTTTTTTTTCAATTTTTTAAAAAATTTTTTTTTGTTATTTTTTTTCAATTTTTTTTTTTGAAAATTTTTTTTTCGATTTTTTTTTTTCGAAAATTTTTTTGAAATTTTTTTTGAAATTTTTTTTTTTTAATTTTTTTTTGTAATTTTTTTGAAATTGTTTTTTTTCAATTTTTTTTTTCGAAAATTTTTTTGAAATTTTTTTTGAAATTTTTTTTTTAATTTTTTTTTTTGTAATTTTTTTTTTAATTTTTTTTTTCGAAATTTTTTCTTTTAAATTTTTTTAAATTTTTTTTTTCATTTTTTTGAAATTTTTTTTTTTCGAAATTTTTTTGGAATTTTTTTTGAATTTTTTTTTCAATTTTTTTTGAATTTTTTTTTTATTTTATTTTGTAATTTTTTTTAAATTTTTTTTTGAAAATTTTTTTTTTGAAATTTTTTTTTTCGAAAATTTTTTTGAAATTTTTTTGAATTTTTTTTTGAAATTTTTTTTGAAATTTTTTTTTTCGAAAAATTTTTTTTTCGAAAATTTTTTTGAAATTTTTTTTGAATTTTTTTTTCGAAATTTTTTTTTTTCGAAAATTTTTTTGAAATTTTTTTTGAATTTTTTTTTCGAAATTTTTTTTTTTCGAAAATTTTTTTGAAATTTTTTTTGAATTTTTTTTTCGAAATTTTTTTTTTTCGAAAATTTTTTTGAAATTTTTTTTTTATTTTTTTTTGTAATTTTTTTAAAATTTTTTTTTGAAATTTTTTTTTTCGAAAATTTTTTTGAAATTTTTTTTTTTATTTTTTTTTTGTAATTTTTTTTAAATTTTTTTTTGAAATTTTTTTTTTTTTATTTTTTTTCGAAATTTTTTTTGAATTTTTTTTTTCAATTAAAATTATTTTTTTTAATTTTTTTTTTGAAATTTTTTTTTGAAATTTTTTTTCGAATTTTTTTTGAAATTTTTTTTTTTTTTTATTTTTTTTTTGAAATTTTTTTTTTCAAAAATTTTTTTTTTTGAAATTTTTTTTTTTAAATTTTTTTTTCGAAAATTTTTTTGAAATTTTTTTTGAATTTTTTTTTCGAAATTTTTTTTTTCGAAAATTTTTTTGAAATTTTTTTTGAATTTTTTTTTTCAAAATTTTTTTTGAATTTTTTTTTGATTTTTTTTTCAATTTTTTTCTAAAATTTTTTTTTTTGAATTTTTTTTTTCAAAAATTTTTTTTTTTGAAATTTTTTTTTAAATTTTTTTTTTGAAATTTTTTTTTTAAATTTTTTTTTTGAATTTTTTTTTCGAAAATTTTTTGAAATTTTTTTTGAATTTTTTTTTCGTAATTTTTTTTTTCGAAATTTTTTTTGAATTTTTTTTTCAATTAAAATTATTTTTTTTAATTTTTTTTTTTGAAATTTTATTTTGAAATTTTTTTCGAATTTTTTTTTTTTATTTTTTTTTTTAATTTTTTTTTTTTAATTTTTTTTTAAATTTTTTTTTGAAATTTTTTTTTCGAAATTTTTTTTTTTTTAATTTTTTTTTTTCGAAAATTTTTTTAAATTTTTTTTTGAAATTTTTTTTTCGAAATTTTTTTTTTGGAAATTTTGTTTTTCGAAAATTTTTTTGAAATTTTTTTTGAAATTTTTTTTTTTATTTTTTTTTTTTGTAATTTTTTTTTAAATTTTTTTTTTAATTTTTTTTTTCGAAATTTTTTTTGAATTTTTTTTTAAATTTTTTTAAATTTTTTTTTCGAAATTTTTTTTCGAATTTTTTTTTTAAATTTTTTTAAAAATTTTTTATTAAATTTTTTTTGTTATTTTTTTTAAATTTTTTTTTTTGAAAATTTTTTTTTCGATTTTTTTTTTTCGAAAATTTTTTTGAAATTTTTTTTGAATCTTTTTTTTTATTTTTTTTTTCGAAATTTTTTTTGAATTTTTTTTTGATTTTTTTTCAATTTTTTTCTAAAATTTTTTTTTTTGAAATTTTTTTTTTAAAAATTTTTTTTTTTGAAATTTTTTTTTTAAATTTTTTTTTCGAAATTTTTTTTTTCGAAAATTTTTTTTTTTAATTTTTTTTTTTTCGAAAATTTTTTGAAATTTTTTTTTTTTAATTTTTTTTTGTAATTTTTTTTAAATTTTTTTTACGAAAATTTTTTTGAAATTTTTTTGGAAATTTTTTTTTTATTATTTTTTTTTTGTAATTTTTTTTTAATTTTTTTTTTGAAATTTTTTTTTCGAAATTTTTTTTTTTGAAATTTTTTTTTTCGAAAATTTTTTTGAAATTTTTTTTGAAATTTTTTTTTTTTAATTTTTTTTTTTGAAATTTTTTTGAAATTTTTTTTTTGAAATTTTTTTTTCGAAATTTTTTTTTCGAAATTTTTTTTTTGAAATTTTTTTTTTCGAAATTTTTTTTGAAATTTTTTTTGAAATTTTTTTTTTTATTATTTTTTTTTGTAATTTTTTTTTAATTTTTTTTTGAAATTTTTTTTTCGAAATTTTTTTTTTTTAATTTTTTTTTTCGAAAATTTTTTTGAAATTTTTTTTGAAATTTTTTTTTTTTAATTTTTTTTTGAAATTTTTTTTAAATTTTTTTTTTGAAATTTTTTTTTCGAAATTTTTTTTTTTGAAATTTTTTTTTTCGAAAATTTTTTTGATATTTTTTTTGAAATTTTTTTTTTATTATTTTTTTTTGTAATTTTTTTTTAATTTTTTTTTTTTTTTTTTTTTCGAAATTTTCTTTGAATTTTTTTTTGAATTTTTTTAAATTTTTTTTTCGAAATTTTTTTTCGAATTTTTTTTTAAATTTTTTTAAAAATTTTTTATTAAATTTTTTTTGTTATTTTTTTAAAATTTTTTTTTTGAAAATTTTTTTTTCGATTTTTTTTTTTCGAAAATTTTTTTGAAATTTTTTTTGAATTTTTTTTTTTTTATTTTTTTTTTCGAAATTTTTTTTGAATTTTTTTTTGATTTTTTTTTTCAATTTTTTTCTAAAATTTTTTTTTTTGAAATTTTTTTTTTCAAAAATTTTTTTTTTTGAAATTTTTTTTTTTAATTTTTTTTTTGAAATTTTTTTTTTCGAAAATTTTTTTGAAATTTTTTTTGAATTTTTTTTTCGAAATTTATTTTTTTCGAAAATTTTTTTTATTAATTTTTTTTTTCGAAAATTTTTTTGAAATTTTTTTTTTTATTTTTTTTTGTAATTTTTTTTAAATTTTTTTTTGAAATTTTTTTTTTTGGAAATTTTTTTGAAATTTTTTTTTTTTAATTTTTTTTTTGTAATTTTTTTAAAATTTTTTTTTGAAATTTTTTTTTTTAATTTTTTTTTTCGAAATTTTTTTTGAATTTTTTTTTTTCAATTAAAATTATTTTTTTTTGAATTTTTTTTTTGAAATTTTTTTTTTCGAAAATTTTTTCGAAATTTTTTTTGAATTTTTTTTTCAATTAAAATAATTTTTTTTTAATTTTTTTTTTGAAATTTTTTTTTCGAAATTTTTTTTTTTAAATTTTTTTTTTCGAAAATTTTTTTGAAATTTTTTTTTATTATTTTTTTTTGTAATTTTTTTTGAATTTTTTTTTGATTTTTTTTTCAATTTTTCTAAAATTTTTTTTTTTGAAATTTTTTGTTTCAAAAATTTTTTTTTTTTTGAAATTTTTTTTAAAATTTTTTTTTCGAAATTTTTTTTTTTCGAAAATTTTTTTTTTATTTTTTTTTTTCGAAAATTTTTTTGAAATTTTTTTTTTATTTTTTTTTGTAATTTTCTTTAAATTTTTTTTTGAAATTTTTTTTTTCGAAAATTTTTTTGAAATTTTTTTTTTTAAATTTTTTTTTTCGAAAATTTTTTTGAAAATTTTTTTTTTTTATTTTTTTTTTGTTATTTTTTTGAAATTTTTTTTTAATTTTTTTTTTGAAATTTTTTTTTAAAAATTTTTTTAAATTTTTTTTTTCATTTTTTTTGAAATTTTTTTTTTTCGAAATATTTTTGAAATTTTTTTGAATTTTTTTTTTGAAATTTTTTTGAAATTTTTTTTTTCGAAAAATTTTTTTTTCGAAAATTTTTTTGAAATTTTTTTTAAAATTTTTTTTTGAAAATTTTTTTTTTTTGAAATTTTTTTTTCGAAATTTTTTTTCGAATTTTTTTTTTCAATTTTTTTTTAAATTTTTTTAAAATTTTTTTTTGAAAATTTTTTTTTTTGAAATTTTTTTTTTCGAAATTTTTTTTCGAATTTTTTTTTTCAATTTTTTTTTTTTTTTTTTTTTTTTGAAATTTTTTTTTCGAAATTTTTTTTTTTGAAATTTTTTTTTTCGAAAATTTTTTTGAAATTTTTTTTGAAATTTTTTTTTTTTTTATTTTTTTTTTGTAATTTTTTTTAATTTTTTTTTATTTTTTTTTCGAAATTTTTTTTGAAATTTTTTTTGAATTTTTTTTTTTTAATTTTTTTTTTCGAAATTTTTTTTGATTTTTTTTTTGATTTTTTTTTCAATTTTTTTCTAAAATTTTTTTTTTTGAATTTTTTTTTTCAAATATTTTTTTTTTTGAAATTTTTTTTTTTAATTTTTTTTTTGAAATTTTTTTTTTAAATTTTTTTTTTGAATTTTTTTTTTTCGAAAATTTTTTTGAAATTTTTTTTGAAAATTTTTTTTTTTTAATTTTTTTTTTTTGTAATTTTTTTTTGAAATTTTTTTTTTAATTTTTTTTTTTGAATTTTTTTTTTAAAAATTTTTTTAAATTTTTTTTTTCATTTTTTTTGGAATTTTTTTTTTCGAAATTTTTTTGAAATTTTTTTTGAATTTTTTTTTCAATTTTTTTTGAAATTTTTTTTTTTATTTTTTTTTGTAATTTTTTTTAAATTTTTTTTTGAAAATTTTTTTTTTGAAATTTTTTTTTTCGAAAATTTTTTTGAAATTTTTTTGAATTTTTTTTTTGAAATTTTTTTTGAAATTTTTTTTTTTGAAATATTTTTTTTTCGAAAAATTTTTTTTTTGAAATTTTTTTTTCGAAATTTTTTTTCGAATTTTTTTTTTCAATTTTTTTTAAAATTTTTTTAAAATTTTTTTTTGAAAATTTTTTTTTTTTGAAATTTTTTTTTTCGAAATTTTTTTTCGAATTTTTTTTTTCAATTTTATTTTTTTTATTTTTTTTGAAATTTTTTTTTCGAAATTTTTTTTTTTGAAATTTTTTTTTTCGAAAATTTTTTTGAAATTTTTTTTGAAATTTTTTTTTTTTGAATTTTTTTTTTTGTAATTTTTTTTTAATTTTTTTTTTATTTTTTTTTTCGAAATTTTTTTTGAATTTTTTTTTGAATTTTTTTAAATTTTTTTTTCGAAATTTTTTTTCGAATTTTTTTTTCAATTTTTTAAAAAATTTTTTTTTGTTATTTTTTTTCAATTTTTTTTTTGAAAATTTTTTTTTCGATTTTTTTTTTCGAAAATTTTTTTGAAATTTTTTTTGAAATTTTTTTTTTTTTAATTTTTTTTTTTGTAATTTTTTTTTTAATTTTTTTTTTCGAAATTTTTTTGGAATTTTTTTTGAATTTTTTTTTCAATTTTTTTTGAATTTTTTTTTTTATTTTATTTTGTAATTTTTTTTAAATTTTTTTTTGAAATTTTTTTTTTTGAAATTTTTTTTTTCGAAAATTTTTTTGAAATTTTTTTGAATTTTTTTTTGAAATTTTTTTTGAAATTTTTTTTTTCGAAAAATTTTTTTTTCGAAAATTTCTTTGAAATTTTTTTTGAATTTTTTTTTCGAAATTTTTTTTTTTCGAAAATTTTTTTTTTAATTTTTTTCTTCGAAAATTTTTTTGAAATTTTTTTTTTTTATTTTTTTTTGTAATTTTTTTAAAATTTTTTTTTGAAATTTTTTTTTTCGAAAATTTTTTTGAAATTTTTTTTTTTATTTTTTTTTTGTAATTTTTTTTAAATTTTTTTTTGAAATTTTTTTTTTTTTAATTTTTTTTCGAAATTTTTTTTGAATTTTTTTTTTCAATTAAAATTATTTTTTTTAATTTTTTTTTTTGAAATTTTTTTTTGAAATTTTTTTTCGAATTTTTTTTTCAATTTTTTTTCTTTTAAATTTTTTTTTTGAAATTTTTTTTTTCAAAAATTTTTTTTTTTGAAATTTTTTTTTTCAAAAATTTTTTTTTTTGAAATTTTTTTTTTTAAATTTTTTTTTCGAAAATTTTTTTTTCGAAAATTTTTTTGAAATTTTTTTTGAATTTTTTTTTTTTTAATTTTTTTTTTCGAAATTTTTTTTGATTTTTTTTTTGATTTTTTTTTCAATTTTTTTCTAAAATTTTTTTTTTTGAATTTTTTTTTTCAAAAATTTTTTTTTTTGAAATTTTTTTTTTTAATTTTTTTTTTGAAATTTTTTTTTTTAATTTTTTTTTTGAATTTTTTTTTCGAAAATTTTTTGAAATTTTTTTTGAATTTTTTTTTCGTAATTTTTTTTTTCGAAATTTTTTTTGAATTTTTTTTTCAATTAAAATTATTTTTTTTTATTTTTTTTTTGAAATTTTATTTTGAAATTTTTTTCGAATTTTTTTTTTTTATTTTTTTTTTTAATTTTTTTTTTTAAATTTTTTTTAAAATTTTTTTTTGAAATTTTTTTTTCGAAATTTTTTTTTTTTTAATTTTTTTTTTTCGAAAATTTTTTTAAATTTTTTTTTGAAATTTTTTTTTCGAAATTTTTTTTTTGGAAATTTTTTTTTTCGAAAATTTTTTTGAAATTTTTTTTGAAATTTTTTTTTTTATTTTTTTTTTTTTTGTAATTTTTTTTAATTTTTTTTTTAATTTTTTTTTTCGAAATTTTTTTTGAATTTTTTTTAAAATTTTTTTAAATTTTTTTTTCGAAATTTTTTTTCGAATTTTTTTTTTAAATTTTTTTAAAAATTTTTTATTAAATTTTTTTTGTTATTTTTTTTAAATTTTTTTTTTTGAAAATTTTTTTTTCGATTTTTTTTTTCGAAAATTTTTTTGAAATTTTTTTTGAATCTTTTTTTTTTATTTTTTTTCGAAATTTTTTTTGAATTTTTTTTTGATTTTTTTTTCAATTTTTTTCTAAAATTTTTTTTTTTGAAATTTTTTTTTTAAAAATTTTTTTTTTTGAAATTTTTTTTTTAAATTTTTTTTTCGAAATTTTTTTTTTCGAAAATTTTTTTTTTTTATTTTTTTTTTCGAAAATTTTTTTGAAATTTTTTTTTTTAATTTTTTTTTGTAATTTTTTTTAAATTTTTTTTTCGAAAATTTTTTTGAAATTTTTTTGGAAATTTTTTTTTTATTATTTTTTTTTTGTAATTTTTTTTTAATTTTTTTTTTGAAATTTTTTTTTCGAAATTTTTTTTTTTGAAATTTTTTTTTTCGAAAATTTTTTTGAAATTTTTTTTGAAATTTTTTTTTTTTAATTTTTTTTTTGAAATTTTTTTTAAATTTTTTTTTTGAAATTTTTTTTTCGAAATTTTTTTTTCGAAATTTTTTTTTTGAAATTTTTTTTTTCGAAATTTTTTTTGAAATTTTTTTTGAAATTTTTTTTTTATTATTTTTTTTTTGTAATTTTTTTTAAATTTTTTTTTGAAATTTTTTTTTCGAAATTTTTTTTTTTAATTTTTTTTTTCGAAAATTTTTTTGAAATTTTTTTTGAAATTTTTTTTTTTATTTTTTTTTTTTGTAATTTTTTTTAATTTTTTTTTTAATTTTTTTTTTCGAAATTTTTTTTGAATTTTTTTTTAAATTTTTTTAAATTTTTTTTTCGAAATTTTTTTTCGAATTTTTTTTTTAAATTTTTTTAAAAATTTTTTATTAAATTTTTTTTGTTATTTTTTTTAAATTTTTTTTTTTGAAAATTTTTTTTTCGATTTTTTTTTTCGAAAATTTTTTTGAAATTTTTTTTGAATCTTTTTTTTTTATTTTTTTTCGAAATTTTTTTTGAATTTTTTTTTGATTTTTTTTTCAATTTTTTTCTAAAATTTTTTTTTTTGAAATTTTTTTTTTAAAAATTTTTTTTTTTGAAATTTTTTTTTAAAATTTTTTTTTCGAAATTTTTTTTTTCGAAAATTTTTTTTTTTTATTTTTTTTTTCGAAAATTTTTTTGAAATTTTTTTTTTTAATTTTTTTTTGTAATTTTTTTTAAATTTTTTTTTCGAAAATTTTTTTGAAATTTTTTTGGAAATTTTTTTTTTATTATTTTTTTTTTGTAATTTTTTTTAAATTTTTTTTTTGAAATTTTTTTTTCGAAATTTTTTTTTTTGAAATTTTTTTTTTCGAAAATTTTTTTGAAATTTTTTTTGAAATTTTTTTTTTTTTATTTTTTTTTTGAAATTTTTTTTAAATTTTTTTTTTGAAATTTTTTTTTCGAAATTTTTTTTTCGA
>OX101815.2:35521441-35523941 GCA_944452925.2 Chrysolina oricalcia | reverse complement strand
TTTTTTTGAAATTTTTTTTTTCGAAAATTTTTTTGAAATTTTTTTTTTTTAATTTTTTTTTTGTAATTTTTTTCAAATTTTTTTTTGAAATTTTTTTTTTTTAATTTTTTTTTTCGAAAATTTTTTTGAAATTTTTTTTGAAAATTTTTTTTTTAATTTTTTTTTTTGTAATTTTTTTGAAATTTTTTTTTTAATTTTTTTTTTTGAAATTTTTTTTTAAAAAAATTTTTAAATTTTTTTTTTGATTTTTTTTGAAATTTTTTTTTTTCGAAATTTTTTTGAAATTTTTTTTGAATTTTTTTTTCAATTTTTTTTGAAATTTTTTTTTTTAATTTTTTTTTGTAATTTTTTTTAAATTTTTTTTTGAAAATTTTTTTTTTGAAATTTTTTTTTAAAAAATTTTTTATTTTTTTTTTCATTTTTTTTGAAATTTTTTTTTTTCAAAATTTTTTTGAAATTTTTTTTGAATTTTTTTTTCAATTTTTTTTGAAATTTTTTTTTTTATTTTTTTTTGTAATTTTTTTTTAATTTTTTTTTGAAAATTTTTTTTTTTGAAATTTTTTTTTTCGAAAATTTTTTTGAAATTTTTTTGAATTTTTTTTTTGAAATTTTTTTTGAAATTTTTTTTTTTGAAATTTTTTTTTTTCGAAAAATTTTTTTTTCGAAAATTTTTTTGAAATTTTTTTTAAAATTTTTTTTTGAAAATTTTTTTTTTGAAATTTTTTTTTCGAAATTTTTTTTCGAATTTTTTTTTTCAATTTTTTTTAAAATTTTTTTAAAATTTTTTTTTGAAAATTTTTTTTTTCGAAATTTTTTTTTTCGAAATTTTTTTTCGAATTTTTTTTTTCAATTTTTTTTTTTTTATTTTTTTTTGAAATTTTTTTTTCGAAATTTTTTTTTTTGAAATTTTTTTTTTCGAAAATTTTTTTGAAATTTTTTTTGAAATTTTTTTTTTTGAATTTTTTTTTTTGTAATTTTTTTTAAATTTTTTTTTCGAAATTTTTTTTCGAATTTTTTTTTCAATTTTTTAAAAAATTTTTTTTTGTTATTTTTTTTCAATTTTTTTTTTGAAAATTTTTTTTTCGATTTTTTTTTTCGAAAATTTTTTTGAAATTTTTTTTGAAATTTTTTTTTTTTAATTTTTTTTTGTAATTTTTTTGAAATTTTTTTTTTTCAATTTTTTTTTTCGAAAATTTTTTTGAAATTTTTTTTGAAATTTTTTTTTTTAATTTTTTTGTAATTTTTTTTTTAATTTTTTTTTTCGAAATTTTTTTTTTTAAATTTTTTTAAATTTTTTTTTTCATTTTTTTGAAATTTTTTTTTTTCGAAATTTTTTTGGAATTTTTTTTGAATTTTTTTTTCAATTTTTTTTGAATTTTTTTTTTTATTTTATTTTGTAATTTTTTTTAAATTTTTTTTTGAAAATTTTTTTTTTGAAATTTTTTTTTTCGAAAATTTTTTTGAAATTTTTTTGAATTTTTTTTTGAAATTTTTTTTGAAATTTTTTTTTTCGAAAAATTTTTTTTTCGAAAATTTTTTTGAAATTTTTTTTGAATTTTTTTTTCGAAATTTTTTTTTTTCGAAAATTTTTTTTTTTTATTTTTTTTTTCGAAAATTTTTTTGAAATTTTTTTTCAATTAAAATTATTTTTTTTAATTTTTTTTTTTGAAATTTTATTTTGAAATTTTTTTCGAATTTTTTTTTCAATTTTTTTTTTTTAAATTTTTTTTTGAAATTTTTTTTTCGAAATTTTTTTTTATTATTTTTTTTTGTAATTTTTTTTGAATTTTTTTTGAATTTTTTTTTTTTTATTTTATTTTGTAATTTTTTTTAAATTTTTTTTTGAAAATTTTTTTTTTTTAATTTTTTTTTTCGAAAATTTTTTTGAAATTTTTTTGAATTTTTTTTTGAAATTTTTTTTTTTATTTTTTTTTTGAAATTTTTTTTTTCGAAAATTTTTTTGAAATTTTTTTTGAATTTTTTTTTCGAAATTTTTTTTTTTCGAAAATTTTTTTTATTAATTTTTTTTTTCGAAAATTTTTTTGAAATTTTTTTTTTTATTTTTTTTTGTAATTTTTTTTAAATTTTTTTTTGAAATTTTTTTTTTCGAAAATTTTTTTGAGATTTTTTTTTTTTATTTTTTTTTTGTAATTTTTTTAAAATTTTTTTTTGAAATTTTTTTTTTTAATTTTTTTTTTCGAAATTTTTTTTTTCGAAAATTTTTTCGAAATTTTTTTTGAATTTTTTTTTCAATTAAAATAATTTTTTTTAATTTTTTTTTTTTGAAATTTTATTTTGAAATTTTTTTCGAATTTTTTTTTTAAATTTTTTTTTTTTTAATTTTTTTTTGAAATTTTTTTTTCGAAATTTTTTTTTTTAAATTTTTTTTTTCGAAAATTTTTTTGAAATTTTTTTTGAAATTTTTTTTTTTATTATTTTTTTTTTGGAATTTTTTTTCGAATTTTTTTTTCAATTTTTTAAAAATTTTTTTTTTGTTATT
>OX101815.2:35511441-35516441 GCA_944452925.2 Chrysolina oricalcia | reverse complement strand
TTTTTGAATTTTTTTTTGAATTTTTTTAAATTTTTTTTTCGAAATTTTTTTTCGAATTTTTTTTTCAATTTTTTAAAAAATTTTTTTTGTTATTTTTTTTCAATTTTTTTTTGAAAATTTTTTTTTCGATTTTTTTTTTCGAAAATTTTTTTGAAATTTTTTTTGAAATTTTTTTTTGTAATTTTTTTGAAATTTTTTTTTTCAATTTTTTTTTTCGAAAATTTTTTTGAAATTTTTTTTGAAATTTTTTTTTTTTAATTTTTTTTTTGTAATTTTTTTTTTAATTTTTTTTTTCGAAATTTTTTTTTTTTAATTTTTTTAAATTTTTTTTTTTCATTTTTTTGAAATTTTTTTTTTTCGAAATTTTTTTGGAATTTTTTTTGAATTTTTTTTTCAATTTTTTTTGAATTTTTTTTTTTATTTTATTTTGTAATTTTTTTTAAATTTTTTTTTAAAAATTTTTTTTTTGAAATTTTTTTTTTCGAAAATTTTTTTGAAATTTTTTTGAATTTTTTTTTGAAATTTTTTTTGAAATTTTTTTTTTCGAAAAATTTTTTTTTCGAAAATTTTTTTGAAATTTTTTTTGAATTTTTTTTTCGAAATTTTTTTTTTTCGAAAATTTTTTTTTTTAATTTTTTTTTTCGAAAATTTTTTTGAAATTTTTTTTTTTTATTTTTTTTTTGTAATTTTTTTAAAAATTTTTTTTTTAATTTTTTTTTTCGAAAATTTTTTTGAAATTTTTTTTTTTATTTTTTTTTTGTAATTTTTTTTAAATTTTTTTTTGAAATTTTTTTTTTTTAATTTTTTTTCGAAATTTTTTTTGAATTTTTTTTTTCAATTAAAATTATTTTTTTTAATTTTTTTTTTTGAAATTTTTTTTTGAAATTTTTTTTCGAATTTTTTTTTCAATTTTTTTTTTTTTTTAATTTTTTTTTTGAAATTTTTTTTTTCAAAAATTTTTTTTTTTGAAATTTTTTTTTTTTAATTTTTTTTCGAAAATTTTTTTGAAATTTTTTTTGAATTTTTTTTTCGAAATTTTTTTTTTCGAAAATTTTTTTGAAATTTTTTTTGAATTTTTTTTTTTTTAATTTTTTTTTTCGAAATTTTTTTTGAATTTTTTTTTGATTTTTTTTTCAATTTTTTTCTAAAAATTTTTTTTTTGAATTTTTTTTTTCAAAAATTTTTTTTTTTGAAATTTTTTTTTTTAATTTTTTTTTTGAAATTTTTTTTTTAAATTTTTTTTTTGAATTTTTTTTTCGAAAATTTTTTGAAATTTTTTTTGAATTTTTTTTTCGTAATTTTTTTTTTCGAAATTTTTTTTGAATTTTTTTTTCAATTAAAATTTTTTTTTTTAATTTTTTTTTTTGAAATTTTATTTTGAAATTTTTTTCGAATTTTTTTTTTTATTTTTTTTTTAATTTTTTTTTTTAAATTTGTTTTTTAATTTTTTTTTGAAATTTTTTTTTCGAAATTTTTTTTTTTTTAATTTTTTTTTTTCGAAAATTTTTTTAAATTTTTTTTTGAAATTTTTTTTTCGAAATTTTTTTTTTGGAAATTTTTTTTTTCGAAAATTTTTTAGAAATTTTTTTTGAAATTTTTTTTTTTATTTTTTTTTTTTGTAATTTTTTTTTAATTTTTTTTTTAATTTTTTTTTTCGAAATTTTTTTTGAATTTTTTTTTAAATTTTTTTAAATTTTTTTTTCGAAATTTTTTTTCGAATTTTTTTTTTAAATTTTTTTAAAAATTTTTTATTAAATTTTTTTTGTTATTTTTTTTAAATTTTTTTTTTTGAAAATTTTTTTTTCGATTTTTTTTTTTCGAAAATTTTTTTGAAATTTTTTTTGAATCTTTTTTTTTATTTTTTTTTTCGAATTTTTTTTTGAATTTTTTTTTGATTTTTTTTTCAATTTTTTTCTAAAATTTTTTTTTTTGAAATTTTTTTTTTTAAAAATTTTTTTTTTTGAAATTTTTTTTTTAAATTTTTTTTTCGAAATTTTTTTTTTTCGAAAATTTTTTTTTTTAATTTTTTTTTTCGAAAATTTTTTTGAAATTTTTTTTTTTAAATTTTTTTTTGTAATTTTTTTTAAATTTTTTTTTCGAAAATTTTTTTGAAATTTTTTTGGAAATTTTTTTTTTATTATTTTTTTTTTGTAATTTTTTTTTAATTTTTTTTTTGAAATTTTTTTTTCGAAATTTTTTTTTTTTAAATTTTTTTTTTCGAAAATTTTTTTGAAATTTTTTTTGAAATTTTTTTTTTTTAATTTTTTTTTTGAAATTTTTTTTTAATTTTTTTTTTGAAATTTTTTTTTCGAAATTTTTTTTTCGAAATTTTTTTTTTGAAATTTTTTTTTTCGAAATTTTTTTTTTTATTATTTTTTTTTGTAATTTTTTTTTAATTTTTTTTTGAAATTTTTTTTTCGAAATTTTTTTTTTTTAATTTTTTTTTTCGAAAATTTTTTTGAAATTTTTTTTGAAATTTTTTTTTTAAAATTTTTTTTTGAAATTTTTTTTAAATTTTTTTTTTGAAATTTTTTTTTCGAAATTTTTTTTTTTGAAATTTTTTTTTTCGAAAATTTTTTTGATATTTTTTTTGAAATTTTTTTTTTATTATTTTTTTTTGTAATTTTTTTTTAATTTTTTTTTTTTTTTTTTTTTCGAAATTTTCTTTGAATTTTTTTTTGAATTTTTTTAAATTTTTTTTTCGAAATTTTTTTTCGAATTTTTTTTTAAATTTTTTTAAAAATTTTTTATTAAATTTTTTTTGTTATTTTTTTAAAATTTTTTTTTTGAAAATTTTTTTTTCGATTTTTTTTTTTTCGAAAATTTTTTTGAAATTTTTTTTGAATTTTTTTTTTTTTATTTTTTTTTTCGAAATTTTTTTTGAATTTTTTTTTGATTTTTTTTTCAATTTTTTTCTAAAATTTTTTTTTTTGAAATTTTTTTTTTCAAAAATTTTTTTTTTGAAATTTTTTTTTTAATTTTTTTTTTGAAATTTTTTTTTTCGAAATTTTTTTTGAAATTTGTTTTGAATTTTTTTTTCGAAATTTTTTTTTTCGAAAATTTTTTTTATTAATTTTTTTTTTCGAAAATTTTTTTGAAATTTTTTTTTTAATTTTTTTTTGTAATTTTTTTTAAATTTTTTTTTGAAATTTTTTTTTTTAATTTTTTTTTTCGAAATTTTTTTTGAATTTTTTTTTTCAATTAAAATTATTTTTTTTTGAATTTTTTTTTTGAAATTTTTTTTTTCGAAAATTTTTTCGAAATTTTTTTTGAATTTTTTTTTCAATTAAAATAATTTTTTTTAAATTTTTTTTTTGAAATTTTTTTTTCGAAATTTTTTTTTTTAAATTTTTTTTTTCGAAAATTTTTTTGAAATTTTTTTTGAAATTTTTTTTTATTATTTTTTTTTGTAATTTTTTTTGAATTTTTTTTTGATTTTTTTTTCAATTTTTCTAAAATTTTTTTTTTTGAAATTTTTTGTTTCAAAAATTTTTTTTTTTTTTTAATTTTTTTCAAATTTTTTTTTCGAAATTTTTTTTTTTCGAAAATTTTTTTTTTATTTTTTTTTTTCGAAAATTTTTTTGAAATTTTTTTTTTTATTTTTTTTTGTAATTTTCTTTAAATTTTTTTTTTAAATTTTTTTTTTCGAAAATTTTTTTGAAATTTTTTTTTTAAAATTTTTTTTTTGTAATTTTTTTCAAATTTTTTTTTGAAATTTTTTTTTTTTAATTTTTTTTTTCGAAAATTTTTTTGAAAATTTTTTTTTTTAATTTTTTTTTTTTGTTATTTTTTTGAAATTTTTTTTTAAATTTTTTTTTTGAAATTTTTTTTTAAAAATTTTTTTAAATTTTTTTTTTCATTTTTTTTGAAATTTTTTTTTTTCGAAATATTTTTGAAATTTTTTTGAATTTTTTTTTTGAAATTTTTTTGAAATTTTTTTTTTTGAAATTTTTTTTTTCGAAAAATTTTTTTTTCGAAAATTTTTTTGAAATTTTTTTTAAAATTTTTTTTTGAAAATTTTTTTTTTTTGAAATTTTTTTTTCGAAATTTTTTTTCGAATTTTTTTTTTCAATTTTTTTTAAAATTTTTTTAAAATTTTTTTTTGAAAATTTTTTTTTTTGAAATTTTTTTTTTCGAAATTTTTTTTCGAATTTTTTTTTTCAATTTTTTTTTTTTATTTTTTTTTTGAAATTTTTTTTTCGAAATTTTTTTTTTTGAAATTTTTTTTTTCGAAAATTTTTTTGAAATTTTTTTTGAAATTTTTTTTTTTTTAATTTTTTTTTTTTGTAATTTTTTTTAATTTTTTTTTTATTTTTTTTTTCGAAATTTTTTTTGAATTTTTTTTTGAATTTTTTTAAATTTTTTTTTCGAAAATTTTTTTGAAATTTTTTTTTTATTATTTTTTTTGTAATTTTTTTTTAATTTTTTTTTTGAAATTTTTTTTTCGAAATTTTTTATTTTGAAATTTTTTTTTTCGAAAATTTTTTTGAAATTTATTTTGAAATTTTTTTTTTTGAAATTTTTTTTTTCGAAAATTTTTTTGAAATTTTTTTTGAAATTTTTTTTTTTTAATTTTTTTTTTAAATTTTTTTTTAATTTTTTTTTTGAAATTTTTTTTTCGAAATTTTTTTTTTGAAATTTTTTTTTTCGAAATTTTTTTTGAAATTTTTTTTGAAATTTTTTTTTTATTATTTTTTTTTTGTAATTTTTTTTAAAATTTTTTTTTTGTAATTTTTTTAAAATTTTTTTTGAAAATTTTTTTTTTTGAAATTTTTTTTTTCGAAAATTTTTTTGAAATTTTTTTTGAATTTTTTTTTCAATTAAAATAATTTTTTTTAATTTTTTTTTTGAAATTTTATTTTGAAATTTTTTTCGAATTTTTTTTTTTCAATTTTTTTTTTTTAATTTTTTTTTTGAAATTTTTTTTTCGAAATTTTTTTTTTAAAATTTTTTTTTGTAATTTTTTTTGAATTTTTTTTTCAATTTTTTTTTCGAAATTT
>OX101815.2:35501441-35506441 GCA_944452925.2 Chrysolina oricalcia | reverse complement strand
TTTTTTTTTTGAAATTTTTTTTTCGAAATTTTTTTTCGAATTTTTTTTTTCAATTTTTTTTAAAATTTTTTTAAAATTTTTTTTTGAAAATTTTTTTTTTTTGAAATTTTTTTTTTCGAAATTTTTTTTCGAATTTTTTTTTTCAATTTTATTTTTTTTATTTTTTTTGAAATTTTTTTTTCGAAATTTTTTTTTTTGAAATTTTTTTTTTCGAAAATTTTTTTGAAATTTTTTTTGAAATTTTTTTTTTTTGAATTTTTTTTTTTGTAATTTTTTTTTAATTTTTTTTTTATTTTTTTTTTCGAAATTTTTTTTGAATTTTTTTTTGAATTTTTTTAAATTTTTTTTTCGAAATTTTTTTTCGAATTTTTTTTTCAATTTTTTAAAAAATTTTTTTTTGTTATTTTTTTTCAATTTTTTTTTTGAAAATTTTTTTTTCGATTTTTTTTTTCGAAAATTTTTTTGAAATTTTTTTTGAAATTTTTTTTTTTTATTTTTTTTTGTAATTTTTTTGAAATTTTTTTTTTTCAATTTTTTTTTTCGAAAATTTTTTTGAAATTTTTTTTGAAATTTTTTTTTTTTTTATTTTTTTTTTTGTAATTTTTTTTTTAATTTTTTTTTTCGAAATTTTTTTGGAATTTTTTTTGAATTTTTTTTTCAATTTTTTTTGAATTTTTTTTTTATTTTATTTTGTAATTTTTTTTAAATTTTTTTTTGAAATTTTTTTTTTTGAAATTTTTTTTTTCGAAAATTTTTTTGAAATTTTTTTGAATTTTTTTTTGAAATTTTTTTTGAAATTTTTTTTTTCGAAAAATTTTTTTTTCGAAAATTTCTTTGAAATTTTTTTTGAATTTTTTTTTCGAAATTTTTTTTTTTCGAAAATTTTTTTTTTAATTTTTTTCTTCGAAAATTTTTTTGAAATTTTTTTTTTTTATTTTTTTTTGTAATTTTTTTAAAATTTTTTTTTGAAATTTTTTTTTTCGAAAATTTTTTTGAAATTTTTTTTTTTTATTTTTTTTTTGTAATTTTTTTTAAATTTTTTTTTGAAATTTTTTTTTTTTTAATTTTTTTTCGAAATTTTTTTTGAATTTTTTTTTTCAATTAAAATTATTTTTTTTAATTTTTTTTTTTGAAATTTTTTTTTGAAATTTTTTTTCGAATTTTTTTTTCAATTTTTTTTCTTTTAAATTTTTTTTTTGAAATTTTTTTTTTCAAAAATTTTTTTTTTTGAAATTTTTTTTTTCAAAAATTTTTTTTTTTGAAATTTTTTTTTTTAAATTTTTTTTTCGAAAATTTTTTTTTCGAAAATTTTTTTGAAATTTTTTTTGAATTTTTTTTTTTTTAATTTTTTTTTTCGAAATTTTTTTTGATTTTTTTTTTGATTTTTTTTTCAATTTTTTTCTAAAATTTTTTTTTTTGAATTTTTTTTTTCAAAAATTTTTTTTTTTGAAATTTTTTTTTTTAATTTTTTTTTTGAAATTTTTTTTTTTAATTTTTTTTTTGAATTTTTTTTTCGAAAATTTTTTGAAATTTTTTTTGAATTTTTTTTTCGTAATTTTTTTTTTCGAAATTTTTTTTGAATTTTTTTTTCAATTAAAATTATTTTTTTTTATTTTTTTTTTGAAATTTTATTTTGAAATTTTTTTCGAATTTTTTTTAAAATTTTTTTTTTTAATTTTTTTTTTTAAATTTTTTTTTAAATTTTTTTTTGAAATTTTTTTTTCGAAATTTTTTTTTTTTTAATTTTTTTTTTTCGAAAATTTTTTTAAATTTTTTTTTGAAATTTTTTTTTCGAAATTTTTTTTTTGGAAATTTTTTTTTTCGAAAATTTTTTTGAAATTTTTTTTGAAATTTTTTTTTTTATTTTTTTTTATTTTTTTTTCGAATTTTTTTTTGAAATTTTTTTTGAATTTTTTTTTTTTAATTTTTTTTTTCGAAATTTTTTTTGATTTTTTTTTTGATTTTTTTTTCAATTTTTTTCTAAAATTTTTTTTTTTGAATTTTTTTTTTCAAAAATTTTTTTTTTTGAAATTTTTTTTTTTAATTTTTTTTTTGAAATTTTTTTTTTAAATTTTTTTTTTGAATTTTTTTTTTTCGAAAATTTTTTTGAAATTTTTTTTGAAAATTTTTTTTTTTTAATTTTTTTTTTTTGTAATTTTTTTTTGAAATTTTTTTTTTAATTTTTTTTTTTGAATTTTTTTTTTAAAAATTTTTTTAAATTTTTTTTTTCATTTTTTTTGGAATTTTTTTTTTCGAAATTTTTTTGAAATTTTTTTTGAATTTTTTTTTCAATTTTTTTTGAAATTTTTTTTTTTATTTTTTTTTGTAATTTTTTTTAAATTTTTTTTTGAAAATTTTTTTTTTGAAATTTTTTTTTTCGAAAATTTTTTTGAAATTTTTTTGAATTTTTTTTTTGAAATTTTTTTTGAAATTTTTTTTTTTGAAATATTTTTTTTTCGAAAAATTTTTTTTTTGAAATTTTTTTTTCGAAATTTTTTTTCGAATTTTTTTTTTCAATTTTTTTTAAAATTTTTTTAAAATTTTTTTTTGAAAATTTTTTTTTTTTGAAATTTTTTTTTTCGAAATTTTTTTTCGAATTTTTTTTTTCAATTTTATTTTTTTTATTTTTTTTGAAATTTTTTTTTCGAAATTTTTTTTTTTGAAATTTTTTTTTTCGAAAATTTTTTTGAAATTTTTTTTGAAATTTTTTTTTTTTGAATTTTTTTTTTTGTAATTTTTTTTTAATTTTTTTTTTATTTTTTTTTTCGAAATTTTTTTTGAATTTTTTTTGAATTTTTTTAAATTTTTTTTTCGAAATTTTTTTTCGAATTTTTTTTTCAATTTTTTAAAAAATTTTTTTTTGTTATTTTTTTTCAATTTTTTTTTTGAAAATTTTTTTTTCGATTTTTTTTTTCGAAAATTTTTTTGAAATTTTTTTTGAAATTTTTTTTTTTTATTTTTTTTTGTAATTTTTTTGAAATTTTTTTTTTTCAATTTTTTTTTTCGAAAATTTTTTTGAAATTTTTTTTGAAATTTTTTTTTTTTTTATTTTTTTTTTTGTAATTTTTTTTTTAATTTTTTTTTTCGAAATTTTTTTGGAATTTTTTTTGAATTTTTTTTTCAATTTTTTTTGAATTTTTTTTTTATTTTATTTTGTAATTTTTTTTAAATTTTTTTTTGAAATTTTTTTTTTTGAAATTTTTTTTTTCGAAAATTTTTTTGAAATTTTTTTGAATTTTTTTTTGAAATTTTTTTTGAAATTTTTTTTTTCGAAAAATTTTTTTTTCGAAAATTTCTTTGAAATTTTTTTTGAATTTTTTTTTCGAAATTTTTTTTTTTCGAAAATTTTTTTTTTAATTTTTTTCTTCGAAAATTTTTTTGAAATTTTTTTTTTTTATTTTTTTTTGTAATTTTTTTAAAATTTTTTTTTGAAATTTTTTTTTTCGAAAATTTTTTTGAAATTTTTTTTTTTTATTTTTTTTTTGTAATTTTTTTTAAATTTTTTTTTGAAATTTTTTTTTTTTTAATTTTTTTTCGAAATTTTTTTTGAATTTTTTTTTTCAATTAAAATTATTTTTTTTAATTTTTTTTTTTGAAATTTTTTTTTGAAATTTTTTTTCGAATTTTTTTTTCAATTTTTTTTCTTTTAAATTTTTTTTTTGAAATTTTTTTTTTCAAAAATTTTTTTTTTTGAAATTTTTTTTTTCAAAAATTTTTTTTTTTGAAATTTTTTTTTTTAAATTTTTTTTTCGAAAATTTTTTTTTCGAAAATTTTTTTGAAATTTTTTTTGAATTTTTTTTTTTTTAATTTTTTTTTTCGAAATTTTTTTTGATTTTTTTTTTGATTTTTTTTTCAATTTTTTTCTAAAATTTTTTTTTTTGAATTTTTTTTTTCAAAAATTTTTTTTTTTGAAATTTTTTTTTTTAATTTTTTTTTTGAAATTTTTTTTTTTAATTTTTTTTTTGAATTTTTTTTTCGAAAATTTTTTGAAATTTTTTTTGAATTTTTTTTTCGTAATTTTTTTTTTCGAAATTTTTTTTGAATTTTTTTTTCAATTAAAATTATTTTTTTTTATTTTTTTTTTGAAATTTTATTTTGAAATTTTTTTCGAATTTTTTTTAAAATTTTTTTTTTTAATTTTTTTTTTTAAATTTTTTTTTAAATTTTTTTTTGAAATTTTTTTTTCGAAATTTTTTTTTTTTTAATTTTTTTTTTTCGAAAATTTTTTTAAATTTTTTTTTGAAATTTTTTTTTCGAAATTTTTTTTTTGGAAATTTTTTTTTTCGAAAATTTTTTTGAAATTTTTTTTGAAATTTTTTTTTTTATTTTTTTTTTTTTGTAATTTTTTTTAATTTTTTTTTTAATTTTTTTTTTCGAAATTTTTTTTGAATTTTTTTTTAAATTTTTTTAAATTTTTTTTTCGAAATTTTTTTTCGAATTTTTTTTTTAAATTTTTTTAAAAATTTTTTATTAAATTTTTTTTGTTATTTTTTTAAAATTTTTTTTTTTGAAAATTTTTTTTTCGATTTTTTTTTTCGAAAATTTTTTTGAAATTTTTTTTGAATCTTTTTTTTTTATTTTTTTTCGAAATTTTTTTTGAATTTTTTTTTGATTTTTTTTTCAATTTTTTTCTAAAATTTTTTTTTTTGAAATTTTTTTTTTAAAAATTTTTTTTTTTGAAATTTTTTTTTAAAATTTTTTTTTCGAAATTTTTTTTTTCGAAAATTTTTTTTTTTTATTTTTTTTTTCGAAAATTTTTTTGAAATTTTTTTTTTTAATTTTTTTTTGTAATTTTTTTTAAATTTTTTTTTCGAAAATTTTTTTGAAATTTTTTTGGAAATTTTTTTTTTATTATTTTTTTTTGTAATTTTTTTTTAATTTTTTTTTTGAAATTTTTTTTTCGAAATTTTTTTTTTTGAAATTTTTTTTTTCGAAAATTTTTTTGAAATTTTTTTTGAAATTTTTTTTTTTTAATTTTTTTTTTGAAATTTTTTTTAAA
>OX101815.2:35493941-35496441 GCA_944452925.2 Chrysolina oricalcia | reverse complement strand
ATTTTTTTTTTTCGAAATTTTTTTGGAATTTTTTTTGAATTTTTTTTTCAATTTTTTTTGAATTTTTTTTTTTTATTTTATTTTGTAATTTTTTTTAAATTTTTTTTTGAAAATTTTTTTTTTGAAATTTTTTTTTTCGAAAATTTTTTTGAAATTTTTTTGAATTTTTTTTTGAAATTTTTTTTGAAATTTTTTTTTTCGAAAAATTTTTTTTTCGAAAATTTTTTTGAAATTTTTTTTGAATTTTTTTTTCGAAATTTTTTTTTTTCGAAAATTTTTTTTTTTTATTTTTTTTTTCGAAAATTTTTTTGAAATTTTTTTTCAATTAAAATTATTTTTTTTAATTTTTTTTTTTGAAATTTTTTTTTCGAAATTTTTTTTTTGAAATTTTTTTTTTCGAAATTTTTTTTGAAATTTTTTTTGAAATTTTTTTTTTATTATTTTTTTTTTGTAATTTTTTTTAAAATTTTTTTTTTGTAATTTTTTTAAAATTTTTTTTGAAAAATTTTTTTTTTGAAATTTTTTTTTTCGAAAATTTTTTTGAAATTTTTTTTGAATTTTTTTTTCAATTAAAATAATTTTTTTTAATTTTTTTTTTTGAAATTTTATTTTGAAATTTTTTTCGAATTTTTTTTTTCAATTTTTTTTTTTTTAATTTTTTTTTTGAAATTTTTTTTCGAAATTTTTTTTTTTTTAATTTTTTTTTTCGAAAATTTTTTTGAAATTTTTTTTGAAATTTTTTTTTTTATTATTTTTTTTTTGTAATTTTTTTTGAATTTTTTTTTGATTTTTTTTTCAATTTTTTTCTTAAATTTTTTTTTTTGAACTAATTTTTTCCAAAATTTTTTTTTTTTTTGAAATTTTTTTTTAAATTTTTTTTTTCGAAATTTTTTTTTTCGAAAATTTTTTTTTTTATTTTTTTTTTCAAAAATTTTTTTGAAATTTTTTTTTTATTTTTTTTTGTAATTTTTTTAAAATTTTTTTTTGAAATTTTTTTTTTCGAAAATTTTTTTGAAATTTTTTTTTTTTAATTTTTTTTTTGTAATTTTTTTCAAATTTTTTTTTGAAATTTTTTTTTTTTAATTTTTTTTTTCGAAAATTTTTTTGAAATTTTTTTTGAAAATTTTTTTTTTAATTTTTTTTTTTGTAATTTTTTTGAAATTTTTTTTTTAATTTTTTTTTTTGAAATTTTTTTTAAAAAAAATTTTTAAATTTTTTTTTTGATTTTTTTTGAAATTTTTTTTTTCGAAATTTTTTTGAAATTTTTTTTGAATTTTTTTTTCAATTTTTTTTGAAATTTTTTTTTTTAATTTTTTTTTGTAATTTTTTTTAAATTTTTTTTTGAAAATTTTTTTTTTGAAATTTTTTTTTAAAAAATTTTTTATTTTTTTTTTCATTTTTTTTGAAATTTTTTTTTTTCAAAATTTTTTTGAAATTTTTTTTGAATTTTTTTTTCAATTTTTTTTGAAATTTTTTTTTTTATTTTTTTTTGTAATTTTTTTTTAATTTTTTTTTGAAAATTTTTTTTTTTGAAATTTTTTTTTTCGAAAATTTTTTTGAAATTTTTTTGAATTTTTTTTTTGAAATTTTTTTTGAAATTTTTTTTTTTGAAATTTTTTTTTTTCGAAAAATTTTTTTTTCGAAAATTTTTTTGAAATTTTTTTTAAAATTTTTTTTTGAAAATTTTTTTTTTGAAATTTTTTTTTCGAAATTTTTTTTCGAATTTTTTTTTTCAATTTTTTTTAAAATTTTTTTAAAATTTTTTTTTGAAAATTTTTTTTTTCGAAATTTTTTTTTTCGAAATTTTTTTTCGAATTTTTTTTTTCAATTTTTTTTTTTTTATTTTTTTTTGAAATTTTTTTTTCGAAATTTTTTTTTTTGAAATTTTTTTTTTCGAAAATTTTTTTGAAATTTTTTTTGAAATTTTTTTTTTTGAATTTTTTTTTTTTGTAATTTTTTTTAAATTTTTTTTTCGAAATTTTTTTTCGAATTTTTTTTTCAATTTTTTAAAAAATTTTTTTTTGTTATTTTTTTTCAATTTTTTTTTTGAAAATTTTTTTTTCGATTTTTTTTTTCGAAAATTTTTTTGAAATTTTTTTTGAAATTTTTTTTTTTTAATTTTTTTTTGTAATTTTTTTGAAATTTTTTTTTTTTCAATTTTTTTTTTCGAAAATTTTTTTGAAATTTTTTTTGAAATTTTTTTTTTTAATTTTTTTGTAATTTTTTTTTTAATTTTTTTTTTCGAAATTTTTTTTTTTAAATTTTTTTAAATTTTTTTTTTCATTTTTTTGAAATTTTTTTTTTTCGAAATTTTTTTGGAATTTTTTTTGAATTTTTTTTTCAATTTTTTTTGAATTTTTTTTTTTATTTTATTTTGTAATTTTTTTTAAATTTTTTTTTGAAAATTTTTTTTTTGAAATTTTTTTTTTCGAAAATTTTTTTGAAATTTTTTTGAATTTTTTTTTGAAATTTTTTTTGAAATTTTTTTTTTCGAAAAATT
>OX101815.2:35466441-35488941 GCA_944452925.2 Chrysolina oricalcia | reverse complement strand
TTTTTCAATTTTTTTTTAAATTTTTTTAAAATTTTTTTTTGAAAATTTTTTTTTTTGAAATTTTTTTTTTCGAAATTTTTTTTCGAATTTTTTTTTTCAATTTTTTTTTTTTTATTTTTTTTTTGAAATTTTTTTTTCGAAATTTTTTTTTTTGAAATTTTTTTTTTCGAAAATTTTTTTGAAATTTTTTTTGAAATTTTTTTTTTTTTAATTTTTTTTTTTGTAATTTTTTTTAATTTTTTTTTTATTTTTTTTTTCGAAATTTTTTTTGAATTTTTTTTTGAATTTTTTAAATTTTTTTTTCGAAAATTTTTTTGAAATTTTTTTTTTATTATTTTTTTTTGTAATTTTTTTTTAATTTTTTTTTTGAAATTTTTTTTTCGAAATTTTTTTTTGAAATTTTTTTTTTCGAAAATTTTTTTGAAATTTATTTTGAAATTTTTTTTTTTGAAATTTTTTTTTTCGAAAATTTTTTTGAAATTTTTTTTGAAATTTTTTTTTTTTTATTTTTTTTTTTAATTTTTTTTTAATTTTTTTTTTGAAATTTTTTTTTCGAAATTTTTTTTTTGAAATTTTTTTTTTCGAAATTTTTTTTGAAATTTTTTTTGAAATTTTTTTTTTATTATTTTTTTTTTGTAATTTTTTTTTAAATTTTTTTTTTGTAATTTTTTTAAAATTTTTTTTGAAAATTTTTTTTTTTGAAATTTTTATTTTCAAAAATTTTTTTTTTGAAATTTTTTTTTTCGAAAATTTTTTTTTTTTGAAATTTTTTTTTTCGAAATTTTTTTTCGAATTTTTTTTTTCAATTTTTTTTTTTTATTCTTTTTGAAATTTTTTTTTCGAAATTTTTTTTTTTGAAATTTTTTTTTTCGAAATTTTTTTTGAAATTTTTTTTGAAATTTTTTTTTTTGAATTTTTTTTTTTTGTAATTTTTTTTAAATTTTTTTTTTATTTTTTTTTCGAAATTTTTTTTGAATTTTTTTTTGAATTTTTTTAAATTTTTTTTTCGAAATTTTTTTTCGAATTTTTTTTTCAATTTTTTAAAAAATTTTTTTTGTTATTTTTTTTCAATTTTTTTTTGAAAATTTTTTTTTCGATTTTTTTTTTCGAAAATTTTTTTGAAATTTTTTTTGAAATTTTTTTTTGTAATTTTTTTGAAATTTTTTTTTTCAATTTTTTTTTTCGAAAATTTTTTTGAAATTTTTTTTGAAATTTTTTTTTTTTTATTTTTTTTTTGTAATTTTTTTTTTAATTTTTTTTTTCGAAATTTTTTTTTTTTAATTTTTTTAAATTTTTTTTTTCATTTTTTTGAAATTTTTTTTTTTCGAAATTTTTTTGGAATTTTTTTTGAATTTTTTTTTCAATTTTTTTTGAATTTTTTTTTTTATTTTATTTTGTAATTTTTTTTAAATTTTTTTTTAAAAATTTTTTTTTGAAATTTTTTTTTTCGAAAATTTTTTTGAAATTTTTTTGAATTTTTTTTTGAAATTTTTTTTGAAATTTTTTTTTTCGAAAAATTTTTTTTTCGAAATTTTTTTTGAAATTTTTTTTGAATTTTTTTTTCGAAATTTTTTTTTTTCGAAAATTTTTTTTTTTTAATTTTTTTTTTCGAAAATTTTTTTGAAATTTTTTTTTTTTATTTTTTTTTTGTAATTTTTTTAAAAATTTTTTTTTGAAATTTTTTTTTTTTAATTTTTTTTCGAAATTTTTTTTGAATTTTTTTTTTCAATTAAAATTATTTTTTTTAATTTTTTTTTTTGAAATTTTTTTTTGAAATTTTTTTTCGAATTTTTTTTTCAATTTTTTTTTTTTTTAAATTTTTTTTTTGAAATTTTTTTTTTCAAAAATTTTTTTTTTTTAAATTTTTTTTTTTAAATTTTTTTTTCGAAAATTTTTTTGAAATTTTTTTTGAATTTTTTTTTCGAAATTTTTTTTTTCGAAAATTTTTTTGAAATTTTTTTTGAATTTTTTTTTTTTTAATTTTTTTTTTCGAAATTTTTTTTGAATTTTTTTTTGATTTTTTTTTCAATTTTTTTCTAAAAATTTTTTTTTTGAATTTTTTTTTTCAAAAATTTTTTTTTTTGAAATTTTTTTTTTTAATTTTTTTTTTGAAATTTTTTTTTTTATTTTTTTTTTGTAATTTTTTTTAAATTTTTTTTTGAAATTTTTTTTTTTTAATTTTTTTTCGAAATTTTTTTTGAATTTTTTTTTTCAATTAAAATTATTTTTTTTAATTTTTTTTTTTGAAATTTTTTTTTGAAATTTTTTTTCGAATTTTTTTTTAAATTTTTTTTTTTTTTAAATTTTTTTTTTGAAATTTTTTTTTTCAAAAATTTTTTTTTTTGAAATTTTTTTTTTTAAATTTTTTTTTCGAAAATTTTTTTGAAATTTTTTTTGAATTTTTTTTTCGAAATTTTTTTTTTCGAAAATTTTTTTGAAATTTTTTTTGAATTTTTTTTTTTTTAATTTTTTTTTTCGAAATTTTTTTTGAATTTTTTTTTGATTTTTTTTTCAATTTTTTTCTAAAAATTTTTTTTTTGAATTTTTTTTTTCAAAAATTTTTTTTTTTGAAATTTTTTTTTTTAATTTTTTTTTTGAAATTTTTTTTTTAAATTTTTTTTTTGAATTTTTTTTTCGAAAATTTTTTGAAATTTTTTTTGAATTTTTTTTTCGTAATTTTTTTTTTCGAAATTTTTTTTGAATTTTTTTTTCAATTAAAATTTTTTTTTTTAATTTTTTTTTTTGAAATTTTATTTTGAAATTTTTTTCTAATTTTTTTTTTTATTTTTTTTTTAATTTTTTTTTTAAATTTGTTTTTTAATTTTTTTTTGAAATTTTTTTTTCGAAATTTTTTTTTTTTTAATTTTTTTTTTTCGAAAATTTTTTTAAATTTTTTTTTGAAATTTTTTTTTCGAAATTTTTTTTTTGGAAATTTTTTTTTTCGAAAATTTTTTTGAAATTTTTTTTGAAATTTTTTTTTTTATTTTTTTTTTTTGTAATTTTTTTTTAATTTTTTTTTTAATTTTTTTTTTCGAAATTTTTTTTGAATTTTTTTTTAAATTTTTTTAAATTTTTTTTTCGAAATTTTTTTTCGAATTTTTTTTTAAAATTTTTTTAAAAATTTTTTATTAAATTTTTTTTGTTATTTTTTTTAAATTTTTTTTTTTGAAAATTTTTTTTTCGATTTTTTTTTTTCGAAAATTTTTTTGAAATTTTTTTTGAATCTTTTTTTTTATTTTTTTTTTTCGAATTTTTTTTTGAATTTTTTTTTGATTTTTTTTTCAATTTTTTTCTAAAATTTTTTTTTTTGAAATTTTTTTTTTAAAAATTTTTTTTTTTGAAATTTTTTTTTTAAATTTTTTTTTCGAAATTTTTTTTTTTCGAAAATTTTTTTTTTTTATTTTTTTTTTCGAAAATTTTTTTGAAATTTTTTTTTTTAAATTTTTTTTTGTAATTTTTTTTATATTTTTTTTTCGAAAATTTTTTTGAAATTTTTTTGGAAATTTTTTTTTTATTTTTTTTTTTTTGTAATTTTTTTTTAATTTTTTTTTTGAAATTTTTTTTTCGAAATTTTTTTTTTTGAAATTTTTTTTTTCGAAAATTTTTTTGAAATTTTTTTTGAAATTTTTTTTTTTTAATTTTTTTTTTGAAATTTTTTTTTAATTTTTTTTTTGAAATTTTTTTTTCGAAATTTTTTTTTCGAAATTTTTTTTTTGAAATTTTTTTTTTCGAAATTTTTTTTTTTATTATTTTTTTTTGTAATTTTTTTTTAATTTTTTTTTGAAATTTTTTTTTCGAAATTTTTTTTTTTAAATTTTTTTTTTCGAAAATTTTTTTGAAATTTTTTTTGAAATTTTTTTTTTTAAATTTTTTTTTGAAATTTTTTTTAAATTTTTTTTTTGAAATTTTTTTTTCGAAATTTTTTTTTTTGAAATTTTTTTTTTCGAAAATTTTTTTGATATTTTTTTTGAAATTTTTTTTTTATTATTTTTTTTTGTAATTTTTTTTTAATTTTTTTTTTTTTTTTTTTTTCGAAATTTTCTTTGAATTTTTTTTTGAATTTTTTTAAATTTTTTTTTCGAAATTTTTTTTCGAATTTTTTTTTAAATTTTTTTAAAAATTTTTTATTAAATTTTTTATGTTATTTTTTTAAAATTTTTTTTTTGAAAATTTTTTTTTCGATTTTTTTTTTTTCGAAAATTTTTTTGAAATTTTTTTTGAATTTTTTTTTTTTTATTTTTTTTTTCGAAATTTTTTTTGAATTTTTTTTTGATTTTTTTTTCAATTTTTTTCTAAAATTTTTTTTTTTGAAATTTTTTTTTTCAAAAATTTTTTTTTTGAAATTTTTTTTTTAATTTTTTTTTTGAAATTTTTTTTTTCGAAAATTTTTTTGAAATTTGTTTTGAATTTTTTTTTCGAAATTTTTTTTTTCGAAAATTTTTTTTATTAATTTTTTTTTTCGAAAATTTTTTTGAAATTTTTTTTTTAATTTTTTTTTGTAATTTTTTTTAAATTTTTTTTTGAAATTTTTTTTTTTAATTTTTTTTTTCGAAATTTTTTTTGAATTTTTTTTTTCAATTAAAATTATTTTTTTTTGAATTTTTTTTTTGAAATTTTTTTTTTCGAAAATTTTTTCGAAATTTTTTTTGAATTTTTTTTTCAATTAAAATAATTTTTTTTAAATTTTTTTTTTGAAATTTTTTTTTCGAAATTTTTTTTTTTAAATTTTTTTTTTCGAAAATTTTTTTGAAATTTTTTTTGAAATTTTTTTTTATTATTTTTTTTTGTAATTTTTTTTGAATTTTTTTTTGATTTTTTTTTCAATTTTTCTAAAATTTTTTTTTTTGAAATTTTTTGTTTCAAAAATTTTTTTTTTTTTTAATTTTTTTCAAATTTTTTTTTCGAAATTTTTTTTTTTCGAAAATTTTTTTTTTATTTTTTTTTTTCGAAAATTTTTTTGAAATTTTTTTTTTTATTTTTTTTTGTAATTTTCTTTAAATTTTTTTTTTAAATTTTTTTTTTCGAAAATTTTTTTGAAATTTTTTTTTTAAAATTTTTTTTTTGTAATTTTTTTCAAATTTTTTTTTGAAATTTTTTTTTTTTAATTTTTTTTTTCGAAAATTTTTTTGAAAATTTTTTTTTTTAATTTTTTTTTTTTGTTATTTTTTTGAAATTTTTTTTTAAATTTTTTTTTTGAAATTTTTTTTTAAAAATTTTTTTAAATTTTTTTTTTCATTTTTTTTGAAATTTTTTTTTTCGAAATATTTTTGAAATTTTTTTGAATTTTTTTTTTGAAATTTTTTTGAAATTTTTTTTTTTGAAATTTTTTTTTTCGAAAAATTTTTTTTTCGAAAATTTTTTTGAAATTTTTTTTAAAATTTTTTTTTGAAAATTTTTTTTTTTTGAAATTTTTTTTTCGAAATTTTTTTTCGAATTTTTTTTTTCAATTTTTTTTAAAATTTTTTTAAAATTTTTTTTTGAAAATTTTTTTTTTTGAAATTTTTTTTTTCGAAATTTTTTTTCGAATTTTTTTTTTCAATTTTTTTTTTTTATTTTTTTTTTGAAATTTTTTTTTCGAAATTTTTTTTTTTGAAATTTTTTTTTTCGAAAATTTTTTTGAAATTTTTTTTGAAATTTTTTTTTTTTTTATTTTTTTTTTTTGTAATTTTTTTTAATTTTTTTTTTATTTTTTTTTTCGAAATTTTTTTTGAATTTTTTTTTGAATTTTTTTAAATTTTTTTTTCGAAAATTTTTTTGAAATTTTTTTTTTAATTTTTTTTTGTAATTTTTTTTAAATTTTTTTTTGAAATTTTTTTTTTTAATTTTTTTTTTCGAAATTTTTTTTGAATTTTTTTTTTCAATTAAAATTATTTTTTTTTGAATTTTTTTTTTGAAATTTTTTTTTTCGAAAATTTTTTCGAAATTTTTTTTGAATTTTTTTTTCAATTAAAATAATTTTTTTTAAATTTTTTTTTTGAAATTTTTTTTTCGAAATTTTTTTTTTTAAATTTTTTTTTTCGAAAATTTTTTTGAAATTTTTTTTGAAATTTTTTTTTATTATTTTTTTTTGTAATTTTTTTTGAATTTTTTTTTGATTTTTTTTTCAATTTTTCTAAAATTTTTTTTTTTGAAATTTTTTGTTTCAAAAATTTTTTTTTTTTTTAATTTTTTTCAAATTTTTTTTTCGAAATTTTTTTTTTTCGAAAATTTTTTTTTTATTTTTTTTTTTCGAAAATTTTTTTGAAATTTTTTTTTTTATTTTTTTTTGTAATTTTCTTTAAATTTTTTTTTTAAATTTTTTTTTTCGAAAATTTTTTTGAAATTTTTTTTTTAAAATTTTTTTTTTGTAATTTTTTTCAAATTTTTTTTTGAAATTTTTTTTTTTTAATTTTTTTTTTCGAAAATTTTTTTGAAAATTTTTTTTTTTAATTTTTTTTTTTGTTATTTTTTTGAAATTTTTTTTTAAATTTTTTTTTTGAAATTTTTTTTTAAAAATTTTTTTAAATTTTTTTTTTCATTTTTTTTGAAATTTTTTTTTTTCGAAATATTTTTGAAATTTTTTTGAATTTTTTTTTTGAAATTTTTTTGAAATTTTTTTTTTTGAAATTTTTTTTTTCGAAAAATTTTTTTTTCGAAAATTTTTTTGAAATTTTTTTTAAAATTTTTTTTTGAAAATTTTTTTTTTTTGAAATTTTTTTTTCGAAATTTTTTTTCGAATTTTTTTTTTCAATTTTTTTTAAAATTTTTTTAAAATTTTTTTTTGAAAATTTTTTTTTTTGAAATTTTTTTTTTCGAAATTTTTTTTCGAATTTTTTTTTTCAATTTTTTTTTTTTATTTTTTTTTTGAAATTTTTTTTTCGAAATTTTTTTTTTTGAAATTTTTTTTTTCGAAAATTTTTTTGAAATTTTTTTTGAAATTTTTTTTTTTTTTATTTTTTTTTTTGTAATTTTTTTTAATTTTTTTTTAATTTTTTTTTTCGAAATTTTTTTTGAATTTTTTTTTGAATTTTTTTAAATTTTTTTTTCGAAAATTTTTTTGAAATTTTTTTTTTATTATTTTTTTTGTAATTTTTTTTTAATTTTTTTTTTGAAATTTTTTTTTCGAAATTTTTTATTTTGAAATTTTTTTTTTCGAAAATTTTTTTGAAATTTATTTTGAAATTTTTTTTTTTGAAATTTTTTTTTTCGAAAATTTTTTTGAAATTTTTTTTGAAATTTTTTTTTTTAAATTTTTTTTTTAAATTTTTTTTTAATTTTTTTTTTGAAATTTTTTTTTCGAAATTTTTTTTTTGAAATTTTTTTTTTCGAAATTTTTTTTGAAATTTTTTTTGAAATTTTTTTTTTATTATTTTTTTTTTGTAATTTTTTTTAAAATTTTTTTTTTGTAATTTTTTTAAAATTTTTTTTGAAAATTTTTTTTTTTGAAATTTTTTTTTTCGAAAATTTTTTTGAAATTTTTTTTGAATTTTTTTTTCAATTAAAATAATTTTTTTTAATTTTTTTTTTGAAATTTTATTTTGAAATTTTTTTCGAATTTTTTTTTTTCAATTTTTTTTTTTTAATTTTTTTTTTGAAATTTTTTTTTCGAAATTTTTTTTTTTAAATTTTTTTTTGTAATTTTTTTTGAATTTTTTTTTGATTTTTTTTTCAATTTTTTTCTTAAATTTTTTTTTTTGAAATTTTTTTTTTCAAAAATTTTTTTTTTTTTGAAATTTTTTTTTAAATTTTTTTTTCGAAATTTTTTTTTTCGAAAATTTTTTTTTTTATTTTTTTTTTCAAAAATTTTTTTGAAATTTTTTTTTAATTTTTTTTTGTAATTTTTTTAAAAATTTTTTTTGAAATTTTTTTTTTCGAAAATTTTTTTTTATTTTTTTTTTCGAATTTTTTTTTGAATTTTTTTTTGATTTTTTTTTCAATTTTTTTCTAAAATTTTTTTTTTTGAAATTTTTTTTTTTAAAAATTTTTTTTTTTGAAATTTTTTTTTTAAATTTTTTTTTCGAAATTTTTTTTTTTCGAAAATTTTTTTTTTTAATTTTTTTTTTCGAAAATTTTTTTGAAATTTTTTTTTTTAATTTTTTTTTGTAATTTTTTTTAAATTTTTTTTTCGAAAATTTTTTTGAAATTTTTTTGGAAATTTTTTTTTTATTATTTTTTTTTGTAATTTTTTTTTAATTTTTTTTTTGAAATTTTTTTTTCGAAATTTTTTTTTTTTGAAATTTTTTTTTTCGAAAATTTTTTTGAAATTTTTTTTGAAATTTTTTTTTTTTAATTTTTTTTTTGAAATTTTTTTTAAATTTTTTTTTTGAAATTTTTTTTTCGAAATTTTTTTTTCGAAATTTTTTTTTTGAAATTTTTTTTTTCGAAATTTTTTTTGAAATTTTTTTTTTTATTATTTTTTTTTGTAATTTTTTTTTAATTTTTTTTTGAAATTTTTTTTTCGAAATTTTTTTTTTTTAATTTTTTTTTTCGAAAATTTTTTTGAAATTTTTTTTGAAATTTTTTTTTTTAAATTTTTTTTTGAAATTTTTTTTAAATTTTTTTTTTGAAATTTTTTTTTCGAAATTTTTTTTTTTGAAATTTTTTTTTTCGAAAATTTTTTTGATATTTTTTTTGAAATTTTTTTTTTATTATTTTTTTTTGTAATTTTTTTTTAATTTTTTTTTTTTTTTTTTTTTCGAAATTTTCTTTGAATTTTTTTTGAATTTTTTTAAATTTTTTTTTCGAAATTTTTTTTCGAATTTTTTTTTAAATTTTTTTAAAAATTTTTTATTAATTTTTTTTTGTTATTTTTTTAAAATTTTTTTTTTGAAAATTTTTTTTTCGATTTTTTTTTTTCGAAAATTTTTTTGAAATTTTTTTTGAATTTTTTTTTTTTTATTTTTTTTTTCGAAATTTTTTTTGAATTTTTTTTTGATTTTTTTTTCAATTTTTTTCTAAAATTTTTTTTTTTGAAATTTTTTTTTTCAAAAATTTTTTTTTTGAAATTTTTTTTTTAATTTTTTTTTTGAAATTTTTTTTTTCGAAAATTTTTTTGAAATTTGTTTTGAATTTTTTTTTCGAAATTTTTTTTTTCGAAAATTTTTTTTATTAATTTTTTTTTTCGAAAATTTTTTTGAAATTTTTTTTTTTATTTTTTTTGTAATTTTTTTTAAATTTTTTTTTGAAATTTTTTTTTTTAATTTTTTTTTTCGAAATTTTTTTTGAATTTTTTTTTTCAATTAAAATTATTTTTTTTTGAATTTTTTTTTTGAAATTTTTTTTTTCGAAAATTTTTTCGAAATTTTTTTTGAATTTTTTTTTCAATTAAAATAATTTTTTTTAAATTTTTTTTTTGAAATTTTTTTTTCGAAATTTTTTTTTTTAAATTTTTTTTTTCGAAAATTTTTTTGAAATTTTTTTTGAAATTTTTTTTTATTATTTTTTTTTGTAATTTTTTTTGAATTTTTTTTTGATTTTTTTTTCAATTTTTCTAAAATTTTTTTTTTTGAAATTTTTTGTTTCAAAAATTTTTTTTTTTTTTAAATTTTTTTTTAAATTTTTTTTTCGAAATTTTTTTTTTTCGAAAATTTTTTTTTTATTTTTTTTTTTCGAAAATTTTTTTGAAATTTTTTTTTTAATTTTTTTTTGTAATTTTCTTTAAATTTTTTTTTTAAATTTTTTTTTTCGAAAATTTTTTTGAAAATTTTTTTTTTTAATTTTTTTTTTTGTTATTTTTTTGAAATTTTTTTTTAAATTTTTTTTTTGAAATTTTTTTTTAAAAATTTTTTTAAATTTTTTTTTTCATTTTTTTTGAAATTTTTTTTTTTCGAAATATTTTTGAAATTTTTTTGAATTTTTTTTTTGAAATTTTTTTGAAATTTTTTTTTTTGAAATTTTTTTTTTCGAAAAATTTTTTTTTCGAAAATTTTTTTGAAATTTTTTTTAAAATTTTTTTTTGAAATTTTTTTTTTTTGAAATTTTTTTTTCGAAATTTTTTTTCGAATTTTTTTTTTCAATTTTTTTTAAAATTTTTTTAAAATTTTTTTTTGAAAATTTTTTTTTTTGAAATTTTTTTTTTCGAAATTTTTTTTCGAATTTTTTTTTTCAATTTTTTTTTTTATTTTTTTTTTGAAATTTTTTTTTCGAAATTTTTTTTTTTGAAATTTTTTTTTTCGAAAATTTTTTTGAAATTTTTTTTGAAATTTTTTTTTTTTAATTTTTTTTTTTGTAATTTTTTTTAATTTTTTTTTTATTTTTTTTTTCGAAATTTTTTTGAATTTTTTTTTGAATTTTTTTAAATTTTTTTTTCGAAAATTTTTTTGAAATTTTTTTTTTATTATTTTTTTTTGTAATTTTTTTTTAATTTTTTTTTTGAAATTTTTTTTTCGAAATTTTTTTTTTTGAAATTTTTTTTTTCGAAAATTTTTTTGAAATTTATTTTGAAATTTTTTTTTTTGAAATTTTTTTTTTCGAAAATTTTTTTGAAATTTTTTTTGAAATTTTTTTTTTTTAATTTTTTTTTTAAATTTTTTTTTAATTTTTTTTTTGAAATTTTTTTTTCGAAATTTTTTTTTTGAAATTTTTTTTTTCGAAAATTTTTTGAAATTTTTTTTGAATTTTTTTTTCGTAATTTTTTTTTTCGAAATTTTTTTTGAATTTTTTTTTCAATTAAAATTATTTTTTTTTATTTTTTTTTTTGAAATTTTATTTTGAAATTTTTTTCGAATTTTTTTTTTTTATTTTTTTTTTAATTTTTTTTTTAAATTTTTTTTAAAATTTTTTTTTGAAATTTTTTTTTCGAAATTTTTTTTTTTTTTATTTTTTTTTTTCGAAAATTTTTTTAAATTTTTTTTTGAAATTTTTTTTTCGAAATTTTTTTTTTGGAAATTTTTTTTTTCGAAAATTTTTTTGAAATTTTTTTTGAAATTTTTTTTTTTATTTTTTTTTTTTTGTAATTTTTTTTTAATTTTTTTTTTAATTTTTTTTTTCGAAATTTTTTTTGAATTTTTTTTAAAATTTTTTTAAATTTTTTTTTCGAAATTTTTTTTCGAATTTTTTTTTTAAATTTTTTTAAAAATTTTTTATTAAATTTTTTTTGTTATTTTTTTTAAATTTTTTTTTTTGAAAATTTTTTTTTCGATTTTTTTTTTTCGAAAATTTTTTTGAAATTTTTTTTGAATCTTTTTTTTTTATTTTTTTTCGAAATTTTTTTTGAATTTTTTTTTGATTTTTTTTTCAATTTTTTTCTAAAATTTTTTTTTTTGAAATTTTTTTTTTAAAAATTTTTTTTTTTGAAATTTTTTTTTAAAATTTTTTTTTCGAAATTTTTTTTTTCGAAAATTTTTTTTTTTAATTTTTTTTTTCGAAAATTTTTTTGAAATTTTTTTTTTTAATTTTTTTTTGTAATTTTTTTTAAATTTTTTTTTCGAAAATTTTTTTGAAATTTTTTTGGAAATTTTTTTTTTATTATTTTTTTTTTGTAATTTTTTTTTAATTTTTTTTTTGAAATTTTTTTTTCGAAATTTTTTTTTTTGAAATTTTTTTTTTCGAAAATTTTTTTGAAATTTTTTTTGAAATTTTTTTTTTTTAATTTTTTTTTTGAAATTTTTTTTAAATTTTTTTTTTGAAATTTTTTTTTCGAAATTTTTTTTTCGAAATTTTTTTTTTGAAATTTTTTTTTTCGAAATTTTTTTTGAAATTTTTTTTGAAATTTTTTTTTTTATTATTTTTTTTTTGTAATTTTTTTTAAATTTTTTTTTGAAATTTTTTTTTCGAAATTTTTTTTTTTAATTTTTTTTTTCGAAAATTTTTTTGAAATTTTTTTTGAAATTTTTTTTTTTTAATTTTTTTTTGAAATTTTTTTTAAATTTTTTTTTTGAAATTTTTTTTTCGAAATTTTTTTTTTTGAAATTTTTTTTTTCGAAAATTTTTTTGATATTTTTTTTGAAATTTTTTTTTTATTATTTTTTTTTGTAATTTTTTTTTAATTTTTTTTTTTTTTTTTTTCGAAATTTTCTTTGAATTTTTTTTTGAATTTTTTTAAATTTTTTTTTTCGAAATTTTTTTTCGAATTTTTTTTTAAATTTTTTTAAAAATTTTTTATTAATTTTTTTTTGTTATTTTTTTAAAATTTTTTTTTTGAAAATTTTTTTTTCGATTTTTTTTTTTCGAAAATTTTTTTGAAATTTTTTTTGAATTTTTTTTTTTTATTTTTTTTTTCGAAATTTTTTTTGAATTTTTTTTTGATTTTTTTTTCAATTTTTTTCTAAAATTTTTTTTTTTGAAATTTTTTTTTTCAAAAATTTTTTTTTTGAAATTTTTTTTTTTAATTTTTTTTTTGAAATTTTTTTTTTCAAAAATTTTTTTTTTGAAATTTTTTTTTTAATTTTTTTTTTGAAATTTTTTTTTTCGAAAATTTTTTTGGAATTTGTTTTGAATTTTTTTTTCGAAATTTTTTTTTTCGAAAATTTTTTTTATTAATTTTTTTTTTCGAAAATTTTTTTGAAATTTTTTTTTTATTTTTTTTTGTAATTTTTTTTAAATTTTTTTTTGAAATTTTTTTTTTTAATTTTTTTTTTCGAAATTTTTTTTGAATTTTTTTTTTTCAATTAAAATTATTTTTTTTTGAATTTTTTTTTTGAAATTTTTTTTTTCGAAAATTTTTTCGAAATTTTTTTTGAATTTTTTTTTCAATAAAATAATTTTTTTTAAATTTTTTTTTTGAAATTTTTTTTTCGAAATTTTTTTTTTTAAATTTTTTTTTTCGAAAATTTTTTTGAAATTTTTTTTGAAATTTTTTTTTATTATTTTTTTTTGTAATTTTTTTTGAATTTTTTTTTGATTTTTTTTTCAATTTTTCTAAAATTTTTTTTTTGAAATTTTTTGTTTCAAAAAATTTTTTTTTTTTTAAATTTTTTTTTAAATTTTTTTTTTGAAATTTTTTTTTTTCGAAAATTTTTTTTTTATTTTTTTTTTTCGAAAATTTTTTTGAAATTTTTTTTTTTATTTTTTTTGTAATTTTCTTTAAATTTTTTTTTTAAATTTTTTTTTTCGAAAATTTTTTTGAAATTTTTTTTTTAAAATTTTTTTTTTGTAATTTTTTTCAAATTTTTTTTTGAAATTTTTTTTTTTTAATTTTTTTTTTCGAAAATTTTTTTGAAAATTTTTTTTTTTAATTTTTTTTTTGTTATTTTTTTGAAATTTTTTTTTAAATTTTTTTTTTGAAATTTTTTTTTAAAAATTTTTTTAAATTTTTTTTTTCATTTTTTTTGAAATTTTTTTTTTTCGAAATATTTTTGAAATTTTTTTGAATTTTTTTTTTGAAATTTTTTTGAAATTTTTTTTTTTGAAATTTTTTTTTTCGAAAAATTTTTTTTTCGAAAATTTTTTTGAAATTTTTTTTAAAATTTTTTTTTGAAAATTTTTTTTTTTTGAAATTTTTTTTTTCGAAATTTTTTTTCGAATTTTTTTTTTCAATTTTTTTTAAAATTTTTTTAAAATTTTTTTTTGAAAATTTTTTTTTTTGAAATTTTTTTTTTCGAAATTTTTTTTCGAATTTTTTTTTCAATTTTTTTTTTTTATTTTTTTTTTGAAATTTTTTTTTCGAAATTTTTTTTTTTGAAATTTTTTTTTTCGAAAATTTTTTTGAAATTTTTTTTGAAATTTTTTTTTTTTAAATTTTTTTTTTGTAATTTTTTTTAATTTTTTTTTTATTTTTTTTTTCGAAATTTTTTTTGAATTTTTTTTTGAATTTTTTTAAATTTTTTTTTCGAAAATTTTTTTGAAATTTTTTTTTTATTATTTTTTTTTGTAATTTTTTTTTAATTTTTTTTTTGAAATTTTTTTTTCGAAATTTTTTTTTTTGAAATTTTTTTTTTCGAAAATTTTTTTGAAATTTATTTTGAAATTTTTTTTTTTGAAATTTTTTTTTTCGAAAATTTTTTTGAAATTTTTTTTGAAATTTTTTTTTTTTAATTTTTTTTTAAAATTTTTTTTTAATTTTTTTTTTGAAATTTTTTTTTCGAAATTTTTTTTTTGAAATTTTTTTTTTCGAAATTTTTTTTGAAATTTTTTTTGAAATTTTTTTTTTATTATTTTTTTTTTGTAATTTTTTTTTAAATTTTTTTTTTGTAATTTTTTTAAAATTTTTTTTGAAAATTTTTTTTTTTGAAATTTTTTTTTTCGAAAATTTTTTTGAAATTTTTTTTGAATTTTTTTTTCAATTAAAATAATTTTTTTTAATTTTTTTTTTGAAATTTTATTTTGAAATTTTTTTCGAATTTTTTTTTTCAATTTTTTTTTTTTTAATTTTTTTTTTGAAATTTTTTTTTCGAAATTTTTTTTTTAAATTTTTTTTTTGTAATTTTTTTTGAATTTTTTTTTGATTTTTTTTTCAATTTTTTTCTTAAATTTTTTTTTTTTGAAATTTTTTTTTTCAAAAATTTTTTTTTTTTTGAAATTTTTTTTTAAATTTTTTTTTCGAAATTTTTTTTTTCGAAAATTTTTTTTTTTATTTTTTTTTTCAAAAATTTTTTGAAATTTTTTTTTTATTTTTTTTTGTAATTTTTTTAAAAATTTTTTTTGAAATTTTTTTTTTCGAAAATTTTTTTGAAATTTTTTTTTTTAATTTTTTTTTTGTAATTTTTTTCAAATTTTTTTTTGAAATTTTTTTTTTGAAATTTTTTTTTTCGAAAATTTTTTTGAAATTTTTTTTGAAAATTTTTTTTTTAATTTTTTTTTTTTGTAATTTTTTTGAAATTTTTTTTTTAATTTTTTTTTTTGAAATTTTTTTTTAAAAATTTTTTTAAATTTTTTTTTTAATTTTTTTTGAAATTTTTTTTTTTCGAAATTTTTTTGAAATTTTTTTTGAATTTTTTTTTCAATTTTTTTTGAAATTTTTTTTTTTTATTTTTTTTTGTAATTTTTTTTAAATTTTTTTTTGAAAATTTTTTTTTTGAAATTTTTTTTTAAAAATTTTTTTATTTTTTTTTTCATTTTTTTTGAAATTTTTTTTTTTCGAAATTTTTTTGAAATTTTTTTTGAATTTTTTTTTCAATTTTTTTTGAAATTTTTTTTTTTATTTTTTTTTGTAATTTTTTTTAAATTTTTTTTTGAAAATTTTTTTTTTTGAAATTTTTTTTTTCGAAAATTTTTTTGAAATTTTTTTGAATTTTTTTTTTGAAATTTGTTTTGAAATTTTTTTTTTTGAAATTTTTTTTTTTCGAAAAATTTTTTTTTCGAAAATTTTTTTGAAATTTTTTTTAAAATTTTTTTTTGAAAATTTTTTTTTTGAAATTTTTTTTTCGAAATTTTTTTTCGAATTTTTTTTTTTCAATTTTTTTTTAAATTTTTTTAAAATTTTTTTTTGAAAATTTTTTTTTTCGAAATTTTTTTTTTCGAAATTTTTTTTCGAATTTTTTTTTTCAATTTTTTTTTTTTTTATTTTTTTTTGAAATTTTTTTTTCGAAATTTTTTTTTTTGAAATTTTTTTTTTCGAAAATTTTTTTGAAATTTTTTTTGAAATTTTTTTTTTTTGAACTTTTTTTTTTGTAATTTTTTTTTAATTTTTTTTTCGAAATTTTTTTTCGAATTTTTTTTTCAATTTTTTAAAAAATTTTTTTTTATTATTTTTTTTCAATTTTTTTTTTGAAAATTTTTTTTTCGATTTTTTTTTTCGAAAATTTTTTTGAAATTTTTTTTGAAATTTTTTTTTTTAATTTTTTTGTAATTTTTTTTTTAATTTTTTTTTTCGAAATTTTTTTTTTTAAATTTTTTTTTTCATTTTTTTGAAATTTTTTTTTTCGAAATTTTTTTGGAATTTTTTTTGAATTTTTTTTTCAATTTTTTTTGAATTTTTTTTTTATTTTATTTTGTAATTTTTTTTAAATTTTTTTTTGAATATTTTTTTTTTGAAATTTTTTTTTTCGAAAATTTTTTTGAAATTTTTTTGAATTTTTTTTTGAAATTTTTTTTGAAATTTTTTTTTTCGAAAAATTTTTTTTTCGAAAATTTTTTTGAAATTTTTTTTGAATTTTTTTTTCGAAATTTTTTTTTTTTCGAAAATTTTTTTTTTTTATTTTTTTTTTCGAAAATTTTTTTGAAATTTTTTTTCAATTTTTTTTCAATTAAAATTATTTTTTTTAATTTTTTTTTTTGAAATTTTATTTTGAAATTTTTTTCGAATTTTTTTTTCAATTTTTTTTTTTAAATTTTTTTTTGAAATTTTTTTTTTGAAATTTTTTTTTTATTATTTTTTTTTGTAATTTTTTTTGAATTTTTTTTTGATTTTTTTTTCAATTTTTCTAAAATTTTTTTTTTGAAATTTTTTTTTTTTATTTTTTTTTTGAAATTTTTTTTTTCAAAAATTTTTTTGAAATTTTTTTTGAATTTTTTTTTCGAAATTTTTTTTTTTCGAAAATTTTTTTTATTAATTTTTTTTTTCGAAAATTTTTTTGAAATTTTTTTTTTTATTTTTTTTTGTAATTTTTTTTAAATTTTTTTTTGAAATTTTTTTTTTCGAAAATTTTTTTGAAATTTTTTTTTTAAATCTTTTTTTGTAATTTTTTTAAAATTTTTTTTTGAAATTTTTTTTTTAATTTTTTTTTTCGAAATTTTTTTTGAATTTTTTTTTTCAATTAAAATTATTTTTTTTTGAATTTTTTTTTTGAAATTTTTTTTTTCGAAATTTTTTTTGAATTTTTTTTTCAATTAAAATAATTTTTTTTTTTGAAATTTTATTTTGAAATTTTTTTCGAATTTTTTTTTTCAATTTTTTTTTTTTTTAATTTTTTTTTTTTATTTTTTTTTGAAATTTTTTTTTCGAAATTTTTTTTTTAAAATTTTTTTTTTCGAAAATTTTTTTGAAATTTTTTTTGAAATTTTTTTTTTCATTATTTTTTTTTTGTAATTTTTTTTCGAATTTTTTTTTCAATTTTTTAAAAAATTTTTTTTTGTTATTTTTTTTCAATTTTTTTTTTGAAAATTTTTTTTTCGATTTTTTTTTTCGAAAATTTTTTTGAAATTTTTTTTGAAATTTTTTTTTTTAATTTTTTTTTGTAATTTTTTTGAAATTTTTTTTTTTCAATTTTTTTTTTCGAAAATTTTTTTGAAATTTTTTTTGAAATTTTTTTTTTTAAATTTTTTTTTTGTAATTTTTTTTTTAATTTTTTTTTTCGAAATTTTTTTTTTTAAATTTTTTTAAATTTTTTTTTTCATTTTTTTTAAATTTTTTTTTTTCGAAATTTTTTTGGAATTTTTTTTGAATTTTTTTTTCAATTTTTTTTGAATTTTTTTTTTTATTTTATTTTGTAATTTTTTTTAAATTTTTTTTTGAAAATTTTTTTTTTGAAATTTTTTTTTTCGAAAATTTTTTTGAAATTTTTTTGAATTTTTTTTTGAAATTTTTTTTGAAATTTTTTTTTTCGAAAAATTTTTTTTTCGAAAATTTTTTTGAAATTTTTTTTGAATTTTTTTTTCGAAATTTTTTTTTTTCGAAAATTTTTTTTTTTAATTTTTTTTTTCGAAAATTTTTTTGAAATTTTTTTTTTTTATTTTTTTTTGTAATTTTTTTAAAATTTTTTTTTTCGAAAATTTTTTTGAAATTTTTTTTTTTTATTTTTTTTTTGTAATTTTTTTAAAATTTTTTTTTGAAATTTTTTTTTTAAATTTTTTTTCGAAATTTTTTTTGAATTTTTATTTTCAATTAAAATTATTTTTTTTAATTTTTTTTTTTGAAATTTTTTTTTGAAATTTTTTTTCGAATTTTTTTTTCAATTTTTTTTTTTTTTAATTTTTTTTTTGAAATTTTTTTTTTCAAAAATTTTTTTTTTTAAATTTTTTTTTCGAAAATTTTTTTGAAATTTTTTTTGAATTTTTTTTTCGAAATTTTTTTTTTCGAAAATTTTTTTGAAACTTTTTTTGAATTTTTTTTTTTTTAATTTTTTTTTTCGAAATTTTTTTTGAATTTTTTTTTGATTTTTTTTTCAATTTTTTTCTAAAATTTTTTTTTTTGAATTTTTTTTTTAAAAAATTTTTTTTTTTGAATTTTTTTTTTTTAATTTTTTTTTGAAATTTTTTTTTTAAATTTTTTTTTTGAATTTTTTTTTCGAAAATTTTTTGAAATTTTTTTTGAATTTTTTTTTCGTAATTTTTTTTTTCGAAATTTTTTTTGAATTTTTTTTTCAATTAAAATTATTTTTTTTAATTTTTTTTTTTGAAATTTTATTTTGAAATTTTTTTCGAATTTTTTTTTTTATTTTTTTTTTTTAATTTTTTTTTTTAAATTTTTTTTTAATTTTTTTTTGAAATTTTTTTTTCGAAATTTTTTTTTTTAAATTTTTTTTTTTCGAAAATTTTTTTAAATTTTTTTTTGAAATTTTTTTTTCGAAATTTTTTTTTTGGAAATTTTTTTTTTCGAAAATTTTTTTGAAATTTTTTTTGAAATTTTTTTTTTTATTTTTTTTTTTTTTGTAATTTTTTTTAAATTTTTTTTTTAATTTTTTTTTTCGAAATTTTTTTTGAATTTTTTTTTAAATTTTTTTAAATTTTTTTTTCGAAATTTTTTTTCGAATTTTTTTTTTAAATTTTTTTAAAAATTTTTTATTAAATTTTTTTTGTTATTTTTTTTAAATTTTTTTTTTGAAAATTTTTTTTTCGATTTTTTTTTTTCGAAAATTTTTTTGAAATTTTTTTTGAATCTTTTTTTTTTATTTTTTTTTTCGAAATTTTTTTTGAATTTTTTTTTGAATGTTTTTTCAATTTTTTTCTAAAATTTTTTTTTTTGAAATTTTTTTTTTTTAAATTTTTTTTTTTGAAATTTTTTTTTTAAATTTTTTTTTCGAAATTTTTTTTTTTCGAAAATTTTTTTTTTAATTTTTTTTTTCGAAAATTTTTTTGAAATTTTTTTTTTTTTATTTTTTTTTGTAATTTTTTTTAAATTTTTTTTTCGAAAATTTTTTTGAAATTTTTTTGGAAATTTTTTTTTTATTATTTTTTTTTGTAATTTTTTTTTAATTTTTTTTTTGAAATTTTTTTTTCGAAATTTTTTTTGAAATTTTTTTTGAAATTTTTTTTTTAATTATTTTTTTTTTGTAATTTTTTTTAAATTTTTTTTTGAAATTTTTTTTTCGAAATTTTTTTTTTTTTTTTTCGAAAATTTTTTTGAAATTTTTTTTGAAATTTTTTTTTTAAATTTTTTTTCGAAATTTTTTTTTTTGAAATTTTTTTTTTCGAAAATTTTTTTGAAATTTATTTTGAAATTTTTTTTTTTGAAATTTTTTTTTTCGAAAATTTTTTTGAAATTTTTTTTGAAATTTTTTTTTTTTAATTTTTTTTTTGAAATTTTTTTTAAATTTTTTTTTGGAAATTTTTTTTTCGAAATTTTTTTTTCGAAATTTTTTTTTTGAAATTTTTTTTTTCGAAATTTTTTTTGAAATTTTTTTTGAAATTTTTTTTTTAATTATTTTTTTTTTGTAATTTTTTTTAAATTTTTTTTTGAAATTTTTTTTTCGAAATTTTTTTTTTTTTTTTTTTCGAAAATTTTTTTGAAATTTTTTTTGAAATTTTTTTTTTAAATTTTTTTTTGAAATTTTTTTTAAATTTTTTTTTTGAAATTTTTTTTTCGAAATTTTTTTTTTTGAAATTTTTTTTTTCGAAAATTTTTTTGATATTTTTTTTGAAATTTTTTTTTTATTATTTTTTTTTGTAATTTTTTTTTAATTTTTTTTTTTTTTTTTTTCGAAATTTTCTTTGAATTTTTTTTTAAATTTTTTTAAATTTTTTTTTTCATTTTTTTGAAATTTTTTTTTTTCGAAATTTTTTTGGAATTTTTTTTGAATTTTTTTTTCAATTTTTTTTGAATTTTTTTTTTTATTTTATTTTGTAATTTTTTTTAAATTTTTTTTTGAAAATTTTTTTTTTGAAATTTTTTTTTTCGAAAATTTTTTTGAAATTTTTTTGAATTTTTTTTTGAAATTTTTTTTGAAATTTTTTTTTTCGAAAAATTTTTTTTTCGAAAATTTTTTTGAAATTTTTTTTGAATTTTTTTTTCGAAATTTTTTTTTTTCGAAAATTTTTTTTTTTAATTTTTTTTTTCGAAAATTTTTTTGAAATTTTTTTTTTTTATTTTTTTTTGTAATTTTTTTAAAATTTTTTTTTTCGAAAATTTTTTTGAAATTTTTTTTTTTTATTTTTTTTTGTAATTTTTTTAAAATTTTTTTTTGAAATTTTTTTTTTTAAATTTTTTTTCGAAATTTTTTTTGAATTTTTTTTTTCAATTAAAATTATTTTTTTAAATTTTTTTTTTTGAAATTTTTTTTTGAAATTTTTTTTCGAATTTTTTTTTCAATTTTTTTTTTTTTAATTTTTTTTTTGAAATTTTTTTTTTCAAAAATTTTTTTTTTTAAATTTTTTTTTCGAAAATTTTTTTGAATTTTTTTTTGATTTTTTTTTCAATTTTTTTCTAAAATTTTTTTTTTTGAATTTTTTTTTTAAAAAATTTTTTTTTTGAATTTTTTTTTTTTAATTTTTTTTTGAAATTTTTTTTTTAAATTTTTTTTTTGAATTTTTTTTTCGAAAATTTTTTGAAATTTTTTTTGAATTTTTTTTTCGTAATTTTTTTTTTCGAAATTTTTTTTGAATTTTTTTTTCAATTAAAATTATTTTTTTTAATTTTTTTTTTTGAAATTTTATTTTGAAATTTTTTTCGAATTTTTTTTTTTTATTTTTTTTTTTAATTTTTTTTTTTTAATTTTTTTTTAAATTTTTTTTTGAAATTTTTTTTTCGAAATTTTTTTTTTTAAATTTTTTTTTTTCGAAAATTTTTTTAAATTTTTTTTTGAAATTTTTTTTTCGAAATTTTTTTTTTGGAAATTTTTTTTTTCGAAAATTTTTTTGAAATTTTTTTTGAAATTTTTTTTTTTATTTTTTTTTTTTTTGTAATTTTTTTTAAATTTTTTTTTTAATTTTTTTTTTCGAAATTTTTTTTGAATTTTTTTTTAAATTTTTTTAAATTTTTTTTTCGAAATTTTTTTTCGAATTTTTTTTTTAAATTTTTTTAAAAATTTTTTATTAAATTTTTTTTGTTATTTTTTTTAAATTTTTTTTTTGAAAATTTTTTTTTCGATTTTTTTTTTTCGAAAATTTTTTTGAAATTTTTTTTGAATCTTTTTTTTTTATTTTTTTTTTCGAAATTTTTTTTGAATTTTTTTTTGAATTTTTTTTCAATTTTTTTCTAAAATTTTTTTTTTTGAAATTTTTTTTTTTTTAAATTTTTTTTTTTTGAAATTTTTTTTTTAAATTTTTTTTTCGAAATTTTTTTTTTTCGAAAATTTTTTTTTTAATTTTTTTTTTCGAAAATTTTTTTGAAATTTTTTTTTTTTAATTTTTTTTTGTAATTTTTTTTAAATTTTTTTTTCGAAAATTTTTTTGAAATTTTTTTGGAAATTTTTTTTTTATTATTTTTTTTTTGTAATTTTTTTTTAATTTTTTTTTTGAAATTTTTTTTTCGAAATTTTTTTTTTGAAATTTTTTTTTTCGAAAATTTTTTTGAAATTTTTTTTGAAATTTTTTTTTTTTAATTTTTTTTTTGAAATTTTTTTTAAATTTTTTTTTGGAAATTTTTTTTTCGAAATTTTTTTTTCGAAATTTTTTTTTTGAAATTTTTTTTTTCGAAATTTTTTTTGAAATTTTTTTTGAAATTTTTTTTTTAATTATTTTTTTTTTGTAATTTTTTTTAAATTTTTTTTTGAAATTTTTTTTTCGAAATTTTTTTTTTTTTTTTTTTTTTTCGAAAATTTTTTTGAAATTTTTTTTGAAATTTTTTTTTTAAATTTTTTTTTGAAATTTTTTTTAAATTTTTTTTTTGAAATTTTTTTTTCGAAATTTTTTTTTTTGAAATTTTTTTTTTCGAAAATTTTTTTGATATTTTTTTTGAAATTTTTTTTTTATTATTTTTTTTTGTAATTTTTTTTTAATTTTTTTTTTTTTTTTTTTTCGAAATTTTCTTTGAATTTTTTTTAAAATTTTTTTAAATTTTTTTTTTCATTTTTTTGAAATTTTTTTTTTTCGAAATTTTTTTGGAATTTTTTTTGAATTTTTTTTTCAATTTTTTTTGAATTTTTTTTTTTATTTTATTTTGTAATTTTTTTTAAATTTTTTTTTGAAAATTTTTTTTTTGAAATTTTTTTTTTCGAAAATTTTTTTGAAATTTTTTTGAATTTTTTTTTGAAATTTTTTTTGAAATTTTTTTTTTCGAAAAATTTTTTTTTCGAAAATTTTTTTGAAATTTTTTTTGAATTTTTTTTTCGAAATTTTTTTTTTTCGAAAATTTTTTTTTTTAATTTTTTTTTTCGAAAATTTTTTTGAAATTTTTTTTTTTTATTTTTTTTGTAATTTTTTTAAAATTTTTTTTTTCGAAAATTTTTTTGAAATTTTTTTTTTTTATTTTTTTTTGTAATTTTTTTAAAATTTTTTTTTGAAATTTTTTTTTTTAAATTTTTTTTCGAAATTTTTTTTGAATTTTTT
>OX101815.2:35453941-35461441 GCA_944452925.2 Chrysolina oricalcia | reverse complement strand
TTCGAAATTTTTTTTCGAATTTTTTTTTTCAATTTTTTTTTTTTATTTTTTTTTTGAAATTTTTTTTTCGAAATTTTTTTTTTTGAAATTTTTTTTTTCGAAAATTTTTTTGAAATTTTTTTTGAAATTTTTTTTTTTTTTAATTTTTTTTTTTGTAATTTTTTTTAATTTTTTTTTTATTTTTTTTTTCGAAATTTTTTTTGAATTTTTTTTTGAATTTTTTTAAATTTTTTTTTCGAAAATTTTTTTGAAATTTTTTTTTTATTATTTTTTTTTGTAATTTTTTTTTAATTTTTTTTTTGAAATTTTTTTTTCGAAATTTTTTTTTTTGAAATTTTTTTTTTCGAAAATTTTTTTGAAATTTATTTTGAAATTTTTTTTTTTGAAATTTTTTTTTTCGAAAATTTTTTTGAAATTTTTTTTGAAATTTTTTTTTTTTTATTTTTTTTTTAAATTTTTTTTTAATTTTTTTTTTGAAATTTTTTTTTCGAAATTTTTTTTTTGAAATTTTTTTTTTCGAAATTTTTTTTGAAATTTTTTTTGAAATTTTTTTTTTATTATTTTTTTTTTGTAATTTTTTTTTAAATTTTTTTTTTGTAATTTTTTTAAAATTTTTTTTGAAAATTTTTTTTTTTGAAATTTTTTTTTTCGAAAATTTTTTTGAAATTTTTTTTGAATTTTTTTTTCAATTAAAATAATTTTTTTTAATTTTTTTTTTGAAATTTTATTTTGAAATTTTTTTCGAATTTTTTTTTTCAATTTTTTTTTTTTAAATTTTTTTTTTGAAATTTTTTTTTCGAAATTTTTTTTTTTTTAATTTTTTTTTTGTAATTTTTTTTGAATTTTTTTTTGATTTTTTTTTCAATTTTTTTCTTAAATTTTTTTTTTTGAAATTTTTTTTTTCAAAAATTTTTTTTTTTTGAAATTTTTTTTTAAATTTTTTTTTCGAAATTTTTTTTTTCGAAAATTTTTTTTTTTTATTTTTTTTTTCAAAAATTTTTCTGAAATTTTTTTTTTTATTTTTTTTTTGTAATTTTTTTAAAATTTTTTTTTGAAATTTTTTTTTTCGAAAATTTTTTTGAAATTTTTTTTTTTTAATTTTTTTTTTGTAATTTTTTTCAAATTTTTTTTTGAAATTTTTTTTTTTAAATTTTTTTTTTCGAAAATTTTTTTGAAATTTTTTTTGAAAATTTTTTTTTTAATTTTTTTTTTTTGTAATTTTTTTGAAATTTTTTTTTTAATTTTTTTTTTTGAAATTTTTTTTTAAAAATTTTTTTAAATTTTTTTTTTAATTTTTTTTGAAATTTTTTTTTTTCGAAATTTTTTTGAAATTTTTTTTGAATTTTTTTTTCAATTTTTTTTGAAATTTTTTTTTTTTATTTTTTTTTGTAATTTTTTTTAAATTTCATTTTGAAAATTTTTTTTTTGAAATTTTTTTTTAAAAAATTTTTTATTTTTTTTTTCATTTTTTTTGAAATTTTTTTTTTTCGAAATTTTTTTGAAATTTTTTTTGAATTTTTTTTTCAATTTTTTTTGAAATTTTTTTTTTTATTTTTTTTTGTAATTTTTTTTAAATTTTTTTTTGAAAATTTTTTTTTTTGAAATTTTTTTTTTCGAAAATTTTTTTGAAATTTTTTTGAATTTTTTTTTTGAAATTTTTTTTGAAATTTTTTTTTTTGAAATTTTTTTTTTTCGAAAAATTTTTTTTTCGAAAATTTTTTTGAAATTTTTTTTAAAATTTTTTTTTGAAAATTTTTTTTTTGAAATTTTTTTTTCGAAATTTTTTTTCGAATTTTTTTTTTCAATTTTTTTTAAAATTTTTTTAAAATTTTTTTTTGAAAATTTTTTTTTTCGAAATTTTTTTTTTCGAAATTTTTTTTCGAATTTTTTTTTTCAATTTTTTTTTTTTTTATTTTTTTTTGAAATTTTTTTTTTTTGAATTTTTTTTTTTTGTAATTTTTTTTTAATTTTTTTTTCGAAATTTTTTTTCGAATTTTTTTTTCAATTTTTTAAAAAATTTTTTTTTGTTATTTTTTTTCAATTTTTTTTTTGAAAATTTTTTTTTCGATTTTTTTTTTCGAAAATTTTTTTGAAATTTTTTTTGAAATTTTTTTTTTTTTAATTTTTTTTTGTAATTTTTTTGAAATTTTTTTTTTTTCAATTTTTTTTTTCGAAAATTTTTTTGAAATTTTTTTTGAATTTTTTTTTTTTAATTTTTTTGTAATTTTTTTTTTAATTTTTTTTTTCGAAATTTTTTTTTTAAATTTTTTTAAATTTTTTTTTTCATTTTTTTGAAATTTTTTTTTTCGAAATTTTTTTGGAATTTTTTTTGAATTTTTTTTTCAATTCAATTTCAATTTTATTTTATTTTGTAATTTTTTTTAAATTTTTTTTTGAAAATTTTTTTTTTGAAATTTTTTTTTTCGAAAATTTTTTTGAAATTTTTTTGAATTTTTTTTTGAAATTATTTTTTTGAAATTTTTTTTCAATTTTTTTTCAATTAAAATTATTTTTTTTAATTTTTTTTTTTGAAATTTTATTTTGAAATTTTTTTCGAATTTTTTTTTCAATTTTTTTTTTTTAATTTTTTTTTGAAATTTTTTTTTCGAAATTTTTTTTTTATTATTTTTTTTTGTAATTTTTTTTGAATTTTTTTTTGATTTTTTTTTCAATTTTTCTAAAATTTTTTTTTTGAAATTTTTTTTTTTTATTTTTTTTTTGAAATTTTTTTTTTCGAAAATTTTTTTGAAATTTTTTTTGAATTTTTTTTTTGAAATTTTTTTTTTTCGAAAATTTTTTTTATTAATTTTTTTTTTCGAAAATTTTTTTGAAATTATTTTTTTATTTTTTTTTGTAATTTTTTTTAAATTTTTTTTTGAAATTTTTTTTTTCGAAAATTTTTTTGAAATTTTTTTTTTTTATTTTTTTTTGTAATTTTTTTAAAATTTTTTTTTGAAATTTTTTTTTAATTTTTTTTTTCGAAATTTTTTTTGAATTTTTTTTTTCAATTAAAATTATTTTTTTTTGAATTTTTTTTTTGAAATTTTTTTTTTCGAAAATTTTTTCGAAATTTTTTTTGAATTTTTTTTTCAATTAAAATAATTTTTTTTTTGAAATTTTATTTTGAAATTTTTTTCGAATTTTTTTTTTCAATTTTTTTTTTTTAATTTTTTTTTGAAATTTTTTTTTCGAAATTTTTTTTTTTTAATTTTTTTTTTCGAAAATTTTTTTGAAATTTTTTTTGAAATTTTTTTTTTTATTATTTTTTTTTTGTAATTTTTTTTCGAATTTTTTTTTCAATTTTTTAAAAAATTTTTTTTTGTTATTTTTTTTCAATTTTTTTTTTGAAAATTTTTTTTTCGATTTTTTTTTTCGAAAATTTTTTTGAAATTTTTTTTGAAATTTTTTTTTTTTTAATTTTTTTTTGTAATTTTTTTGAAATTTTTTTTTTTCAATTTTTTTTTTCGAAAATTTTTTTGAAATTTTTTTTGAAATTTTTTTTTTTTAATTTTTTTTTTTGTAATTTTTTTTGAAATTTTTTTTTTCGAAATTTTTTTTTTTAAATTTTTTTAAATTTTTTTTTTCATTTTTTTGAAATTTTTTTGGAATTTTTTTTGAATTTTTTTTTCAATTTTTTTTGAATTTTTTTTTTATTTTATTTTGTAATTTTTTTAAAATTTTTTTTTGAAAATTTTTTTTTTGAAATTTTTTTTTTTCGAAAATTTTTTTGAAATTTTTTTGAATTTTTTTTTGAAATTTTTTTTGAAATTTTTTTTTTCGAAAAATTTTTTTTTCGAAAATTTTTTTGAAATTTTTTTTGAATTTTTTTTTCGAAATTTTTTTTTTTCGAAAATTTTTTTTTTTAATTTTTTTTTTCGAAAATTTTTTTGAAATTTTTTTTTTTTATTTTTTTTTGTAATTTTTTTAAAATTTTTTTTTTCGAAAATTTTTTTGAAATTTTTTTTTTTTATTTTTTTTTTGTAATTTTTTTAAAATTTTTTTTTGAAATTTTTTTTTTTTAATTTTTTTGTCGAAATTTTTTTTGAATTTTTTTTTTCAATTAAAATTATTTTTTTAAATTTTTTTTTTTGAAATTTTTTTTTGAAATTTTTTTTCGAATTTTTTTTTCAATTTTTTTTTTTTAAAATTTTTTTTTTGAAATTTTTTTTTTCAAAAATTTTTTTTTTTAAATTTTTTTTTCGAAAATTTTTTTGAAATTTTTTTTGAATTTTTTTTTTCGAAAATTTTTTTGAAATTTTTTTTGAATTTTTTTTTTTTTATTTTTTTTTCGAAATTTTTTTTGAATTTTTTTTTGATTTTTTTTTCAATTTTTTTCTAAAATTTTTTTTTTTGAATTTTTTTTTTCAAAAATTTTTTTTTTTGAAATTTTTTTTTTTAATTTTTTTTTTGAAATTTTTTTTTTAATTTTTTTTTTGAATTTTTTTTTCGAAAATTTTTTGAAATTTTTTTTGAATTTTTTTTCGTAATTTTTTTTTTCGAAATTTTTTTTGAATTTTTTTTTCAATTAAAATTATTTTTTTTAATTTTTTTTTTTGAAATTTTATTTTGAAATTTTTTTCGAATTTTTTTTTTTATTTTTTTTTTTTATTTTTTTTTTTTATTTTTTTTTTTTATTTTTTTTTGAAATTTTTTTTTCGAAATTTTTTTTTTTTTAATTTTTTTTTTTCGAAAATTTTTTTAAATTTTTTTTTTAAATTTTTTTTTCGAAATTTTTTTTTTGGAAATTTTTTTTTTCGAAAATTTTTTTGAAATTTTTTTTGAAATTTTTTTTTTATTTTTTTTTTTTGTAATTTTTTTTAAATTTTTTTTTTAATTTTTTTTTTCGAAATTTTTTTTTGAATTTTTTTTAAATTTTTTTAAATTTTTTTTTCGAAATTTTTTTTCGAATTTTTTTTTTTAATTTTTTTAAAAATTTTTTATTAAATTTTTTTTGTTATTTTTTTTAATTTTTTTTTTTTGAAAATTTTTTTTTCGATTTTTTTTTTTCGAAAATTTTTTTGAAATTTTTTTTGAATCTTTTTTTTTATCTTTTTTTTCGAAATTTTTTTTGAATTTTTTTTTGATTTTTTTTTTCAATTTTTTTCTAAAATTTTTTTTTTTGAAATTTTTTTTTTAAAAAATTTTTTTTTTTTTGAAATTTTTTTTAAAATTTTTTTTTCGAAATTTTTTTTTTCGAAAATTTTTTTTTTATTTTTTTTTTCAAAAATTTTTTTGAAATTTTTTTTTTATTTTTTTTTGTAATTTTTTTAAAAATTTTTTTTGAAATTTTTTTTTTCGAAAATTTTTTTTTATTTTTTTTTTCGAATTTTTTTTTGAATTTTTTTTTGATTTTTTTTTCAATTTTTTTCTAAAATTTTTTTTTTTGAAATTTTTTTTTTTAAAAATTTTTTTTTTGAAATTTTTTTTTTAAATTTTTTTTTCGAAATTTTTTTTTTCGAAAATTTTTTTTTTTAATTTTTTTTTTCGAAAATTTTTTTGAAATTTTTTTTTTTAATTTTTTTTTGTAATTTTTTTTAAATTTTTTTTTCGAAAATTTTTTTGAAATTTTTTTGGAAATTTTTTTTTTATTATTTTTTTTTTGTAATTTTTTTTTAATTTTTTTTTTGAAATTTTTTTTTCGAAATTTTTTTTTTTGAAATTTTTTTTTTCGAAAATTTTTTTGAAATTTTTTTTGAATTTTTTTTTTTTTAATTTTTTTTTTGAAATTTTTTTTAAATTTTTTTTTTTAAATTTTTTTTTCGAAATTTTTTTTTCGAAATTTTTTTTTTGAAATTTTTTTTTTCGAAATTTTTTTTGAAATTTTTTTTTTTATTATTTTTTTTTGTAATTTTTTTTTAATTTTTTTTTGAAATTTTTTTTTCGAAATTTTTTTTTTTTAATTTTTTTTTTCGAAAATTTTTTTGAAATTTTTTTTGAAATTTTTTTTTTTAAATTTTTTTTTGAAATTTTTTTTAAATTTTTTTTTTGAAATTATTTTTTCGAAATTTTTTTTTTGAAATTTTTTTTTTCGAAAATTTTTTTGATATTTTTTTTGAAATTTTTTTTTTATTATTTTTTTTTGTAATTTTTTTTTAATTTTTTTTTTTTTTTTTTTCGAAATTTTCTTTGAATTCTTTTTTGAATTTTTTTAAATTTTTTTTTCGAAATTTTTTTTCGAATTTTTTTTTAAATTTTTTTAAAAATTTTTTATTAATTTTTTTTTGTTATTTTTTTAAAATTTTTTTTTTGAAAATTTTTTTTTCGATTTTTTTTTTTCGAAAATTTTTTTGAAATTTTTTTTGAATTTTTTTTTTTTTATTTTTTTTTTCGAAATTTTTTTTGAATTTTTTTTTGATTTTTTTTTCAATTTTTTTCTAAAATTTTTTTTTTTGAAATTTTTTTTTTCAAAAATTTTTTTTTTGAAATTTTTTTTTTAATTTTTTTTTTGAAATTTTTTTTTTCGAAAATTTTTTTGAAATTTGTTTTGAATTTTTTTTTCGAAATTTTTTTTTTCGAAAATTTTTTTTATTAATTTTTTTTTTCGAAAATTTTTTTGAAATTTTTTTTTTTATTTTTTTTTGTAATTTTTTTTAAATTTTTTTTTGAAATTTTTTTTTTTAATTTTTTTTTTCGAAATTTTTTTTGAATTTTTTTTTTCAATTAAAATTATTTTTTTTTGAATTTTTTTTTTGAAATTTTTTTTTTCGAAAATTTTTTCGAAATTTTTTTTGAATTTTTTTTTCAATTAAAATAATTTTTTTTAAATTTTTTTTTTGAAATTTTTTTTTCGAAATTTTTTTTTTTAAATTTTTTTTTTCGAAAATTTTTTTGAAATTTTTTTTGAAATTTTTTTTTATTATTTTTTTTTGTAATTTTTTTTGAATTTTTTTTTGATTTTTTTTTCAATTTTTCTAAAATTTTTTTTTTTGAAATTTTTTGTTTCAAAAATTTTTTTTTTTTTTAAATTTTTTTTTAAATTTTTTTTTCGAAATTTTTTTTTTTCGAAAATTTTTTTTTTATTTTTTTTTTCGAAAATTTTTTTGAAATTTTTTTTTTTATTTTTTTTTGTAATTTTCTTTAAATTTTTTTTTTAAATTTTTTTTTTCGAAAATTTTTTTGAAATTTTTTTTTTAAAATTTTTTTTTTGTAATTTTTTTCAAATTTTTTTTTGAAATTTTTTTTTTTTAATTTTTTTTTTCGAAAATTTTTTTGAAAATTTTTTTTTAAAATTTTTTTTTTTGTTATTTTTTTGAAATTTTTTTTTAAATTTTTTTTTTGAAATTTTTTTTAAAAAATTTTTTCTAAATTTTTTTTTTCATTTTTTTTGAAATTTTTTTTTTTCGAAATATTTTTGAAATTTTTTTGAATTTTTTTTTTGAAATTTTTTTGAAATTTTTTTTTTTGAAATTTTTTTTTTCGAAAAATTTTTTTTTCGAAAATTTTTTTGAAATTTTTTTTAAAATTTTTTTTTGAAAATTTTTTTTTTTTGAAATTTTTTTT
>OX101815.2:35446441-35451441 GCA_944452925.2 Chrysolina oricalcia | reverse complement strand
TTTTTTTTTCGAAAATTTTTTTGAAATTTTTTTTTTTTATTTTTTTTTTGTAATTTTTTTAAAATTTTTTTTTGAAATTTTTTTTTTTAATTTTTTTTTTCGAAATTTTTTTAAAATTTTTTTTTTCAATTAAAATTATTTTTTTTTGAATTTTTTTTTTGAAATTTTTTTTTTCGAAAATTTTTTCGAAATTTTTTTTAAATTTTTTTTTTTCAATTAAAATTATTTTTTTTTGAATTTTTTTTTTGAAATTTTTTTTTTCGAAAATTTTTTCGAAAATTTTTTCGAAATTTTTTTTGAATTTTTTTTTCAATTAAAATAATTTTTTTTTAATTTTTTTTTTGAAATTTTTTTTTCGAAATTTTTTTTTTTAAATTTTTTTTTTCGAAAATTTTTTCGAAAATTTTTTTGAAATTTTTTTTTTTTAATTTTTTTTTTGTAATTTTTTTCAAATTTTTTTTTGAAATTTTTTTTTTTTTTATTTTTTTTTTCGAAAATTTTTTTGAAAATTTTTTTTTTTAATTTTTTTTTTTGTTATTTTTTTGAAATTTTTTTTTTAATTTTTTTTTTGAAATTTTTTTTTAAAAATTTTTTTAAATTTTTTTTTTCATTTTTTTTGAAATTTTTTTTTTTTCGAAATATTTTTGAAATTTTTTTGAATTTTTTTTTTGAAATTTTTTTGAAATTTTTTTTTTTGAAATTTTTTTTTTCGAAAAATTTTTTTTCGAAAATTTTTTTGAAATTTTTTTTTAAATTTTTTTTTGAAAAATTTTTTTTTTTGAAATTTTTTTTTCGAAATTTTTTTTCGAATTTTTTTTTTCAATTTTTTTTTAAATTTTTTTAAAATTTTTTTTTGAAAATTTTTTTTTTTGAAATTTTTTTTTTCGAAATTTTTTTTCGAATTTTTTTTTTCAATTTTTTTTTTTTTTATTTTTTTTTTGAAATTTTTTTTTCGAAATTTTTTTTTTTGAAATTTTTTTTTTCGAAAATTTTTTTGAAATTTTTTTTGAAATTTTTTTTTTTTTAATTTTTTTTTTATTTTTTTTTTCGAAATTTTTTTTGAATTTTTTTTTGAATTTTTTTAAATTTTTTTTTCGAAAATTTTTTTGAAATTTTTTTTTTATTATTTTTTTTTGTAATTTTTTTTTAATTTTTTTTTTGAAATTTTTTTTTCGAAATTTTTTTTTTTGAAATTTTTTTTTTCGAAAATTTTTTTGAAATTTATTTTGAAATTTTTTTTTTTGAAATTTTTTTTTTCGAAAATTTTTTTGAAATTTTTTTTGAAATTTTTTTTTTTTAATTTTTTTTTTAAATTTTTTTTTAATTTTTTTTTTGAAATTTTTTTTTCGAAATTTTTTTTTTGAAATTTTTTTTTTCGAAAATTTTTTTGAAATTTTTTTTGAAATTTTTTTTTTATTATTTTTTTTTTGTAATTTTTTTTAAAATTTTTTTTTTGTAATTTTTTTAAAATTTTTTTTGAAAATTTTTTTTTTTGAAATTTTTTTTTTCGAAAATTTTTTTGAAATTTTTTTTGAATTTTTTTTTCAATTAAAATAATTTTTTTTAATTTTTTTTTTTGAAATTTTATTTTGAAATTTTTTTCGAATTTTTTTTTTCAATTTTTTTTTTTTTAATTTTTTTTTTGAAATTTTTTTTTCGAAGTTTTTTTTTTTTTAATTTTTTTTTTCGAAAATTTTTTTGAAATTTTTTTTGAAATTTTTTTTTTTATTATTTTTTTTTGTAATTTTTTTTGAATTTTTTTTTGATTTTTTTTTCAATTTTTTTCTTAAATTTTTTTTTTTGAAATAATTTTTTCCAAAATTTTTTTTTTTTTTTAAATTTTTTTTTAAATTTTTTTTTTCGAAATTTTTTTTTTCGAAAATTTTTTTTTTTTATTTTTTTTTTCAAAAATTTTTTTGAAATTTTTTTTTTTATTTTTTTTTGTAATTTTTTTAAAATTTTTTTTTGAAATTTTTTTTTTCGAAAATTTTTTTGAAATTTTTTTTTTTTAATTTTTTTTTTGTAATTTTTTTCAAATTTTTTTTTGAAATTTTTTTTTTTTAATTTTTTTTTTCGAAAATTTTTTTGAAATTTTTTTTGAAAATTTTTTTTTTAATTTTTTTTTTTTTGTAATTTTTTTGAAATTTTTTTTTTAATTTTTTTTTTTGAAATTTTTTTTTAAAAAATTTTTTAAATTTTTTTTTTGATTTTTTTTGAAATTTTTTTTTTTCGAAATTTTTTTGAAATTTTTTTTGAATTTTTTTTTCAATTTTTTTTGAAATTTTTTTTTTTTATTTTTTTTTGTAATTTTTTTTAAATTTTTTTTTGAAAATTTTTTTTTTGAAATTTTTTTTTAAAAAATTTTTTATTTTTTTTTTCATTTTTTTTGAAATTTTTTTTTTTCAAAATTTTTTTGAAATTTTTTTTGAATTTTTTTTTCAATTTTTTTTGAAATTTTTTTTTTTATTTTTTTTTGTAATTTTTTTTTAATTTTTTTTTGAAAATTTTTTTTTTTGAAATTTTTTTTTTCGAAAATTTTTTTGAAATTTTTTTGAATTTTTTTTTTGAAATTTTTTTTGAAATTTTTTTTTTTGAAATTTTTTTTTTTCGAAAAATTTTTTTTTCGAAAATTTTTTTGAAATTTTTTTTAAAATTTTTTTTTGAAAATTTTTTTTTTGAAATTTTTTTTTCGAAATTTTTTTTCGAATTTTTTTTTTCAATTTTTTTTAAAATTTTTTTAAAATTTTTTTTTGAAAATTTTTTTTTTCGAAATTTTTTTTTTCGAAATTTTTTTTCGAATTTTTTTTTCAATTTTTTTTTTTTTATTTTTTTTTGAAATTTTTTTTTCGAAATTTTTTTTTTTGAAATTTTTTTTTTCGAAAATTTTTTTGAAATTTTTTTTGAAATTTTTTTTTTTGAATTTTTTTTTTTGTAATTTTTTTTTAATTTTTTTTTCGAAATTTTTTTTCGAATTTTTTTTTCAATTTTTTAAAAAATTTTTTTTTGTTATTTTTTTTCAATTTTTTTTTTGAAAATTTTTTTTTCGATTTTTTTTTTCGAAAATTTTTTTGAAATTTTTTTTGAAATTTTTTTTTTTTAATTTTTTTTTGTAATTTTTTTGAAATTTTTTTTTTTTCAATTTTTTTTTTCGAAAATTTTTTTGAAATTTTTTTTGAAATTTTTTTTTTTTAATTTTTTTGTAATTTTTTTTTTAATTTTTTTTTTCGAAATTTTTTTTTTTAATTTTTTTAAATTTTTTTTTTCATTTTTTTGAAATTTTTTTTTTTCGAAATTTTTTTGGAATTTTTTTTGAATTTTTTTTTCAATTTTTTTTGAATTTTTTTTTTTTATTTTATTTTGTAATTTTTTTTAAATTTTTTTTTGAAAATTTTTTTTTTGAAATTTTTTTTTTCGAAAATTTTTTTGAAATTTTTTTGAATTTTTTTTTGAAATTTTTTTTGAAATTTTTTTTTTCGAAAAATTTTTTTTTCGAAAATTTTTTTGAAATTTTTTTTGAATTTTTTTTTCGAAATTTTTTTTTTTCGAAAATTTTTTTTTTTTATTTTTTTTTTCGAAAATTTTTTTGAAATTTTTTTTCAATTAAAATTATTTTTTTTAATTTTTTTTTTTGAAATTTTATTTTGAAATTTTTTTCGAATTTTTTTTTCAATTTTTTTTTTTAAATTTTTTTTTGAAATTTTTTTTTCGAAATTTTTTTTTATTATTTTTTTTTGTAATTTTTTTTGAATTTTTTTTGAATTTTTTTTTTTTATTTTATTTTGTAATTTTTTTTAAATTTTTTTTTGAAAATTTTTTTTTTGAAATTTTTTTTTTCGAAAATTTTTTTGAAATTTTTTTGAATTTTTTTTTGAAATTTTTTTTTTTATTTTTTTTTTGAAATTTTTTTTTTCGAAAATTTTTTTGAAATTTTTTTTGAATTTTTTTTTCGAAATTTTTTTTTTTCGAAAATTTTTTTTATTAATTTTTTTTTTCGAAAATTTTTTTGAAATTTTTTTTTTTATTTTTTTTTGTAATTTTTTTTAAATTTTTTTTTGAAATTTTTTTTTTCGAAAATTTTTTTGAAATTTTTTTTTTTATTTTTTTTTTGTAATTTTTTTAAAATTTTTTTTTGAAATTTTTTTTTTTTATTTTTTTTTTCGAAATTTTTTTTTTCGAAAATTTTTTCGAAATTTTTTTTGAATTTTTTTTTCAATTAAAATAATTTTTTTTAATTTTTTTTTTTTGAAATTTTATTTTGAAATTTTTTTCGAATTTTTTTTTTAAATTTTTTTTTTTTTTATTTTTTTTTGAAATTTTTTTTTCGAAATTTTTTTTTTTAAATTTTTTTTTTCGAAAATTTTTTTGAAATTTTTTTTTTTTAATTTTTTTTTTGTAATTTTTTTAAAATTTTTTTTTGAAATTTTTTTTTTTAATTTTTTTTTTCGAAATTTTTTTTGAATTTTTTTTTTCAATTAAAATTATTTTTTTTTGAATTTTTTTTTTGAAATTTTTTTTTTCGAAAATTTTTTCGAAATTTTTTTTGAATTTTTTTTTCAATTAAAATAATTTTTTTTTTATTTTTTTTTTGAAATTTTTTTTTCGAAATTTTTTTTTTTAAATTTTTTTTTTTCGAAAATTTTTTTGAAATTTTTTTTTATTATTTTTTTTTGTAATTTTTTTTGAATTTTTTTTTGATTTTTTTTTCAATTTTTCTAAAATTTTTTTTTTTGAAATTTTTTGTTTCAAAAATTTTTTTTTTTTTGAAATTTTTTTTTAAATTTTTTTTTCGAAATTTTTTTTTTTCGAAAATTTTTTTTTTATTTTTTTTTTCGAAAATTTTTTTGAAATTTTTTTTTTTATTTTTTTTTGTAATTTTCTTTAAATTTTTTTTTGAAATTTTTTTTTTCGAAAATTTTTTTGAAATTTTTTTTTTTTAATTTTTTTTTTGTAATTTTTTTCAAATTTTTTTTTGAAATTTTTTTTTTTAATTTTTTTTTTCG
>OX101815.2:35433941-35443941 GCA_944452925.2 Chrysolina oricalcia | reverse complement strand
TTTGAATTTTTTTTTCGAAAATTTTTTGAAATTTTTTTTGAATTTTTTTTTCGTAATTTTTTTTTTCGAAATTTTTTTTGAATTTTTTTTTCAATTAAAATTTTTTTTTTAATTTTTTTTTTTGAAATTTTATTTTGAAATTTTTTTCGAATTTTTTTTTTTATTTTTTTTTTAATTTTTTTTTTTAAATTTTTTTTTAAATTTTTTTTTGAAATTTTTTTTTCGAAATTTTTTTTTTTTTAATTTTTTTTTTTCGAAAATTTTTTTAAATTTTTTTTTGAAATTTTTTTTTCGAAATTTTTTTTTTGGAAATTTTTTTTTTCGAAAATTTTTTTGAAATTTTTTTTGAAATTTTTTTTTTTATTTTTTTTTTTTGTAATTTTTTTTTAATTTTTTTTTTAATTTTTTTTTTCGAAATTTTTTTTGAATTTTTTTTTAAATTTTTTTAAATTTTTTTTTCGAAATTTTTTTTCGAATTTTTTTTTTTAATTTTTTTAAAAATTTTTTATTAAATTTTTTTTGTTATTTTTTTTAAATTTTTTTTTTTGAAAATTTTTTTTTCGATTTTTTTTTTTCGAAAATTTTTTTGAAATTTTTTTTGAATCTTTTTTTTTATTTTTTTTTTCGAATTTTTTTTTGAATTTTTTTTTGATTTTTTTTTCAATTTTTTTCTAAAATTTTTTTTTTTGAAATTTTTTTTTTTAAAAATTTTTTTTTTTGAAATTTTTTTTTAAAATTTTTTTTTCGAAATTTTTTTTTTTCGAAAAATTTTTTTTTTAATTTTTTTTTTCGAAAATTTTTTTGAAATTTTTTTTTTTTAATTTTTTTTTGTAATTTTTTTTAAATTTTTTTTTCGAAAATTTTTTTGAAATTTTTTTGGAAATTTTTTTTTTATTATTTTTTTTTTGTAATTTTTTTTTAATTTTTTTTTTGAAATTTTTTTTTCGAAATTTTTTTTTTTGAAATTTTTTTTTTCGAAAATTTTTTTGAAATTTTTTTTGAAATTTTTTTTTTTAATTTTTTTTTTGAAATTTTTTTTAAATTTTTTTTTTGAAATTTTTTTTTCGAAATTTTTTTTTCGAAATTTTTTCTTTGAAATTTTTTTTTTCGAAATTTTTTTTGAAATTTTTTTTTTTATTATTTTTTTTTGTAATTTTTTTTTAATTTTTTTTTGAAATTTTTTTTTCGAAATTTTTTTTTTTTTATTTTTTTTTTCGAAAATTTTTTTGAAATTTTTTTTGAAATTTTTTTTTTTAAATTTTTTTTTGAAATTTTTTTTAAATTTTTTTTTTGAAATTTTTTTTTCGAAATTTTTTTTTTTGAAATTTTTTTTTTCGAAAATTTTTTTGATATTTTTTTTGAAATTTTTTTTTATTATTTTTTTTGTAATTTTTTTTTAATTTTTTTTTTTTTTTTTTTTTTTTCGAAATTTTCTTTGAATTTTTTTTTGAATTTTTTTAAATTTTTTTTTCGAAATTTTTTTTCGAATTTTTTTTTAAATTTTTTTAAAAATTTTTTATTAAATTTTTTTTGTTATTTTTTTAAAATTTTTTTTTTGAAAATTTTTTTTTCGATTTTTTTTTTTCGAAAATTTTTTTGAAATTTTTTTTGAATTTTTTTTTTTTTATTTTTTTTTTCGAAATTTTTTTTGAATTTTTTTTTGATTTTTTTTTCAATTTTTTTCTAAAATTTTTTTTTTTGAAATTTTTTTTTTCAAAAATTTTTTTTTTGAAATTTTTTTTTAAATTTTTTTTTTGAAATTTTTTTTTTCGAAAATTTTTTTGAAATTTGTTTTGAATTTTTTTTTCGAAATTTTTTTTTTCGAAAATTTTTTTTATTAATTTTTTTTTTCGAAAATTTTTTTGAAATTTTTTTTTTTATTTTTTTTTGTAATTTTTTTTAAATTTTTTTTTGAAATTTTTTTTTTTAATTTTTTTTTTCGAAATTTTTTTTGAATTTTTTTTTTCAATTAAAATTATTTTTTTTTGAATTTTTTTTTTGAAATTTTTTTTTTCGAAAATTTTCTCGAAATTTTTTTTGAATTTTTTTTTCAATTAAAATAAATTTTTTTAAATTTTTTTTTTGAAATTTTTTTTTCGAAATTTTTTTTTTTAAATTTTTTTTTTCGAAAATTTTTTTGAAATTTTTTTTGAAATTTTTTTTTATTATTTTTTTTGTAATTTTTTTTGAATTTTTTTTTGATTTTTTTTTCAATTTTTCTAAAATTTTTTTTTTTGAAATTTTTTGTTTCAAAAATTTTTTTTTTTTTTTAATTTTTTTCAAATTTTTTTTTCGAAATTTTTTTTTTTCGAAAATTTTTTTTTTATTTTTTTTTTTCGAAAATTTTTTTGAAATTTTTTTTTTTATTTTTTTTTGTAATTTTCTTTAAATTTTTTTTTTAAATTTTTTTTTTCGAAAATTTTTTTGAAATTTTTTTTTTAAAATTTTTTTTTTGTAATTTTTTTCAAATTTTTTTTTGAAATTTTTTTTTTTTAATTTTTTTTTTCGAAAATTTTTTTGAAAATTTTTTTTTTAATTTTTTTTTTGTTATTTTTTTGAAATTTTTTTTTAAATTTTTTTTTTGAAATTTTTTTTTAAAAATTTTTTTAAATTTTTTTTTTCATTTTTTTTGAAATTTTTTTTTTTCGAAATATTTTTGAAATTTTTTTGAATTTTTTTTTTGAAATTTTTTTGAAATTTTTTTTTTTGAAATTTTTTTTTTCGAAAAATTTTTTTTTCGAAAATTTTTTTGAAATTTTTTTTAAAATTTTTTTTTGAAAAATTTTTTTTTTTTGAAATTTTTTTTTCGAAATTTTTTTTCGAATTTTTTTTTTCAATTTTTTTTAAAATTTTTTTAAAATTTTTTTTTGAAAATTTTTTTTTTCAATTTTTTTTTTCGAAAATTTTTTTGAAATTTTTTTTGAAATTTTTTTTTTTTAATTTTTTTTTTGTATTTTTTTTTTTAATTTTTTTTTTCGAAATTTTTTTTTTTAATTTTTTTAAATTTTTTTTTTCATTTTTTTGAAATTTTTTTTTTTCGAAATTTTTTTGGAATTTTTTTTGAATTTTTTTTTCAATTTTTTTTGAATTTTTTTTTATTTTATTTTGTAATTTTTTTAAAATTTTTTTTTAAAAATTTTTTTTTTGAAATTTTTTTTTTCGAAAATTTTTTTGAAATTTTTTTGAATTTTTTTTTGAAATTTTTTTTGAAATTTTTTTTTTCGAAAAATTTTTTTTTCGAAAATTTTTTTGAAATTGAATTTTTTTTTCGAAATTTTTTTTTTTCGAAAATTTTTTTTTTTAATTTTTTTTTTCGAAAATTTTTTTGAAATTTTTTTTTTTTATTTTTTTTTTGTAATTTTTTTAAAAATTTTTTTTTAAATTTTTTTTTTCGAAAATTTTTTTGAAATTTTTTTTTTATTTTTTTTTTGTAATTTTTTTTAAATTTTTTTTTGAAATTTTTTTTTTTTAATTTTTTTTCGAAATTTTTTTTGAATTTTTTTTTTCAATTAAAATTATTTTTTTTTATTTTTTTTTTTTGAAATTTTTTTTTGAAATTTTTTTTCGAATTTTTTTTTCAATTTTTTTTTTTTTTAAATTTTTTTTTTGAAATTTTTTTTTTCAAAAATTTTTTTTTTTGAAATTTTTTTTTTTAAATTTTTTTTTCGAAAATTTTTTTGAAATTTTTTTTGAATTTTTTTTTCGAAATTTTTTTTTTCGAAAATTTTTTTGAAATTTTTTTTGAATTTTTTTTTTTTAAATTTTTTTTTTCGAAATTTTTTTTGAATTTTTTTTTGATTTTTTTTTCAATTTTTTTCTAAAAATTTTTTTTTTGAATTTTTTTTTTCAAAAATTTTTTTTTTTGAAATTTTTTTTTTTAATTTTTTTTTTGAAATTTTTTTTTTAAATTTTTTTTTTGAATTTTTTTTTCGAAAATTTTTTGAAATTTTTTTTGAATTTTTTTTTCGTAATTTTTTTTTTCGAAATTTTTTTTGAATTTTTTTTTGATTTTTTTTTCAATTTTTTTCTAAAAATTTTTTTTTTGAATTTTTTTTTTCAAAAATTTTTTTTTTTGAAATTTTTTTTTTTAATTTTTTTTTTGAAATTTTTTTTTTAAATTTTTTTTTTGAATTTTTTTTTCGAAAATTTTTTGAAATTTTTTTTGAATTTTTTTTTCGTAATTTTTTTTTTCGAAATTTTTTTTGAATTTTTTTTTCAATTAAAATTTTTTTTTTTAATTTTTTTTTTTGAAATTTTATTTTGAAATTTTTTTCGAATTTTTTTTTTTATTTTTTTTTTAATTTTTTTTTTTAAATTTTTTTTTTAATTTTTTTTTGAAATTTTTTTTTCGAAATTTTTTTTTTTTAAATTTTTTTTTTTCGAAAATTTTTTTAAATTTTTTTTTGAAATTTTTTTTTCGAAATTTTTTTTTTGGAAATTTTTTTTTTCGAAAATTTTTTTGAAATTTTTTTTGAAATTTTTTTTTTTATTTTATTTTTTTGTAATTTTTTTTTAATTTTTTTTTTAATTTTTTTTTTCGAAATTTTTTTTGAATTTTTTTTTAAATTTTTTTAAATTTTTTTTTCGAAATTTTTTTTCGAATTTTTTTTTTAAATTTTTTTAAAAATTTTTTATTAAATTTTTTTTGTTATTTTTTTTAAATTTTTTTTTTTGAAAATTTTTTTTTCGATTTTTTTTTTTCGAAAATTTTTTTGAAATTTTTTTTGAATCTTTTTTTTTATTTTTTTTTTCGAATTTTTTTTTGAATTTTTTTTTGATTTTTTTTTCAATTTTTTTCTAAAATTTTTTTTTTTGAAATTTTTTTTTTTAAAAATTTTTTTTTTTGAAATTTTTTTTTTAAATTTTTTTTTCGAAATTTTTTTTTTTTGGAAATTTTTTTTTTTAATTTTTTTTTTCGAAAATTTTTTTGAAATTTTTTTTTTTTAATTTTTTTTTGTAATTTTTTTTAAATTTTTTTTTCGAAAATTTTTTTGAAATTTTTTTGGAAATTTTTTTTTTATTATTTTTTTTTTGTAATTTTTTTTTAATTTTTTTTTTGAAATTTTTTTTTCGAAATTTTTTTTTTTGAAATTTTTTTTTTCGAAAATTTTTTTGAAATTTTTTTTGAAATTTTTTTTTTTTAATTTTTTTTTTGAATTTTTTTTTAAATTTTTTTTTTGAAATTTTTTTTTCGAAATTTTTTTTTCGAAATTTTTTTTTTGAAATTTTTTTTTTCGAAATTTTTTTTGAAATTTTTTTTTTTATTATTTTTTTTTGTAATTTTTTTTAAATTTTTTTTTGAAATTTTTTTTTCGAAATTTTTTTTTTTTAATTTTTTTTTTCGAAAATTTTTTTGAAATTTTTTTTGAAATTTTTTTTTTTAAATTTTTTTTTGAAATTTTTTTTAAATTTTTTTTTTGAAATTTTTTTTTCGAAATTTTTTTTTTTGAAATTTTTTTTTTCGAAAATTTTTTTGATATTTTTTTTGAAATTTTTTTTTTATTATTTTTTTTTGTAATTTTTTTTTAATTTTTTTTTTTTTTTTTTTTCGAAATTTTCTTTGAATTTTTTTTTGAATTTTTTTAAATTTTTTTTTCGAAATTTTTTTTCGAATTTTTTTTTAAATTTTTTTAAAAATTTTTTATTAATTTTTTTTTGTTATTTTTTTAAAATTTTTTTTTTGAAAATTTTTTTTTCGATTTTTTTTTTTCGAAAATTTTTTTGAAATTTTTTTTGAATTTTTTTTTTTTTATTTTTTTTTCGAAATTTTTTTTGAATTTTTTTTTGATTTTTTTTTCAATTTTTTTCTAAAATTTTTTTTTTTGAAATTTTTTTTTTCAAAAATTTTTTTTTTGAAATTTTTTTTAAATTTTTTTTTGAAATTTTTTTTTTCGAAAATTTTTTTGAAATTTGTTTTGAATTTTTTTTTCGAAATTTTTTTTTTCGAAAATTTTTTTTATTAATTTTTTTTTTCGAAAATTTTTTTGAAATTTTTTTTTTTATTTTTTTTGTAATTTTTTTTAAATTTTTTTTTGAAATTTTTTTTTTTAATTTTTTTTTTCGAAATTTTTTTTGAATTTTTTTTTTTCAATTAAAATTATTTTTTTTTGAATTTTTTTTTTGAAATTTTTTTTTTCGAAAATTTTTTCGAAATTTTTTTTGAATTTTTTTTTCAATTAAAATAATTTTTTTTAAATTTTTTTTTTGAAATTTTTTTTTCGAAATTTTTTTTTTTAAATTTTTTTTTTCGAAAATTTTTTTGAAATTTTTTTTGAAATTTTTTTTTATTATTTTTTTTTGTAATTTTTTTTGAATTTTTTTTTGATTTTTTTTTCAATTTTTCTAAAATTTTTTTTTTTGAAATTTTTTGTTTCAAAAATTTTTTTTTTTTTTTAATTTTTTTTTAAATTTTTTTTTCGAAATTTTTTTTTTTCGAAAATTTTTTTTTCATTTTTTTTTTTCGAAAATTTTTTTGAAATTTTTTTTTTTATTTTTTTTTGTAATTTTCTTTAAATTTTTTTTTTAAATTTTTTTTTTCGAAAATTTTTTTGAAATTTTTTTTTTTAAATTTTTTTTTTGTAATTTTTTTCAAATTTTTTTTTGAAATTTTTTTTTTTTAATTTTTTTTTTCGAAAATTTTTTTTTTTAATTTTTTTTTTTGTTATTTTTTTGAAATTTTTTTTTAAATTTTTTTTTTGAAATTTTTTTTTAAAAATTTTTTTAAATTTTTTTTTTCATTTTTTTTGAAATTTTTTTTTTTCGAAATATTTTTGAAATTTTTTTGAATTTTTTTTTTGAAATTTTTTTGAAATTTTTTTTTTTGAAATTTTTTTTTTCGAAAAATTTTTTTTTCGAAAATTTTTTTGAAATTTTTTTTAAAATTTTTTTTTGAAAATTTTTTTTTTTTGAAATTTTTTTTTCGAAATTTTTTTTCGAATTTTTTTTTTCAATTTTTTTTAAAATTTTTTTAAAATTTTTTTTTGAAAATTTTTTTTTTTGAAATTTTTTTTTTCGAAATTTTTTTTCGAATTTTTTTTTTCAATTTTTTTTTTTATTTTTTTTTTGAAATTTTTTTTTCGAAATTTTTTTTTTTGAAATTTTTTTTTTCGAAAATTTTTTTGAAATTTTTTTTGAAATTTTTTTTTTTTTAATTTTTTTTTTGTAATTTTTTTTAATTTTTTTTTTATTTTTTTTTTCGAAATTTTTTTTGAATTTTTTTTTGAATTTTTTTAAATTTTTTTTTCGAAAATTTTTTTGAAATTTTTTTTTTATTACTTTTTTTTGTAATTTTTTTTTAATTTTTTTTTTGAAATTTTTTTTTCGAAATTTTTTTTTTTGAAATTTTTTTTTTCGAAAATTTTTTTGAAATTTATTTTGAAATTTTTTTTTTTGAAATTTTTTTTTTCGAAAATTTTTTTGAAATTTTTTTTGAAATTTTTTTTTTTTAATTTTTTTTTAAAATTTTTTTTTAATTTTTTTTTTGAAATTTTTTTTTCGAAATTTTTTTTTTTAAATTTTTTTTTTCGAAATTTTTTTTGAAAGTTTTTTTGAAATTTTTTTTTTATTATTTTTTTTTTGTAATTTTTTTTTAAATTTTTTTTTTGTAATTTTTTTAAAATTTTTTTTGAAAATTTTTTTTTTTGAAATTTTTTTTTTCGAAAATTTTTTTGAAATTTTTTTTGAATTTTTTTTTCAATTAAAATAATTTTTTTTAATTTTTTTTTTGAAATTTTTTTTTCGAAATTTTTTTTTTTAAATTTTTTTTTTGTAATTTTTTTTGAATTTTTTTTTGATTTTTTTTTCAATTTTTTTCTTAAATTTTTTTTTTTGAAATTTTTTTTTTCAAAAATTTTTTTTTTTTGAAATTTTTTTTTAAATTTTTTTTTCGAAATTTTTTTTTTCGAAAATTTTTTTTTTATTTTTTTTTTCAAAAATTTTTTGAAATTTTTTTTTTATTTTTTTTTGTAATTTTTTTAAAAATTTTTTTTAAAAATTTTTTTTGAAATTTTTTTTTTCGAAAATTTTTTTGAAATTTTTTTTTTAATTTTTTTTTTGTAATTTTTTTCAAATTTTTTTTTGAAATTTTTTTTTTCGAAAATTTTTTTGAAATTTTTTTTGAAAATTTTTTTTTTAATTTTTTTTTTTTGTAATTTTTTTGAAATTTTTTTTTTAATTTTTTTTTTGAAATTTTTTTTTAAAAATTTTTTTAAATTTTTTTTTTAATTTTTTTTGAAATTTTTTTTTTTCGAAATTTTTTTGAAATTTTTTTTGAATTTTTTTTTCAATTTTTTTTTAAATTTTTTTTTTTTATTTTTTTTTGTAATTTTTTTTAAATTTTTTTTTGAAAATTTTTTTTTTGAAATTTTTTTTTAAAAATTTTTTTATTTTTTTTTTCATTTTTTTTGAAATTTTTTTGAAATTTTTTTTGAATTTTTTTTTCAATTTTTTTTGAAATTTTTTTTTTTATTTTTTTTGTAATTTTTTTTAAATTTTTTTTTGAAAATTTTTTTTTTTGAAATTTTTTTTTTCGAAAATTTTTTTGAAATTTTTTTGAATTTTTTTTTTGAAATTTGTTTTGAAATTTTTTTTTTTGAAATTTTTTTTTTTCGAAAAATTTTTTTTTCGAAAATTTTTTTGAAATTTTTTTTAAAATTTTTTTTTGAAAATTTTTTTTTTGAAATTTTTTTTTCGAAATTTTTTTTCGAATTTTTTTTTTCTATTTTTTTTTAAATTTTTTTAAAATTTTTTTTTGAAAATTTTTTTTTTCGAAATTTTTTTTTTCGAAATTTTTTTTCGAATTTTTTTTTCAATTTTTTTTTTTTTTATTTTTTTTTGAAATTTTTTTTTCGAAATTTTTTTTTTTGAAATTTTTTTTTTCGAAAATTTTTTTGAAATTTTTTTTGAAATTTTTTTTTTTTGAACTTTTTTTTTTTGTAATTTTTTTTTAATTTTTTTTTCGAAATTTTTTTTCGAATTTTTTTTTCAATTTTTTAAAAAATTTTTTTTTGTTATTTTTTTTCAATTTTTTTTTTGAAAATTTTTTTTTCGATTTTTTTTTTCGAAAATTTTTTTGAAATTTTTTTTGAAATTTTTTTTTTTTTAATTTTTTTTTGTAATTTTTTTGAAATTTTTTTTTTTTCAATTTTTTTTTTCGAAAATTTTTTTGAAATTTTTTTTGAAATTTTTTTTTTTTAATTTTTTTGTAATTTTTTTTTTAATTTTTTTTTTCGAAATTTTTTTTTTTAATTTTTTTTTTCATTTTTTTGAAATTTTTTTTTTCGAAATTTTTTTGGAATTTTTTTTGAATTTTTTTTTCAATTTTTTTTGAATTTTTTTTTTATTTTATTTTGTAATTTTTTTTAAATTTTTTTTTGAATATTTTTTTTTTTAAATTTTTTTTTTCGAAAATTTTTTTGAAATTTTTTTGAATTTTTTTTTGAAATTTTTTTTGAAATTTTTTTTTTCGAAAAATTTTTTTTTCGAAAATTTTTTTGAAATTTTTTTTGAATTTTTTTTTCGAAATTTTTTTTTTCGAAAATTTTTTTTTTTTATTTTTTTTTTCGAAAATTTTTTTGAAATTTTTTTTCAATTTTTTTTCAATTAAAATTATTTTTTTTAATTTTTTTTTTTGAAATTTTATTTTGAAATTTTTTTCGAATTTTTTTTTCAATTTTTTTTTTTTAATTTTTTTTTGAAATTTTTTTTTCGAAATTTTTTTTTTATTATTTTTTTTTGTAATTTTTTTTGAATTTTTTTTGATTTTTTTTTCAATTTTTCTAAAATTTTTTTTTTGAAATTTTTTTTTTTTATTTTTTTTTTGAAATTTTTTTTTTCGAAAATTTTTTTGAAATTTTTTTTGAATTTTTTTTTCGAAATTTTTTTTTTTCGAAAATTTTTTTTATTAATTTTTTTTTTCGAAAATTTTTTTGAAATTTTTTTTTTTATTTTTTTTTGTAATTTTTTTTAAATTTTTTTTTGAAATTTTTTTTTTCGAAAATTT
>OX101815.2:35186441-35428941 GCA_944452925.2 Chrysolina oricalcia | reverse complement strand
TTTAATTTTTTTTTTCGAAAATTTTTTTGAAATTTTTTTTTTTTATTTTTTTTTGTAATTTTTTTAAAATTTTTTTTTGAAATTTTTTTTTTCGAAAATTTTTTTGAAATTTTTTTTTTTATTTTTTTTTGTAATTTTTTTCAAATTTTTTTTTGAAATTTTTTTTTTTTAATTTTTTTTCGAAATTTTTTTTGAATTTTTTTTTTCAATTAAAATTATTTTTTTTAATTTTTTTTTTTGAAATTTTTTTTTGAAATTTTTTTTCGAATTTTTTTTTAAATTTTTTTTTTTTTTTAATTTTTTTTTTGAAATTTTTTTTTTCAAAAATTTTTTTTTTTGAAATTTTTTTTTTTTAATTTTTTTTTCGAAAATTTTTTTGAAATTTTTTTTGAATTTTTTTTTCGAAATTTTTTTTTTCGAAAATTTTTTTGAAATTTTTTTTGAATTTTTTTTTTTTAAATTTTTTTTTTCGAAATTTTTTTTGAATTTTTTTTTGATTTTTTTTTCAATTTTTTTCTAAAAATTTTTTTTTTGAATTTTTTTTTTCAAAAATTTTTTTTTTGAAATTTTTTTTTTTAATTTTTTTTTTGAAATTTTTTTTTTAAATTTTTTTTTTGAATTTTTTTTTCGAAAATTTTTTGAAATTTTTTTTGAATTTTTTTTTCGTAATTTTTTTTTTCGAAATTTTTTTTGAATTTTTTTTTCAATTAAAATTATTTTTTTTAATTTTTTTTTTTGAAATTTTATTTTGAAATTTTTTTCGAATTTTTTTTTTATTTTTTTTTTAATTTTTTTTTTTAAATTTTTTTTTTTATTTTTTTTTGAAATTTTTTTTTCGAAATTTTTTTTTTTTAAATTTTTTTTTTTCGAAAATTTTTTTAAATTTTTTTTTGAAATTTTTTTTTCGAAATTTTTTTTTTGGAAATTTTTTTTTTCGAAAATTTTTTTGAAATTTTTTTTGAAATTTTTTTTTTTATTTTTTTTTTTTTTGTAATTTTTTTTAATTTTTTTTTTAATTTTTTTTTCGAAATTTTTTTTGAATTTTTTTTAAAATTTTTTAAAATTTTTTTTTCGAAATTTTTTTCGAATTTTTTTTTTAAATTTTTTTAAAAATTTTTTATTAAATTTTTTTTGTTATTTTTTTTAAATTTTTTTTTTTGAAAATTTTTTTTTCGATTTTTTTTTTCGAAAATTTTTTTGAAATTTTTTTTGAATCTTTTTTTTTTATTTTTTTTTTCGAAATTTTTTTTGAATTTTTTTTTGATTTTTTTTTCAATTTTTTTCTAAAATTTTTTTTTTTGAAATTTTTTTTTTTAAAAATTTTTTTTTTTGAAATTTTTTTTTTAAATTTTTTTTTCGAAATTTTTTTTTTTCGAAAATTTTTTTTTTTAATTTTTTTTTTCGAAAATTTTTTTGAAATTTTTTTTTTTAATTTTTTTTTGTATTTTTTTTTAAATTTTTTTTTCGAAAATTTTTTTGAAATTTTTTTGAAAATTTTTTTTTTATTATTTTTTTTTGTAATTTTTTTTAAATTTTTTTTTTGAAATTTTTTTTTCGAAATTTTTTTTTTTGAAATTTTTTTTTTCGAAAATTTTTTTGAAATTTTTTTTGAAATTTTTTTTTTTTAATTTTTTTTTTGAAATTTTTTTTAAATTTTTTTTTTGAAATTTTTTTTTCGAAATTTTTTTTTCGAAATTTTTTTTTTGAAATTTTTTTTTTCGAAATTTTTTTTGAAATTTTTTTTTTTATTATTTTTTTTTGTAATTTTTTTTTAATTTTTTTTTGAAATTTTTTTTTCGAAATTTTTTTTTTTTAATTTTTTTTTTCGAAAATTTTTTTGAAATTTTTTTTGAAATTTTTTTTTTTTAATTTTTTTTTGAAATTTTTTTTAAATTTTTTTTTTGAAATTTTTTTTTCGAAATTTTTTTTTTTGAAATTTTTTTTTTCGAAAATTTTTTTGATATTTTTTTTGAAATTTTTTTTTTATTATTTTTTTTGTAATTTTTTTTTAATTTTTTTTTTTTTTTTTTTTTTTTCGAAATTTTCTTTGAATTTTTTTTGAATTTTTTAAAATTTTTTTTTCGAAATTTTTTTTCGAATTTTTTTTTTAATTTTTTTAAAAATTTTTTATTAAATTTTTTTTGTTATTTTTTTAAAATTTTTTTTTTGAAAATTTTTTTTTCGATTTTTTTTTTTCGAAAATTTTTTTGAAATTTTTTTTGAATTTTTTTTTTTTATTTTTTTTTTCGAAATTTTTTTTGAATTTTTTTTGATTTTTTTTTCAATTTTTTTCTAAAATTTTTTTTTTTGAAATTTTTTTTTTCAAAAATTTTTTTTTTGAAATTTTTTTTTTAATTTTTTTTTTGAAATTTTTTTTTTCGAAAATTTTTTTGAAATTTTTTTTGAATTTTTTTTTCGAAATTTTTTTTTTTCGAAAATTTTTTTTATTAATTTTTTTTTTCGAAAATTTTTTTGAAATTTTTTTTTTTATTTTTTTTTGTAATTTTTTTTAAATTTTTTTTTGAAATTTTTTTTTTTAATTTTTTTTTTCGAAATTTTTTTTGAATTTTTTTTTTTCAATTAAAATTATTTTTTTTTGAATTTTTTTTTTGAAATTTTTTTTTTCGAAAATTTTTTCGAAATATTTTTTTGAATTTTTTTTTCAATTAAAATAATTTTTTTTAAATTTTTTTTTTGAAATTTTTTTTTCGAAATTTTTTTTTTTTAATTTTTTTTTTCGAAAATTTTTTTGAAATTTTTTTTGAAATTTTTTTTTAATAATTTTTTTTTGTAATTTTTTTTGAATTTTTTTTTGATTTTTTTTTCAATTTTTCTAAAATTTTTTTTTTTGAAATTTTTTGTTTCAAAAATTTTTTTTTTTTTTAAATTTTTTTTTAAATTTTTTTTTCGAAATTTTTTTTTTTCGAAAATTTTTTTTTTATTTTTTTTTTTCGAAAATTTTTTTGAAATTTTTTTTTTTTTTTTTTTGTAATTTTCTTTAAATTTTTTTTTTAAATTTTTTTTTTCGAAAATTTTTTTGAAATTTTTTTTTTAAAATTTTTTTTTTGTAATTTTTTTCAAATTTTTTTTTGAAATGTTTTTTTTTTAATTTTTTTTTTCGAAAATTTTTTTGAAAATTTTTTTTTTAATTTTTTTTTTGTTATTTTTTTGAAATTTTTTTTTAAATTTTTTTTTTGAAATTTTTTTTTAAAAATTTTTTTAAATTTTTTTTTTCAGTTTTTTTGAAATTTTTTTTTTTCGAAATATTTTTGAAATTTTTTTGAATTTTTTTTTTGAAATTTTTTTGAAATTTTTTTTTTTGAAATTTTTTTTTTCGAAAAATTTTTTTTTCGAAAATTTTTTTGAAATTTTTTTTAAAATTTTTTTTTGAAAATTTTTTTTTTTTGAAATTTTTTTTTCGAAATTTTTTTTCGAATTTTTTTTTTTAATTTTTTTTTAAATTTTTTTAAAATTTTTTTTTGAAAATTTTTTTTTTTGAAATTTTTTTTTTCGAAATTTTTTTTCGAATTTTTTTTTTCAATTTTTTTTTTTTATTTTTTTTTTGAAATTTTTTTTTCGAAATTTTTTTTTTTGAAATTTTTTTTTTCGAAAATTTTTTTGAAATTTTTTTTGAAATTTTTTTTTTTTTTAATTTTTTTTTTTGTAATTTTTTTTAATTTTTTTTTATTTTTTTTTTCGAAATTTTTTTTGAATTTTTTTTTGAATTTTTTTAAATTTTTTTTTCGAAAATTTTTTTGAAATTTTTTTTTTATTTTTTTTTGTAATTTTTTTTTAATTTTTTTTTTGAAATTTTTTTTTCGAAATTTTTTTTTTTGAAATTTTTTTTTTCGAAAATTTTTTTGAAATTTATTTTGAAATTTTTTTTTTTGAAATTTTTTTTTTCGAAAATTTTTTTGAAATTTTTTTTTGAAATTTTTTTTTTTTTATTTTTTTTTTTAATTTTTTTTTAATTTTTTTTTTGAAATTTTTTTTTCGAAATTTTTTTTTTGAAATTTTTTTTTTCGAAATTTTTTTTGAAATTTTTTTTGAAATTTTTTTTTTATTATTTTTTTTTTGTAATTTTTTTTTAAATTTTTTTTTTGTAATTTTTTTAAAATTTTTTTTGAAAATTTTTTTTTTTGAAATTTTTTTTTTCGAAAATTTTTTTGAAATTTTTTTTGAATTTTTTTTTCAATTAAAATAATTTTTTTTAATTTTTTTTTTGAAATTTTATTTTGAAATTTTTTTCGAATTTTTTTTTTCAATTTTTTTTTTTTAAATTTTTTTTTTGAAATTTTTTTTTCGAATTTTTTTTTTTTTAATTTTTTTTTTGTAATTTTTTTTGAATTTTTTTTTGATTTTTTTTTCAATTTTTTTCTTAAATTTTTTTTTTTGAAATTTTTTTTTTCAAAAATTTTTTTTTTTTTGAAATTTTTTTTTAAATTTTTTTTTCGAAATTTTTTTTTTCGAAAATTTTTTTTTTTTATTTTTTTTTTCAAAAATTTTTCTGAAATTTTTTTTTTTATTTTTTTTTTGTAATTTTTTTAAAATTTTTTTTTGAAATTTTTTTTTTCGAAAATTTTTTTGAAATTTTTTTTTTTTAATTTTTTTTTTGTAATTTTTTTCAAATTTTTTTTTGAAATTTTTTTTTTTAAATTTTTTTTTTCGAAAATTTTTTTGAAATTTTTTTTGAAAATTTTTTTTTTAATTTTTTTTTTTGTAATTTTTTTGAAATTTTTTTTTTAATTTTTTTTTTTGAAATTTTTTTTTAAAAATTTTTTTAAATTTTTTTTTTAATTTTTTTTGAAATTTTTTTTTTTCGAAATTTTTTTGAAATTTTTTTTGAATTTTTTTTTCAATTTTTTTTGAAATTTTTTTTTTTTATTTTTTTTTGTAATTTTTTTTAAATTTCATTTTGAAAATTTTTTTTTTGAAATTTTTTTTTAAAAATTTTTTTATTTTTTTTTTCATTTTTTTTGAAATTTTTTTTTTTCGAAATTTTTTTGAAATTTTTTTTGAATTTTTTTTTCAATTTTTTTTGAAATTTTTTTTTTTATTTTTTTTTGTAATTTTTTTTAAATATTTTTTTGAAAATTTTTTTTTTTGAAATTTTTTTTTTCGAAAATTTTTTCGAAATTTTTTTTGAATTTTTTTTTCAATTAAAATAATTTTTTTTTTTTGAAATTTTATTTTGAAATTTTTTTCGAATTTTTTTTTTCAATTTTTTTTTTTTTTAATTTTTTTTTTTTATTTTTTTTTGAAATTTTTTTTTCGAAATTTTTTTTTTTAAATTTTTTTTTTCGAAAATTTTTTTGAAATTTTTTTTGAAATTTTTTTTTTCATTATTTTTTTTTTGTAATTTTTTTTCGAATTTTTTTTTCAATTTTTTAAAAAATTTTTTTTTGTTATTTTTTTTCAATTTTTTTTTTGAAAATTTTTTTTTCGATTTTTTTTTTCGAAAATTTTTTTGAAATTTTTTTTGAAATTTTTTTTTTAAATTTTTTTTTGTAATTTTTTTGAAATTTTTTTTTTCAATTTTTTTTTTCGAAAATTTTTTTGAAATTTTTTTTGAAATTTTTTTTTTTTAATTTTTTTTTTTGTAATTTTTTTTTTAATTTTTTTTTTCGAAATTTTTTTTTTTAAATTTTTTTAAATTTTTTTTTTCATTTTTTTGAAATTTTTTTTTTTCGAAATTTTTTTGGAATTTTTTTTGAATTTTTTTTTCAATTTTTTTTGAATTTTTTTTTTTATTTTATTTTGTAATTTTTTTTAAATTTTTTTTTGAAAATTTTTTTTTTGAAATTTTTTTTTTTGGAAATTTTTTTGAAATTTTTTTGAATTTTTTTTTGAAATTTTTTTTGAAATTTTTTTTTTCGAAAAATTTTTTTTTCGAAAATTTTTTTGAAATTTTTTTTGAATTTTTTTTTCGAAATTTTTTTTTTTCGAAAATTTTTTTTTTTTATTTTTTTTTTCGAAAATTTTTTTGAAATTTTTTTTTTTTATTTTTTTTTGTAATTTTTTTAAAATTTTTTTTTTCGAAAATTTTTTTGAAATTTTTTTTTTTTATTTTTTTTTGTAATTTTTTTAAAATTTTTTTTTGAAATTTTTTTTTTTAAATTTTTTTTCGAAATTTTTTTTGAATTTTTTTTTTCAATTAAAATTATTTTTTTTAATTTTTTTTTTTGAAATTTTTTTTTGAAATTTTTTTTCGAATTTTTTTTTCAATTTTTTTTTTTTTAATTTTTTTTTTGAAATTTTTTTTTTCAAAAATTTTTTTTTTTAAATTTTTTTTTCGAAAATTTTTTTGAAATTTTTTTTGAATTTTTTTTTCGAAATTTTTTTTTTCGAAAATTTTTTTGAAACTTTTTTTGAATTTTTTTTTTTTTAATTTTTTTTTTCGAAATTTTTTTTGAATTTTTTTTTGATTTTTTTTCAATTTTTTTCTAAAATTTTTTTTTTGAATTTTTTTTTTAAAAAAATTTTTTTTTTGAAATTTTTTTTTTAATTTTTTTTTGAAATTTTTTTTTAAATTTTTTTTTTGAATTTTTTTTTCGAAAATTTTTTGAAATTTTTTTTGAATTTTTTTTTCGTAATTTTTTTTTTCGAAATTTTTTTTGAATTTTTTTTTCAATTAAAATTATTTTTTTTAATTTTTTTTTTTGAAATTTTATTTTGAAATTTTTTTCGAATTTTTTTTTTTTATTTTTTTTTTTAATTTTTTTTTTTAAATTTTTTTTTCGAAATTTTTTTTTTGGAAATTTTTTTTTTCGAAAATTTTTTTGAAATTTTTTTTGAAATTTTTTTTTTTATTTTTTTTTTTTTTGTAATTTTTTTTAAATTTTTTTTTTAATTTTTTTTTTCGAAATTTTTTTTGAATTTTTTTTTAAATTTTTTTAAATTTTTTTTTCGAAATTTTTTTTCGAATTTTTTTTTTAAATTTTTTTAAAAATTTTTTATTAAATTTTTTTTGTTATTTTTTTTAAATTTTTTTTTTGAAAATTTTTTTTTCGATTTTTTTTTTTCGAAAATTTTTTTGAAATTTTTTTTGAATCTTTTTTTTTTATTTTTTTTTTCGAAATTTTTTTTGAATTTTTTTTTGAATTTTTTTTCAATTTTTTTCTAAAATTTTTTTTTTTGAAATTTTTTTTTTTTTTAATTTTTTTTTTTGAAATTTTTTTTTAAATTTTTTTTTCGAAATTTTTTTTTTTCGAAAATTTTTTTTTTAATTTTTTTTTTCGAAAATTTTTTTGAAATTTTTTTTTTTAAATTTTTTTTTGTAATTTTTTTTAAATTTTTTTTTCGAAAATTTTTTTGAAATTTTTTTGGAAATTTTTTTTTTATTATTTTTTTTTTTGTAATTTTTTTTAAATTTTTTTTTTGAAATTTTTTTTTCGAAATTTTTTTTTTGAAATTTTTTTTTTCGAAAATTTTTTTGAAATTTTTTTTGAAATTTTTTTTTTTTAATTTTTTTTTTGAAATTTTTTTTAAATTTTTTTTTGGAAATTTTTTTTTCGAAATTTTTTTTTCGAAATTTTTTTTTTGAAATTTTTTTTTTCGAAATTTTTTTTGAAATTTTTTTTGAAATTTTTTTTTTAATTATTTTTTTTTTGTAATTTTTTTTAAATTTTTTTTTGAAATTTTTTTTTCGAAATTTTTTTTTTTTTTTTTTTTTTTCGAAAATTTTTTTGAAATTTTTTTTGAAATTTTTTTTTTAAATTTTTTTTTGAAATTTTTTTTAAATTTTTTTTTTGAAATTTTTTTTTCGAAATTTTTTTTTTTGAAATTTTTTTTTTCGAAAATTTTTTTGATATTTTTTTTGAAATTTTTTTTTTATTATTTTTTTTTGTAATTTTTTTTTAATTTTTTTTTTTTTTTTTTTCGAAATTTTCTTTGAATTTTTTTTTGAATTTTTTTAAATTTTTTTTTCGAAATTTTTTTTTGAATTTTTTTTAAAATTTTTTTAAAAATTTTTTATTAAATTTTTTTTATTTTTTTAAAATTTTTTTTTTGAAAATTTTTTTGAAATTTTTTTGAATTTTTTTTTGAAATTTTTTTTGAAATTTTTTTTTTCGAAAAATTTTTTTTTCGAAAATTTTTTTGAAATTTTTTTGAATTTTTTTTTCGAAATTTTTTTTTTTCGAAAATTTTTTTTTTTAATTTTTTTTTTCGAAAATTTTTTTGAAATTTTTTTTTTTTATTTTTTTTTGTAATTTTTTTAAAATTTTTTTTTGAAATTTTTTTTTTCGAAAATTTTTTTGAAATTTTTTTTTTTATTTTTTTTTGTAATTTTTTTCAAATTTTTTTTTGAAATTTTTTTTTTTTAATTTTTTTTCGAAATTTTTTTTGAATTTTTTTTTTCAATTAAAATTATTTTTTTTAATTTTTTTTTTTGAAATTTTTTTTTGAAATTTTTTTTCGAATTTTTTTTTAAATTTTTTTTTTTTTTAAATTTTTTTTTTGAAATTTTTTTTTTCAAAAATTTTTTTTTTTGAAATTTTTTTTTTTTAATTTTTTTTTCGAAAATTTTTTTGAAATTTTTTTTGAATTTTTTTTTCGAAATTTTTTTTTTCGAAAATTTTTTTGAAATTTTTTTTGAATTTTTTTTTTTTAAATTTTTTTTTTCGAAATTTTTTTTGAATTTTTTTTTGATTTTTTTTTCAATTTTTTTCTAAAAATTTTTTTTTTGAATTTTTTTTTTCAAAAATTTTTTTTTTGAAATTTTTTTTTTTAATTTTTTTTTTGAAATTTTTTTTTTAAATTTTTTTTTTGAATTTTTTTTTCGAAAATTTTTTGAAATTTTTTTTGAATTTTTTTTTCGTAATTTTTTTTTTCGAAATTTTTTTTGAATTTTTTTTTCAATTAAAATTATTTTTTTTAATTTTTTTTTTTGAAATTTTATTTTGAAATTTTTTTCGAATTTTTTTTTTATTTTTTTTTTAATTTTTTTTTTTAAATTTTTTTTTTTATTTTTTTTTGAAATTTTTTTTTCGAAATTTTTTTTTTTTTAATTTTTTTTTTTCGAAAATTTTTTTAAATTTTTTTTTGAAATTTTTTTTTCGAAATTTTTTTTTTGGAAATTTTTTTTTTCGAAAATTTTTTTGAAATTTTTTTTGAAATTTTTTTTTTTATTTTTTTTTTTTTTGTAATTTTTTTTAAATTTTTTTTTTAATTTTTTTTTCGAAATTTTTTTTGAATTTTTTTTTAAATTTTTTAAAATTTTTTTTTCGAAATTTTTTTCGAATTTTTTTTTTAAATTTTTTTAAAAATTTTTTATTAAATTTTTTTTGTTATTTTTTTTAAATTTTTTTTTTTGAAAATTTTTTTTTCGATTTTTTTTTTCGAAAATTTTTTTGAAATTTTTTTTGAATCTTTTTTTTTTATTTTTTTTTTCGAAATTTTTTTTGAATTTTTTTTTGATTTTTTTTTCAATTTTTTTCTAAAATTTTTTTTTTTGAAATTTTTTTTTTTTAAAATTTTTTTTTTTGAAATTTTTTTTTTAAATTTTTTTTTCGAAATTTTTTTTTTTCGAAAATTTTTTTTTTTAATTTTTTTTTTCGAAAATTTTTTTGAAATTTTTTTTTTTTAATTTTTTTTTGTATTTTTTTTTAAATTTTTTTTTCGAAAATTTTTTTGAAATTTTTTTGAAAATTTTTTTTTTATTATTTTTTTTTGTAATTTTTTTTTAATTTTTTTTTTGAAATTTTTTTTTCGAAATTTTTTTTTTTGAAATTTTTTTTTTCGAAAATTTTTTTGAAATTTTTTTTGAAATTTTTTTTTTTTAATTTTTTTTTTGAAATTTTTTTTAAATTTTTTTTTTGAAATTTTTTTTTCGAAATTTTTTTTTCGAAATTTTTTTTTTGAAATTTTTTTTTTCGAAATTTTTTTTGAAATTTTTTTTTTTATTATTTTTTTTTGTAATTTTTTTTTAATTTTTTTTTGAAATTTTTTTTTCGAAATTTTTTTTTTTTAATTTTTTTTTTCGAAAATTTTTTTGAAATTTTTTTTGAAATTTTTTTTTTTTAATTTTTTTTTGAAATTTTTTTTAAATTTTTTTTTTGAAATTTTTTTTTCGAAATTTTTTTTTTTGAAATTTTTTTTTTCGAAAATTTTTTTGATATTTTTTTTGAAATTTTTTTTTTATTATTTTTTTTTGTAATTTTTTTTTAATTTTTTTTTTTTTTTTTTTTTTTTCGAAATTTTCTTTGAATTTTTTTTTGAATTTTTTAAAATTTTTTTTTCGAAATTTTTTTTCGAATTTTTTTTTTAATTTTTTTAAAAATTTTTTATTAAATTTTTTTTGTTATTTTTTTAAAATTTTTTTTTTGAAAATTTTTTTTTCGATTTTTTTTTTCGAAAATTTTTTTGAAATTTTTTTTGAATTTTTTTTTTTTATTTTTTTTTTCGAAATTTTTTTTGAATTTTTTTTGATTTTTTTTTCAATTTTTTTCTAAAATTTTTTTTTTTGAAATTTTTTTTTTCAAAAATTTTTTTTTTGAAATTTTTTTTTTAATTTTTTTTTTGAAATTTTTTTTTTCGAAAATTTTTTTGAAATTTTTTTTGAATTTTTTTTTCGAAATTTTTTTTTTTCGAAAATTTTTTTTATTAATTTTTTTTTTCGAAAATTTTTTTGAAATTTTTTTTTTTATTTTTTTTTGTAATTTTTTTTAAATTTTTTTTTGAAATTTTTTTTTTTAATTTTTTTTTTCGAAATTTTTTTTGAATTTTTTTTTTTCAATTAAAATTATTTTTTTTTGAATTTTTTTTTTGAAATTTTTTTTTTCGAAAATTTTTTCGAAATATTTTTTTGAATTTTTTTTTCAATTAAAATAATTTTTTTTAAATTTTTTTTTTGAAATTTTTTTTTCGAAATTTTTTTTTTTTAATTTTTTTTTTCGAAAATTTTTTTGAAATTTTTTTTGAAATTTTTTTTTAATAATTTTTTTTTGTAATTTTTTTTGAATTTTTTTTTGATTTTTTTTTCAATTTTTCTAAAATTTTTTTTTTTGAAATTTTTTGTTTCAAAAATTTTTTTTTTTTTTAATTTTTTTTTAAATTTTTTTTTCGAAATTTTTTTTTTTCGAAAATTTTTTTTTTATTTTTTTTTTTCGAAAATTTTTTTGAAATTTTTTTTTTTATTTTTTTTTGTAATTTTCTTTAAATTTTTTTTTTAAATTTTTTTTTTCGAAAATTTTTTTGAAATTTTTTTTTTAAAATTTTTTTTTTGTAATTTTTTTCAAATTTTTTTTTGAAATGTTTTTTTTTTAATTTTTTTTTTCGAAAATTTTTTTGAAAATTTTTTTTTTAATTTTTTTTTTGTTATTTTTTTGAAATTTTTTTTTAAATTTTTTTTTTGAAATTTTTTTTTAAAAATTTTTTTAAATTTTTTTTTTCAGTTTTTTTGAAATTTTTTTTTTTCGAAATATTTTTGAAATTTTTTTGAATTTTTTTTTTGAAATTTTTTTGAAATTTTTTTTTTTGAAATTTTTTTTTTCGAAAAATTTTTTTTTCGAAAATTTTTTTGAAATTTTTTTTAAAATTTTTTTTTGAAAATTTTTTTTTTTTGAAATTTTTTTTTCGAAATTTTTTTTCGAATTTTTTTTTTTAATTTTTTTTTAAATTTTTTTAAAATTTTTTTTTGAAAATTTTTTTTTTTGAAATTTTTTTTTTCGAAATTTTTTTTCGAATTTTTTTTTTCAATTTTTTTTTTTTATTTTTTTTTTGAAATTTTTTTTTCGAAATTTTTTTTTTTGAAATTTTTTTTTTCGAAAATTTTTTTGAAATTTTTTTTGAAATTTTTTTTTTTTTTAATTTTTTTTTTTGTAATTTTTTTTAATTTTTTTTTTATTTTTTTTTTCGAAATTTTTTTTGAATTTTTTTTTGAATTTTTTTAAATTTTTTTTTCGAAAATTTTTTTGAAATTTTTTTTTTATTATTTTTTTTTGTAATTTTTTTTTAATTTTTTTTTTGAAATTTTTTTTTCGAAATTTTTTTTTTTGAAATTTTTTTTTTCGAAAATTTTTTTGAAATTTATTTTGAAATTTTTTTTTTTGAAATTTTTTTTTTCGAAAATTTTTTTGAAATTTTTTTTGAATTTTTTTTTCAATTAAAATAATTTTTTTTAATTTTTTTTTTGAAATTTTATTTTGAAATTTTTTTCGAATTTTTTTTTTCAATTTTTTTTTTTTAAATTTTTTTTTTGAAATTTTTTTTTCGAAATTTTTTTTTTTTTAATTTTTTTTTTGTAATTTTTTTTGAATTTTTTTTTGATTTTTTTTTCAATTTTTTTCTTAAATTTTTTTTTTTGAAATTTTTTTTTTCAAAAATTTTTTTTTTTTTGAAATTTTTTTTTAAATTTTTTTTTCGAAATTTTTTTTTTCGAAAATTTTTTTTTTTTATTTTTTTTTTCAAAAATTTTTCTGAAATTTTTTTTTTTATTTTTTTTTTGTAATTTTTTTAAAATTTTTTTTTGAAATTTTTTTTTTCGAAAATTTTTTTGAAATTTTTTTTTTTTAATTTTTTTTTTGTAATTTTTTTCAAATTTTTTTTTGAAATTTTTTTTTTTAAATTTTTTTTTTCGAAAATTTTTTTGAAATTTTTTTTGAAAATTTTTTTTTTAATTTTTTTTTTTGTAATTTTTTTGAAATTTTTTTTTTAATTTTTTTTTTTGAAATTTTTTTTTAAAAATTTTTTTAAATTTTTTTTTTAATTTTTTTTGAAATTTTTTTTTTTCGAAATTTTTTTGAAATTTTTTTTGAATTTTTTTTTCAATTTTTTTTGAAATTTTTTTTTTTTATTTTTTTTTGTAATTTTTTTTAAATTTCATTTTGAAAATTTTTTTTTTGAAATTTTTTTTTAAAAATTTTTTTATTTTTTTTTTCATTTTTTTTGAAATTTTTTTTTTTCGAAATTTTTTTGAAATTTTTTTTGAATTTTTTTTTCAATTTTTTTTGAAATTTTTTTTTTTATTTTTTTTGTAATTTTTTTTAAATTTTTTTTTGAAAATTTTTTTTTTTGAAATTTTTTTTTTCGAAAATTTTTTTGAAATTTTTTTGAATTTTTTTTTTGAAATTTTTTTTGAAATTTTTTTTTTTGAAATTTTTTTTTTTCGAAAAATTTTTTTTTCGAAAATTTTTTTGAAATTTTTTTTAAAATTTTTTTTTGAAAATTTTTTTTTTGAAATTTTTTTTTCGAAATTTTTTTTCGAATTTTTTTTTTCAATTTTTTTTAAAATTTTTTTAAAATTTTTTTTTGAAAATTTTTTTTTTCGAAATTTTTTTTTTCGAAATTTTTTTTCGAATTTTTTTTTTCAATTTTTTTTTTTTTATTTTTTTTTGAAATTTTTTTTTCGAAATTTTTTTTTTTGAAATTTTTTTTTTCGAAAATTTTTTTGAAATTTTTTTTGAAATTTTTTTTTTTTGAATTTTTTTTTTTTGTAATTTTTTTTTAATTTTTTTTTCGAAATTTTTTTTCGAATTTTTTTTTCAATTTTTTAAAAAATTTTTTTTTGTTATTTTTTTTCAATTTTTTTTTTGAAAATTTTTTTTTCGATTTTTTTTTTCGAAAATTTTTTTGAAATTTTTTTTGAAATTTTTTTTTTTTTAATTTTTTTTTGTAATTTTTTTGAAATTTTTTTTTTTTCAATTTTTTTTTTCGAAAATTTTTTTGAAATTTTTTTTGAAATTTTTTTTTTTTAATTTTTTTGTAATTTTTTTTTTAATTTTTTTTTTCGAAATTTTTTTTTTAAATTTTTTTAAATTTTTTTTTTCATTTTTTTGAAATTTTTTTTTTCGAAATTTTTTTGGAATTTTTTTTGAATTTTTTTTTCAATTCAATTTCAATTTTATTTTATTTTGTAATTTTTTTTAAATTTTTTTTTGAAAATTTTTTTTTTGAAATTTTTTTTTTCGAAAATTTTTTTGAAATTTTTTTGAATTTTTTTTTGAAATTTTTTTTGAAATTTTTTTTTTCGAAAAATTTTTTTTTCGAAAATTTTTTTGAAATTTTTTTTGAATTTTTTTTTCGAAATTTTTTTTTTTCGAAATTTTTTTTTTTTTATTTTTTTTTTCGAAAATTTTTTTGAAATTTTTTTTCAATTTTTTTTCAATTAAAATTATTTTTTTTAATTTTTTTTTTTGAAATTTTATTTTGAAATTTTTTTCGAATTTTTTTTTCAATTTTTTTTTTTTAATTTTTTTTTGAAATTTTTTTTTCGAAATTTTTTTTTTATTATTTTTTTTTGTATTTTTTTTTGAATTTTTTTTTGTTTTTTTTTTCAATTTTTCTAAAATTTTTTTTTTGAAATTTTTTTTTTTTATTTTTTTTTTGAAATTTTTTTTTTCGAAAATTTTTTTGAAATTTTTTTTGAATTTTTTTTTCGAAATTTTTTTTTTTCGAAAATTTTTTTTATTAATTTTTTTTTTCGAAAATTTTTTTGAAATTTTTTTTTTTATTTTTTTTTGTAATTTTTTTTAAATTTTTTTTTGAAATTTTTTTTTTCGAAAATTTTTTTGAAATTTTTTTTTTTTATTTTTTTTTTGTAATTTTTTTAAAATTTTTTTTTGAAATTTTTTTTTAATTTTTTTTTTCGAAATTTTTTTTGAATTTTTTTTTCAATTAAAATTTTTTTTTTTTGAATTTTTTTTTTGAAATTTTTTTTTTCGAAAATTTTTTCGAAATTTTTTTTGAATTTTTTTTTCAATTAAAATAATTTTTTTTTTGAAATTTTATTTTGAAATTTTTTTCGAATTTTTTTTTTCAATTTTTTTTTTTTAATTTTTTTTTGAAATTTTTTTTTCGAAATTTTTTTTTTTAAATTTTTTTTTTCGAAAATTTTTTTGAAATTTTTTTTGAAATTTTTTTTTTTATTATTTTTTTTTTGTAATTTTTTTTCGAATTTTTTTTTCAATTTTTTAAAAAATTTTTTTTTGTTATTTTTTTTCAATTTTTTTTTTGAAAATTTTTTTTTCGATTTTTTTTTTCGAAAATTTTTTTGAAATTTTTTTTGAAATTTTTTTTTTTTTAATTTTTTTTTGTAATTTTTTTGAAATTTTTTTTTTTCAATTTTTTTTTTCGAAAATTTTTTTGAAATTTTTTTTGAAATTTTTTTTTTTTAATTTTTTTTTTGTAATTTTTTTTTTAATTTTTTTTTTCGAAATTTTTTTTTTTAAATTTTTTTAAATTTTTTTTTTCATTTTTTTGAAATTTTTTTTTTTCGAAATTTTTTTGGAATTTTTTTTGAATTTTTTTTTCAATTTTTTTTGAATTTTTTTTTTTATTTTATTTTGTAATTTTTTTAAAATTTTTTTTTGAAAATTTTTTTTTTGAAATTTTTTTTTTTCGAAAATTTTTTTGAAATTTTTTTGAATTTTTTTTTGAAATTTTTTTTGAAATTTTTTTTTTCGAAAAATTTTTTTTTCGAAAATTTTTTTGAAATTTTTTTTGAATTTTTTTTTCGAAATTTTTTTTTTTCGAAAATTTTTTTTTTTAATTTTTTTTTTCGAAAATTTTTTTGAAATTTTTTTTTTTTATTTTTTTTTGTAATTTTTTTAAAATTTTTTTTTTCGAAAATTTTTTTGAAATTTTTTTTTTTTATTTTTTTTTTGTAATTTTTTTAAAATTTTTTTTTGAAATTTTTTTTTTTTAATTTTTTTGTCGAAATTTTTTTTGAATTTTTTTTTTCAATTAAAATTATTTTTTTAAATTTTTTTTTTTGAAATTTTTTTTTGAAATTTTTTTTCGAATTTTTTTTTCAATTTTTTTTTTTTTAAATTTTTTTTTTGAAATTTTTTTTTTCAAAAATTTTTTTTTTTAAATTTTTTTTTCGAAAATTTTTTTGAAATTTTTTTTGAATTTTTTTTTCGAAATTTTTTTTTTCGAAAATTTTTTTGAAATTTTTTTTGAATTTTTTTTTTTTTATTTTTTTTTTCGAAATTTTTTTTGAATTTTTTTTTGATTTTTTTTTCAATTTTTTTCTAAAATTTTTTTTTTTGAATTTTTTTTTTCAAAAATTTTTTTTTTTGAAATTTTTTTTTTTAATTTTTTTTTTGAAATTTTTTTTTTTAATTTTTTTTTTGAATTTTTTTTTCGAAAATTTTTTGAAATTTTTTTTGAATTTTTTTTTCGTAATTTTTTTTTTCGAAATTTTTTTTGAATTTTTTTTTCAATTAAAATTATTTTTTTTAATTTTTTTTTTTGAAATTTTATTTTGAAATTTTTTTCGAATTTTTTTTTTTTATTTTTTTTTTTATTTTTTTTTTTTAATTTTTTTTTTAATTTTTTTTTGAAATTTTTTTTTCGAAATTTTTTTTTTTTTAATTTTTTTTTTTCGAAAATTTTTTTAAATTTTTTTTTGAAATTTTTTTTTCGAAATTTTTTTTTTGGAAATTTTTTTTTTTCGAAAATTTTTTTGAAATTTTTTTTTGAAATTTTTTTTTTATTTTTTTTTTTTGTAATTTTTTTTAAATTTTTTTTTAAATTTTTTTTTTCGAAATTTTTTTTGAATTTTTTTTAAATTAAAAAAAAATAATAAAAAAAAAAATTTCAAAAAAAATTTCAAAAAAAATTTCGAAAAAAAAAATTTCAAAAAAAAAATTTCGAAAAAAAAATTTCGAAAAAAAAATTTCCAAAAAAAAATTTGAAAAAAATTTCAAAAAAAAAATTAAAAAAAAAAAATTTCAAAAAAATTTTCGAAAAAAAAAATTTCAAAAAAAAAATTTCGAAAAAAAAATTTCAAAAAAAAAATTAAAAAAAAATTACAAAAAAAAAATAATAAAAAAAAAATTTCCAAAAAAATTTCAAAAAAATTTTCGAAAAAAAAATTTAAAAAAAATTACAAAAAAAAATTAAAAAAAAAAAATTTCAAAAAAATTTTCGAAAAAAAAAATTAAAAAAAAAATTTTCGAAAAAAAAAAATTTCGAAAAAAAAATTAAAAAAAAAAAATTCAAAAAAAAAAATTTTTTAAAAAAAAAATTTCAAAAAAAAAAATTTTAGAAAAAAATTGAAAAAAAAATCAAAAAAAAATTCAAAAAAAATTTCGAAAAAAAAAAATTTCGAAAAAAAAATTCAAAAAAAATTTCAAAAAAATTTTCGAAAAAAAAAATTTCAAAAAAAAAATTAAAAAAAAAAATTTCAAAAAAAAAATTTTTGAAAAAAAAAATTTCAAAAAAAAAAATTTTAGAAAAAAATTGAAAAAAAAATCAAAAAAAAATTCAAAAAAAATTTCGAAAAAAAAAATAAAAAAAAAATTCAAAAAAAATTTCAAAAAAATTTTCGAAAAAAAAAAATCGAAAAAAAAATTTTCAAAAAAAAAATTTTAAAAAAATAAAAAAAATTTAATAAAAAATTTTTAAAAAAATTTAAAAAAAAATTCGAAAAAAAATTTCGAAAAAAAAATTTTAAAAAATTCAAAAAAAAATTCAAAGAAAATTTCGAAAAAAAAAAAAAAAAAATTAAAAAAAAATTACAAAAAAAAATAATAAAAAAAAAATTTCAAAAAAAATATCAAAAAAATTTTCGAAAAAAAAAATTTCAAAAAAAAAAATTTCGAAAAAAAAATTTCAAAAAAAAAATTTAAAAAAAATTTCAAAAAAAAATTTTAAAAAAAAATTTCAAAAAAAATTTCAAAAAAATTTTCGAAAAAAAAAATTAAAAAAAAAAAATTTCGAAAAAAAAATTTCAAAAAAAAATTAAAAAAAAATTACAAAAAAAAAATAATTAAAAAAAAAATTTCAAAAAAAATTTCAAAAAAAATTTCGAAAAAAAAAATTTCAAAAAAAAAATTTCGAAAAAAAAATTTCGAAAAAAAAATTTCCAAAAAAAAATTTAAAAAAAATTTCAAAAATAAAATAAAAAAAAAAAAATTTCAAAAAAAAATTTCAAAAAAATTTTCGAAAAAAAAAATTTCAAAAAAAAAATTTCGAAAAAAAAATTTCAAAAAAAAAATTAAAAAAAAATTACAAAAAAAAAATAATAAAAAAAAAATTTCCAAAAAAATTTCAAAAAAATTTTCGAAAAAAAAATTTAAAAAAAATTACAAAAAAAAATTAAAAAAAAAAAATTTCAAAAAAATTTTCGAAAAAAAAAATTTAAAAAAAAATTTTCGAAAAAAAAAAATTTCGAAAAAAAAATTTAAAAAAAAAATTTCAAAAAAAAAAATTTTTTAAAAAAAAAATTTCAAAAAAAAAAATTTTAGAAAAAAATTGAAAAAAAAATCAAAAAAAAATTCAAAAAAAATTTCGAAAAAAAAAAATTTCGAAAAAAAAATTCAAAAAAAATTTCAAAAAAATTTTCGAAAAAAAAAATTTCAAAAAAAAAATTTAAAAAAAAAATTTCAAAAAAAAAAATTTTTGAAAAAAAAAATTTCAAAAAAAAAAATTTTAGAAAAAAATTGAAAAAAAAATCAAAAAAAAATTCAAAAAAAATTTCGAAAAAAAAAATAAAAAAAAAAAAATTCAAAAAAAATTTCAAAAAAATTTTCGAAAAAAAAAATCGAAAAAAAAATTTTCAAAAAAAAAATTTTAAAAAAATAAAAAAAATTTAATAAAAAATTTTTAAAAAAATTTTAAAAAAAATTCGAAAAAAAATTTCGAAAAAAAAATTTAAAAAAATTCAAAAAAAAATTCAAAGAAAATTTCGAAAAAAAAAAAAAATTAAAAAAAAATTACAAAAAAAAATAATAAAAAAAAATTTCAAAAAAAATATCAAAAAAATTTTCGAAAAAAAAAATTTCAAAAAAAAAAATTTCGAAAAAAAAATTTCAAAAAAAAAATTTAAAAAAAAATTCAAAAAAAAATTTTAAAAAAAAATTTCAAAAAAAATTTCAAAAAAATTTTCGAAAAAAAAAATTAAAAAAAAAAAAATTTCGAAAAAAAAATTTCAAAAAAAAATTAAAAAAAAATTACAAAAAAAAAATAATAAAAAAAAAAATTTCAAAAAAAATTTCAAAAAAAATTTCGAAAAAAAAAATTTCAAAAAAAAAATTTCGAAAAAAAAATTTCGAAAAAAAAATTTCCAAAAAAAAATTTAAAAAAAATTTCAAAAAAAAAATTAAAAAAAAAAAATTTCAAAAAAAATTTCAAAAAAATTTTCGAAAAAAAAAATTTCAAAAAAAAAATTTCGAAAAAAAAATTTCAAAAAAAAAATTAAAAAAAAATTACAAAAAAAAAATAATAAAAAAAAAATTTCCAAAAAAATTTCAAAAAAATTTTCGAAAAAAAAATTTAAAAAAAATTACAAAAAAAAATTAAAAAAAAAAATTTCAAAAAAATTTTCGAAAAAAAAAATTAAAAAAAAAATTTTCGAAAAAAAAAAATTTCGAAAAAAAAATTTAAAAAAAAAATTTCAAAAAAAAAAATTTTTTTAAAAAAAAATTTCAAAAAAAAAAATTTTAGAAAAAAATTGAAAAAAAAATCAAAAAAAAATTCGAAAAAAAAAATAAAAAAAAAGATTCAAAAAAAATTTCAAAAAAATTTTCGAAAAAAAAAAATCGAAAAAAAAATTTTCAAAAAAAAAAAATTAAAAAAAATAACAAAAAAAATTTAATAAAAAATTTTTTTAAATTTTTTTTTCGAAATTTTTTTTCGAATTTTTTTTATTAAATTTTTTTTGTTATTTTTTTTAATTTTTTTTTTTTGAAAATTTTTTTTTCGATTTTTTTTTTTCGAAAATTTTTTTGAAATTTTTTTTGAATCTTTTTTTTTATTTTTTTTTTCGAAATTTTTTTTGAATTTTTTTTTGATTTTTTTTTCAATTTTTTTCTAAAATTTTTTTTTTTGAAATTTTTTTTTTAAAAAATTTTTTTTTTTGAAATTTTTTTTTTAAATTTTTTTTTCGAAATTTTTTTTTTTCGAAAATTTTTTTTTAAATTTTTTTTTTCGAAAATTTTTTTGAAATTTTTTTTTTTTAATTTTTTTTTGTAATTTTTTTTAAATTTTTTTTTCGAAAATTTTTTTGAAATTTTTTTGGAAATTTTTTTTTTATTATTTTTTTTTTGTAATTTTTTTTTAATTTTTTTTTTGAAATTTTTTTTTCGAAATTTTTTTTTTGAAATTTTTTTTTTCGAAAATTTTTTTGAAATTTTTTTTGAAATTTTTTTTTTTTAATTTTTTTTTTGAAATTTTTTTTAAATTTTTTTTTGGAAATTTTTTTTTCGAAATTTTTTTTTCGAAATTTTTTTTTTGTAATTTTTTTTTTCGAAATTTTTTTTGAAATTTTTTTTGAAATTTTTTTTTTTATTATTTTTTTTTTGTAATTTTTTTTTAATTTTTTTTTGTAATTTTTTTTTCGAAATTTTTTTTTTTTTAATTTTTTTTTTCGAAAATTTTTTTGAAATTTTTTTTGAAATTTTTTTTTAAAATTTTTTTTTGAATTTTTTTTTAAATTTTTTTTTTGAAATTTTTTTTTCGAAATTTTTTTTTTTGAAATTTTTTTTTTCGAAAATTTTTTTGATATTTTTTTTGAAATTTTTTTTTATTATTTTTTTTTGTATTTTTTTTTTAATTTTTTTTTTTTTTCGAAATTTTCTTTGAATTTTTTTTTGAATTTTTTTAAATTTTTTTTTCGAAATTTTTTTTCGAATTTTTTTTTAAATTTTTTTAAAAATTTTTTATTAAATTTTTTTTATTTTTTTAAAATTTTTTTTTTGAAAATTTTTTTTTCGATTTTTTTTTTCGAAAATTTTTTTGAAATTTTTTTTGAATTTTTTTTTTTTTATTTTTTTTTTCGAAATTTTTTTTGAATTTTTTTTTGATTTTTTTTTCAATTTTTTTCTAAAATTTTTTTTTTTGAAATTTTTTTTTTCAAAAATTTTTTTTTTTGAAATTTTTTTTTTAAATTTTTTTTTTGAAATTTTTTTTTTCGAAAATTTTTTTGAAATTTTTTTTGAATTTTTTTTTCGAAATTTTTTTTTTTCGAAATTTTTTTTGAATTTTTTTTTGATTTTTTTTTCAATTTTTTTCTAAAATTTTTTTTTTTGAAATTTTTTTTTTAAAAAATTTTTTTTTTTGAAATTTTTTTTTTAAATTTTTTTTTCGAAATTTTTTTTTTTCGAAAATTTTTTTTTTAATTTTTTTTTTCGAAAATTTTTTTGAAATTTTTTTTTTTTAATTTTTTTTTGTAATTTTTTTTAAATTTTTTTTTCGAAAATTTTTTTGAAATTTTTTTGGAAATTTTTTTTTTATTATTTTTTTTTTGTAATTTTTTTTTAATTTTTTTTTTGAAATTTTTTTTTCGAAATTTTTTTTTTGAAATTTTTTTTTTCGAAAATTTTTTTGAAATTTTTTTTGAAATTTTTTTTTTTTAATTTTTTTTTTGAAATTTTTTCTAAATTTTTTTTTGGAAATTTTTTTTTCGAAATTTTTTTTTCGAAATTTTTTTTTTGAAATTTTTTTTTTCGAAATTTTTTTTGAAATTTTTTTTGAAATTTTTTTTTTTATTATTTTTTTTTTGTAATTTTTTTTAAATTTTTTTTTGAAATTTTTTTTTCGAAATTTTTTTTTTTTAATTTTTTTTTTCGAAAATTTTTTTGAAATTTTTTTTGAAATTTTTTTTTAAAATTTTTTTTTGAAATTTTTTTTAAATTTTTTTTTTGAAATTTTTTTTTCGAAATTTTTTTTTTTGAAATTTTTTTTTTCGAAAATTTTTTTGATATTTTTTTTGAAATTTTTTTTTTATTTTTTTTTGTAATTTTTTTTTAATTTTTTTTTTTTTTTTTCGAAATTTTCTTTGAATTTTTTTTTGAATTTTTTTAAATTTTTTTTTCGAAATTTTTTTTCGAATTTTTTTTTAAATTTTTTTAAAAATTTTTTATTAAATTTTTTTTATTTTTTTAAAATTTTTTTTTTGAAAATTTTTTTTTCGATTTTTTTTTTTCGAAAATTTTTTTGAAATTTTTTTTGAATTTTTTTTTTTTTATTTTTTTTTTCGAAATTTTTTTTGAATTTTTTTTTGATTTTTTTTTCAATTTTTTTCTAAAATTTTTTTTTTTGAAATTTTTTTTTTCAAAAATTTTTTTTTTGAAATTTTTTTTTTTAATTTTTTTTTTGAAATTTTTTTTTTCGAAAATTTTTTTGAAATTTTTTTTGAATTTTTTTTTCGAAATTTTTTTTTTTCGAAATTTTTTTTGAATTTTTTTTTGATTTTTTTTTCAATTTTTTTCTAAAATTTTTTTTTTTGAAATTTTTTTTTTAAAAAATTTTTTTTTTTGAAATTTTTTTTTTAAATTTTTTTTTCGAAATTTTTTTTTTTCGAAAATTTTTTTTTTAATTTTTTTTTTCGAAAATTTTTTTGAAATTTTTTTTTTTTAATTTTTTTTTGTAATTTTTTTTAAATTTTTTTTTCGAAAATTTTTTTGAAATTTTTTTGGAAATTTTTTTTTTATTATTTTTTTTTTGTAATTTTTTTTTAATTTTTTTTTTGAAATTTTTTTTTCGAAATTTTTTTTTTGAAATTTTTTTTTTCGAAAATTTTTTTGAAATTTTTTTTGAAATTTTTTTTTTTTAATTTTTTTTTTGAAATTTTTTTCAAATTTTTTTTTGGAAATTTTTTTTTCGAAATTTTTTTTTCGAAATTTTTTTTTTGAAATTTTTTTTTTCGAAATTTTTTTTGAAATTTTTTTTGAAATTTTTTTTTTTATTATTTTTTTTTTGTAATTTTTTTTTAATTTTTTTTTGAAATTTTTTTTTTCGAAATTTTTTTTGAAATTTTTTTTGAAATTTTTTTTTTTATTATTTTTTTTTTGTAATTTTTTTTTAATTTTTTTTTGGAAATTTTTTTTTTTCGAAAATTTTTTTGAAATTTTTTTTTGAAATTTTTTTTTTATTTTTTTTTTTTGTAATTTTTTTTAAATTTTTTTTTAAATTTTTTTTTTCGAAATTTTTTTTGAATTTTTTTTAAATTAAAAAAAAATAATAAAAAAAAAAATTTCAAAAAAAATTTCAAAAAAAATTTCGAAAAAAAAAATTTCAAAAAAAAAATTTCGAAAAAAAAATTTCGAAAAAAAAATTTCCAAAAAAAAATTTGAAAAAAATTTCAAAAAAAAAATTAAAAAAAAAAAATTTCAAAAAAATTTTCGAAAAAAAAAATTTCAAAAAAAAAATTTCGAAAAAAAAATTTCAAAAAAAAAATTAAAAAAAAATTACAAAAAAAAAATAATAAAAAAAAAATTTCCAAAAAAATTTCAAAAAAATTTTCGAAAAAAAAATTTAAAAAAAATTACAAAAAAAAATTAAAAAAAAAAAATTTCAAAAAAATTTTCGAAAAAAAAAATTAAAAAAAAAATTTTCGAAAAAAAAAAATTTCGAAAAAAAAATTAAAAAAAAAAAATTCAAAAAAAAAAATTTTTTAAAAAAAAAATTTCAAAAAAAAAAATTTTAGAAAAAAATTGAAAAAAAAATCAAAAAAAAATTCAAAAAAAATTTCGAAAAAAAAAAATTTCGAAAAAAAAATTCAAAAAAAATTTCAAAAAAATTTTCGAAAAAAAAAATTTCAAAAAAAAAATTAAAAAAAAAAATTTCAAAAAAAAAATTTTTGAAAAAAAAAATTTCAAAAAAAAAAATTTTAGAAAAAAATTGAAAAAAAAATCAAAAAAAAATTCAAAAAAAATTTCGAAAAAAAAAATAAAAAAAAAATTCAAAAAAAATTTCAAAAAAATTTTCGAAAAAAAAAAATCGAAAAAAAAATTTTCAAAAAAAAAATTTTAAAAAAATAAAAAAAATTTAATAAAAAATTTTTAAAAAAATTTAAAAAAAAATTCGAAAAAAAATTTCGAAAAAAAAATTTTAAAAAATTCAAAAAAAAATTCAAAGAAAATTTCGAAAAAAAAAAAAAAAAAATTAAAAAAAAATTACAAAAAAAAATAATAAAAAAAAAATTTCAAAAAAAATATCAAAAAAATTTTCGAAAAAAAAAATTTCAAAAAAAAAAATTTCGAAAAAAAAATTTCAAAAAAAAAATTTAAAAAAAATTTCAAAAAAAAATTTTAAAAAAAAATTTCAAAAAAAATTTCAAAAAAATTTTCGAAAAAAAAAATTAAAAAAAAAAAATTTCGAAAAAAAAATTTCAAAAAAAAATTAAAAAAAAATTACAAAAAAAAAATAATTAAAAAAAAAATTTCAAAAAAAATTTCAAAAAAAATTTCGAAAAAAAAAATTTCAAAAAAAAAATTTCGAAAAAAAAATTTCGAAAAAAAAATTTCCAAAAAAAAATTTAAAAAAAATTTCAAAAATAAAATAAAAAAAAAAAAATTTCAAAAAAAAATTTCAAAAAAATTTTCGAAAAAAAAAATTTCAAAAAAAAAATTTCGAAAAAAAAATTTCAAAAAAAAAATTAAAAAAAAATTACAAAAAAAAAATAATAAAAAAAAAATTTCCAAAAAAATTTCAAAAAAATTTTCGAAAAAAAAATTTAAAAAAAATTACAAAAAAAAATTAAAAAAAAAAAATTTCAAAAAAATTTTCGAAAAAAAAAATTTAAAAAAAAATTTTCGAAAAAAAAAAATTTCGAAAAAAAAATTTAAAAAAAAAATTTCAAAAAAAAAAATTTTTTAAAAAAAAAATTTCAAAAAAAAAAATTTTAGAAAAAAATTGAAAAAAAAATCAAAAAAAAATTCAAAAAAAATTTCGAAAAAAAAAAATTTCGAAAAAAAAATTCAAAAAAAATTTCAAAAAAATTTTCGAAAAAAAAAATTTCAAAAAAAAAATTTAAAAAAAAAATTTCAAAAAAAAAAATTTTTGAAAAAAAAAATTTCAAAAAAAAAAATTTTAGAAAAAAATTGAAAAAAAAATCAAAAAAAAATTCAAAAAAAATTTCGAAAAAAAAAATAAAAAAAAAAAAATTCAAAAAAAATTTCAAAAAAATTTTCGAAAAAAAAAATCGAAAAAAAAATTTTCAAAAAAAAAATTTTAAAAAAATAAAAAAAATTTAATAAAAAATTTTTAAAAAAATTTTAAAAAAAATTCGAAAAAAAATTTCGAAAAAAAAATTTAAAAAAATTCAAAAAAAAATTCAAAGAAAATTTCGAAAAAAAAAAAAAATTAAAAAAAAATTACAAAAAAAAATAATAAAAAAAAATTTCAAAAAAAATATCAAAAAAATTTTCGAAAAAAAAAATTTCAAAAAAAAAAATTTCGAAAAAAAAATTTCAAAAAAAAAATTTAAAAAAAAATTCAAAAAAAAATTTTAAAAAAAAATTTCAAAAAAAATTTCAAAAAAATTTTCGAAAAAAAAAATAAAAAAAAAAAAAATTTCGAAAAAAAAATTTCAAAAAAAAATTAAAAAAAAATTACAAAAAAAAAATAATAAAAAAAAAAATTTCAAAAAAAATTTCAAAAAAAATTTCGAAAAAAAAAATTTCAAAAAAAAAATTTCGAAAAAAAAATTTCGAAAAAAAAATTTCCAAAAAAAAATTTAAAAAAAATTTCAAAAAAAAAATTAAAAAAAAAAAATTTCAAAAAAAATTTCAAAAAAATTTTCGAAAAAAAAAATTTCAAAAAAAAAATTTCGAAAAAAAAATTTCAAAAAAAAAATTAAAAAAAAATTACAAAAAAAAAATAATAAAAAAAAAATTTCCAAAAAAATTTCAAAAAAATTTTCGAAAAAAAAATTTAAAAAAAATTACAAAAAAAAATTAAAAAAAAAAATTTCAAAAAAATTTTCGAAAAAAAAAATTAAAAAAAAAATTTTCGAAAAAAAAAAATTTCGAAAAAAAAATTTAAAAAAAAAATTTCAAAAAAAAAAATTTTTTTAAAAAAAAATTTCAAAAAAAAAAATTTTAGAAAAAAATTGAAAAAAAAATCAAAAAAAAATTCGAAAAAAAAAATAAAAAAAAAGATTCAAAAAAAATTTCAAAAAAATTTTCGAAAAAAAAAAATCGAAAAAAAAATTTTCAAAAAAAAAAAATTAAAAAAAATAACAAAAAAAATTTAATAAAAAATTTTTTTAAATTTTTTTTTCGAAATTTTTTTTCGAATTTTTTTTATTAAATTTTTTTTGTTATTTTTTTTAATTTTTTTTTTTTGAAAATTTTTTTTTCGATTTTTTTTTTTCGAAAATTTTTTTGAAATTTTTTTTGAATCTTTTTTTTTATTTTTTTTTTCGAAATTTTTTTTGAATTTTTTTTTGATTTTTTTTTCAATTTTTTTCTAAAATTTTTTTTTTTGAAATTTTTTTTTTAAAAAATTTTTTTTTTTGAAATTTTTTTTTTAAATTTTTTTTTCGAAATTTTTTTTTTTCGAAAATTTTTTTTTAAATTTTTTTTTTCGAAAATTTTTTTGAAATTTTTTTTTTTTAATTTTTTTTTGTAATTTTTTTTAAATTTTTTTTTCGAAAATTTTTTTGAAATTTTTTTGGAAATTTTTTTTTTATTATTTTTTTTTTGTAATTTTTTTTTAATTTTTTTTTTGAAATTTTTTTTTCGAAATTTTTTTTTTGAAATTTTTTTTTTCGAAAATTTTTTTGAAATTTTTTTTGAAATTTTTTTTTTTTAATTTTTTTTTTGAAATTTTTTTTAAATTTTTTTTTGGAAATTTTTTTTTCGAAATTTTTTTTTCGAAATTTTTTTTTTGTAATTTTTTTTTTCGAAATTTTTTTTGAAATTTTTTTTGAAATTTTTTTTTTTATTATTTTTTTTTTGTAATTTTTTTTTAATTTTTTTTTGTAATTTTTTTTTCGAAATTTTTTTTTTTTTAATTTTTTTTTTCGAAAATTTTTTTGAAATTTTTTTTGAAATTTTTTTTTAAAATTTTTTTTTGAATTTTTTTTTAAATTTTTTTTTTGAAATTTTTTTTTCGAAATTTTTTTTTTTGAAATTTTTTTTTTCGAAAATTTTTTTGATATTTTTTTTGAAATTTTTTTTTATTATTTTTTTTTGTATTTTTTTTTTAATTTTTTTTTTTTTTCGAAATTTTCTTTGAATTTTTTTTTGAATTTTTTTAAATTTTTTTTTCGAAATTTTTTTTCGAATTTTTTTTTAAATTTTTTTAAAAATTTTTTATTAAATTTTTTTTATTTTTTTAAAATTTTTTTTTTGAAAATTTTTTTTTCGATTTTTTTTTTCGAAAATTTTTTTGAAATTTTTTTTGAATTTTTTTTTTTTTATTTTTTTTTTCGAAATTTTTTTTGAATTTTTTTTTGATTTTTTTTTCAATTTTTTTCTAAAATTTTTTTTTTTGAAATTTTTTTTTTCAAAAATTTTTTTTTTTGAAATTTTTTTTTTAAATTTTTTTTTTGAAATTTTTTTTTTCGAAAATTTTTTTGAAATTTTTTTTGAATTTTTTTTTCGAAATTTTTTTTTTTCGAAATTTTTTTTGAATTTTTTTTTGATTTTTTTTTCAATTTTTTTCTAAAATTTTTTTTTTTGAAATTTTTTTTTTAAAAAATTTTTTTTTTTGAAATTTTTTTTTTAAATTTTTTTTTCGAAATTTTTTTTTTTCGAAAATTTTTTTTTTAATTTTTTTTTTCGAAAATTTTTTTGAAATTTTTTTTTTTTAATTTTTTTTTGTAATTTTTTTTAAATTTTTTTTTCGAAAATTTTTTTGAAATTTTTTTGGAAATTTTTTTTTTATTATTTTTTTTTTGTAATTTTTTTTTAATTTTTTTTTTGAAATTTTTTTTTCGAAATTTTTTTTTTGAAATTTTTTTTTTCGAAAATTTTTTTGAAATTTTTTTTGAAATTTTTTTTTTTTAATTTTTTTTTTGAAATTTTTTCTAAATTTTTTTTTGGAAATTTTTTTTTCGAAATTTTTTTTTCGAAATTTTTTTTTTGAAATTTTTTTTTTCGAAATTTTTTTTGAAATTTTTTTTGAAATTTTTTTTTTTATTATTTTTTTTTTGTAATTTTTTTTAAATTTTTTTTTGAAATTTTTTTTTCGAAATTTTTTTTTTTTAATTTTTTTTTTCGAAAATTTTTTTGAAATTTTTTTTGAAATTTTTTTTTAAAATTTTTTTTTGAAATTTTTTTTAAATTTTTTTTTTGAAATTTTTTTTTCGAAATTTTTTTTTTTGAAATTTTTTTTTTCGAAAATTTTTTTGATATTTTTTTTGAAATTTTTTTTTTATTTTTTTTTGTAATTTTTTTTTAATTTTTTTTTTTTTTTTTCGAAATTTTCTTTGAATTTTTTTTTGAATTTTTTTAAATTTTTTTTTCGAAATTTTTTTTCGAATTTTTTTTTAAATTTTTTTAAAAATTTTTTATTAAATTTTTTTTATTTTTTTAAAATTTTTTTTTTGAAAATTTTTTTTTCGATTTTTTTTTTTCGAAAATTTTTTTGAAATTTTTTTTGAATTTTTTTTTTTTTATTTTTTTTTTCGAAATTTTTTTTGAATTTTTTTTTGATTTTTTTTTCAATTTTTTTCTAAAATTTTTTTTTTTGAAATTTTTTTTTTCAAAAATTTTTTTTTTGAAATTTTTTTTTTTAATTTTTTTTTTGAAATTTTTTTTTTCGAAAATTTTTTTGAAATTTTTTTTGAATTTTTTTTTCGAAATTTTTTTTTTTCGAAATTTTTTTTGAATTTTTTTTTGATTTTTTTTTCAATTTTTTTCTAAAATTTTTTTTTTTGAAATTTTTTTTTTAAAAAATTTTTTTTTTTGAAATTTTTTTTTTAAATTTTTTTTTCGAAATTTTTTTTTTTCGAAAATTTTTTTTTTAATTTTTTTTTTCGAAAATTTTTTTGAAATTTTTTTTTTTTAATTTTTTTTTGTAATTTTTTTTAAATTTTTTTTTCGAAAATTTTTTTGAAATTTTTTTGGAAATTTTTTTTTTATTATTTTTTTTTTGTAATTTTTTTTTAATTTTTTTTTTGAAATTTTTTTTTCGAAATTTTTTTTTTGAAATTTTTTTTTTCGAAAATTTTTTTGAAATTTTTTTTGAAATTTTTTTTTTTTAATTTTTTTTTTGAAATTTTTTTCAAATTTTTTTTTGGAAATTTTTTTTTCGAAATTTTTTTTTCGAAATTTTTTTTTTGAAATTTTTTTTTTCGAAATTTTTTTTGAAATTTTTTTTGAAATTTTTTTTTTTATTATTTTTTTTTTGTAATTTTTTTTTAATTTTTTTTTGAAATTTTTTTTTCGAAATTTTTTTTTTTTAATTTTTTTTTTCGAAAATTTTTTTGAAATTTTTTTTGAAATTTTTTTTTGAAATTTTTTTTTTGAAATTTTTTTTAAATTTTTTTTTTGAAATTTTTTTTTCGAAATTTTTTTTTTTGAAATTTTTTTTTTCGAAAATTTTTTTGATATTTTTTTTGAAATTTTTTTTTTATTATTTTTTTTTGTAATTTTTTTTTAATTTTTTTTTTTTTTTTTTCGAAATTTTCTTTGAATTTTTTTTTGAATTTTTTTAAATTTTTTTTTCGAAATTTTTTTTCGAATTTTTTTTTAAATTTTTTTAAAAATTTTTTATTAAATTTTTTTTATTTTTTTAAAATTTTTTTTTTGAAAATTTTTTTTTCGATTTTTTTTTTTCGAAAATTTTTTTGAAATTTTTTTTGAATTTTTTTTTTTTTATTTTTTTTTTCGAAATTTTTTTTGAATTTTTTTTTGATTTTTTTTTCAATTTTTTTCTAAAATTTTTTTTTTTGAAATTTTTTTTTTCAAAAATTTTTTTTTTGAAATTTTTTTTTTAAATTTTTTTTTTGAAATTTTTTTTTTCGAAAATTTTTTTGAAATTTTTTTTGAATTTTTTTTTCGAAATTTTTTTTTTTCGAAAATTTTTTTTATTAATTTTTTTTTTCGAAAATTTTTTTGAAATTTTTTTTTTTATTTTTTTTGTAATTTTTTTTAAATTTTTTTTTGAAATTTTTTTTTTCGAAAATTTTTTTGAAATTTTTTTTTTTTAATTTTTTTTTTGTAATTTTTTTAAAATTTTTTTTTGAAATTTTTTTTTTTAATTTTTTTTTTCGAAATTTTTTTTGAATTTTTTTTTTTCAATTAAAATTATTTTTTTTTGAATTTTTTTTTGAAATTTTTTTTTTCGAAAATTTTTTCGAAATTTTTTTTGAATTTTTTTTTCAATTAAAATAATTTTTTTTTAATTTTTTTTTTGAAATTTTTTTTTCGAAATTTTTTTTTTAAATTTTTTTTTTCGAAAATTTATTTGAAATTTTTTTTGAAATTTTTTTTTATTATTTTTTTTTGTAATTTTTTTTGAATTTTTTTTTGATTTTTTTTTCAATTTTTCTAAAATTTTTTTTTTTGAAATTTTTTGTTTCAAAAATTTTTTTTTTTTTGAAATTTTTTTTAAAATTTTTTTTTCGAAATTTTTTTTTTTCGAAAATTTTTTTTTTATTTTTTTTTTCGAAAATTTTTTTGAAATTTTTTTTTTTATTTTTTTTTGTAATTTTCTTTAAATTTTTTTTTGAAATTTTTTTTTTCGAAAATTTTTTTGAAATTTTTTTTTTTAAATTTTTTTTTTGTAATTTTTTTCAAATTTTTTTTTGAAATTTTTTTTTTTTAATTTTTTTTTTCGAAAATTTTTTTGAAAATTTTTTTTTTAATTTTTTTTTTTTGTTATTTTTTTGAAATTTTTTTTTAAATTTTTTTTTCGAAATTTTTTTTTTTGAAAATTTTTTTTTCGAATTTTCTTTTTGAAAATTTTTTTTTGAATTTTTTTTTAAAATTTTTTTTATTTTTTTTTGTTTTTGAAATTTTTTTTTTTGAATTTTTTTCTGAATTTTTTTGAAACTGTTTTTGAAATTTTTTTTTTGAAAATATTTTTCTAAATTTTTTTTCTAATTTTTTTTAAAATTTTTTTAAAATTTTTTTCGAATTTTTTTTTTGAAATTTTTCTTCGAAAAATTTTCGTTTTAAATTTTTTTTAAAATTTTTTTCTTGAAATTTTTTTTTTCGAAAATTTTTTTGAAATTTTCTTTGAATTTTTTTTTCGAAATTTTTTTTTTTCGAAAATTTTTTTTATTAATTTTTTTTTTCGAAAATTTTTTTGAAATTTTTTTTTTTATTTTTTTTTGTAATTTTTTTTTAAATTTTTTTTTCGAAAATTTTTTTGAAATTTTTTTTGAATTTTTTTTTCGAAATTTTTTTTTTCGAAAATTTTTTTGAAATTTTTTTTGAATTTTTTTTTTTTAAATTTTTTTTTTCGAAATTTTTTTTGAATTTTTTTTTGATTTTTTTTTCAATTTTTTTCTAAAATTTTTTTTTTTGAATTTTTTTTTTTAAAAATTTTTTTTTTGAAATTTTTTTTTTAAATTTTTTTTTGAAATTTTTTTTTTTAATTTTTTTTTTGAATTTTTTTTTCGAAAATTTTTTGAAATTTTTTTTGAATTTTTTTTTCGTAATTTTTTTTTTCGAAATTTTTTTTGAATTTTTTTTTCAATTAAAATTATTTTTTTTAATTTTTTTTTTTGAAATTTTATTTTGAAATTTTTTTCGAATTTTTTTTTTTTATTTTTTTTTTAATTTTTTTTTTTAAATTTTTTTTTAAATTTTTTTTTGAAATTTTTTTTTCGAAATTTTTTTTTTTTTAATTTTTTTTTTCGAAAAATTTTTTAAATTTTTTTTTGAAATTTTTTTTTCGAAATTTTTTTTTTTGAAATTTTTTTTTTCGAAAATTTTTTTGAAATTTTTTTTGAATTTTTTTTTTTTATTTTTTTTTTTTTGTAATTTTTTTTAAATTTTTTTTTTAATTTTTTTTTTCGAAATTTTTTTTGAATTTTTTTTTAAATTTTTTTAAATTTTTTTTTCGAAATTTTTTTTCGAATTTTTTTTTAAATTTTTTTAAAAATTTTTTATTAAATTTTTTTCGTTATTTTTTTTAAATTTTTTTTTTTGAAAATTTTTTTTTCGATTTTTTTTTTTCGAAAATTTTTTTGAAATTTTTTTTGAATCTTTTTTTTTTATTTTTTTTTTCGAAATTTTTTTTGAATTTTTTTTTGATTTTTTTTTCAATTTTTTTCTAAAATTTTTTTTTTTGTAATTTTTTTTTTTTAAAATTTTTTTTTTTGAAATTTTTTTTTTTAATTTTTTTTTCGAAATTTTTTTTTTCGAAAATTTTTTTTTTAATTTTTTTTTTCGAAAATTTTTTTGAAATTTTTTTTTTTAATTTTTTTTTGTAATTTTTTTTAAATTTTTTTTTCGAAAATTTTTTTGAAATTTTTTTGGAAATTTTTTTTTTATTATTTTTTTTTTTGTAATTTTTTTTTAATTTTTTTTTTGAAATTTTTTTTTCGAAATTTTTTTTTTGAAATTTTTTTTTTCGAAAATTTTTTTGAAATTTTTTTTGAAATTTTTTTTTTTTAATTTTTTTTTTGAAATTTTTTTTAAATTTTTTTTTGGAAATTTTTTTTTCGAAATTTTTTTTTCGAAATTTTTTTTTTGAAATTTTTTTTTTCGAAATTTTTTTTGAAATTTTTTTTGAAATTTTTTTTGAAATTTTTTTTTTTATTATTTTTTTTTTGTAATTTTTTTTTAATTTTTTTTTGAAATTTTTTTTTCGAAATTTTTTTTTTTAAATTTTTTTTTTCGAAAATTTTTTTGATATTTTTTTTGAAATTTTTTTTTTAAATTTTTTTTTGAAATTTTTTTTAAATTTTTTTTTTGAAATTTTTTTTTCGAAATTTTTTTTTTTGAAATTTTTTTTTTCGAAAATTTTTTTGATATTTTTTTTGAAATTTTTTTTTTATTATTTTTTTTGTAATTTTTTTTTAATTTTTTTTTTTTTTTTTTTTCCAAATTTTCTTTGAATTTTTTTTTGAATTTTTTTAAATTTTTTTTTCGAAATTTTTTTTCGAATTTTTTTTTAAATTTTTAAAAAAATTTTTTATTAAATTTTTTTAATTTTTTTAAAATTTTTTTTTTGAAAATTTTTTTTTCGATTTTTTTTTTTCGAAAATTTTTTTGAAATTTTTTTTGAATTTTTTTTTTTTATTTTTTTTTTCGAAATTTTTTTTGAATTTTTTTTTGATTTTTTTTTCAATTTTTTTCTAAAATTTTTTTTTTTGAAATTTTTTTTTTCAAAAATTTTTTTTTTGAAATTTTTTTTTTTAATTTTTTTTTTGAAATTTTTTTTTTCGAAAATTTTTTTGAAATTTTTTTTTAATTTTTTTTTCGAAATTTTTTTTTTTCGAAAATTTTTTTTATTAATTTTTTTTTTCGAAAATTTTTTTGAAATTTTTTTTTTTATTTTTTTTGTAATTTTTTTTAAATTTTTTTTTGAAATTTTTTTTTTGAAAATTTTTTTGAAATTTTTTTTTTTTTATTTTTTTTTTGTAATTTTTTTAAAATTTTTTTTTGAAATTTTTTTTTTAATTTTTTTTTTCGAAATTTTTTTTGAATTTTTTTTTTCAATTAAAATTATTTTTTTTTGAATTTTTTTTTTGAAATTTTTTTTTTCGAAAATTTTTTCGAAATTTTTTTTGAATTTTTTTTTCAATTAAAATAATTTTTTTTAAATTTTTTTTTTGAAATTTTTTTTTCGAAATTTTTTTTTTAAATTTTTTTTTTCGAAAATTTTTTTGAAATTTTTTTTGAAATTTTTTTTTATTATTTTTTTTTGTAATTTTTTTTGAATTTTTTTTTGATTTTTTTTTCAATTTTTCTAAATTTTTTTTTTTTGAAATTTTTTGTTTCAAAAATTTTTTTTTTTTTTTAATTTTTTTTTCGAAATTTTTTTTTTTCGAAAATTTTTTTTTTATTTTTTTTTTTCGAAAATTTTTTTGAAATTTTTTTTTTTATTTTTTTTTGTAATTTTCTTTAAATTTTTTTTTGAAATTTTTTTTTTCGAAAATTTTTTTGAAATTTTTTTTTTTAAATTTTTTTTTTGTAATTTTTTTCAAATTTTTTTTTGAAATTTTTTTTTTTTAATTTTTTTTTTCGAAAATTTTTTTGAAAATTTTTTTTTTTAATTTTTTTTTTTGTTATTTTTTTGAAATTTTTTTTTAAATTTTTTTTTCGAAATTTTTTTTTTTTGAAAATTTTTTTTTCGAATTTTCGTTTTGAAAATTTTTTTTTGAATTTTTTTTTTAAATTTTTTTTATTTTTTTTTGTTTTTGAAATTTTTTTTTTTGAATTTTTTTCTGAATTTTTTTGAAACTGTTTTTGAAATTTTTTTTTGAAAATATTTTTCTAAATTTTTTTTCTAATTTTTTTAAAAATTTTTTTAAAATTTTTTTCGAATTTTTTTTTGAAATTTTTCTTCGAAAAATTTTCGTTTTAAATTTTTTTTAAAATTTTTTTCTTGAAATTTTTTTTTTCGAAAATTTTTTTGAAATTTTTTTTGAATTTTTTTTTTAAATCTTTTTTTCGAATTTTTTTTTCGAATTTTTTTTTTCAATTTTTTTTTAAATTTTTTTTTTAAATTTTTTTTTTGAATTTTTTTTAAAATTTTTTTTTGAAAATTTTATTTTGAAATTTTTTTTTCGAAAATTTTTTTGAAATTTTTTTTGAATTTTTTTTTTTGAAATCTTTTTTTCGAAATTTTTTTCGAATTTTTTTTTTCAATTTTTTTTTAAATTTTTTTTTTAATTTTTTTTTTTAATTTTTTTAAAATTTTTTTTGTAAATTTTTTTTCGAAATTTTTTTTCGAATTTTTTTTAAATTTTTTTTAAAAAATTTTTTTGAAATTTTTTTTTTTTTATTCTTTTCTAATTTTTTTAAAAATTTTTTTCTTGAAAATTTTTTTTTTATTTTTTTTTTATTTTTTATTTTTTTTTATTTTTTTTATTTTTTTTTTGTTTTTGAAATTTTTTTTTTGGAAATTTTTTCTGAATTGTTTTTGAATTTTTTTTTTGAAATTTTTTTTTTCGAAAATTTTTTCGAAATTTTTTTTGAATTTTTTTTTCAATTAAAACATTTTTTTTTTTGAAATTTTATTTTGAAATTTTTTTCGAATTTTTTTTTTCAATTTTTTTTTTTTTAATTTTTTTTTGAAATTTTTTTTTCGAAATTTTTTTTTTTAAATTTTTTTTTTCGAAAATTTTTTTGAAATTTTTTTTGAAATTTTTTTTTTTATTATTTTTTTTTTGTAATTTTTTTTCGAATTTTTTTTTCAATTTTTTAAAAAATTTTTTTTTGTTATTTTTTTTCAATTTTTTTTTTGAAAATTTTTTTTTCGATTTTTTTTTTCGAAAATTTTTTTGAAATTTTTTTTGAAATTTTTTTTTTTAATTTTTTTTTTTGTAATTTTTTTTTTAATTTTTTTTTTCGAAATTTTTTTTTTTAAATTTTTTTAAATTTTTTTTTTCATTTTTTTGAAATTTTTTTTTTTCGAAATTTTTTTGGAATTTTTTTTGAATTTTTTTTTCAATTTTTTTTGAATTTTTTTTTTTATTTTATTTTGTAATTTTTTTTAAATTTTTTTGAAATTTTTTTTTAAATTTTTTTTTTGAAATTTTTTTTTTAAAATTTTTTTAAATTTTTTTTTAATTTTTTTTGAAATTTTTTTTTTCGAAATTTTTTTGAAATTTTTTTTGAATTTTTTTTTCAATTTTTTTTGAAAATTTTTTTTTTTATTTTTTTTTATAATTTTTTTTAAATTTTTTTTTGAAAATTTTTTTTTTGAAATTTTTTTTTAAAAATTTTTTTATTTTTTTTTTCATTTTTTTTGAAATTTTTTTTTTTCGAAATTTTTTTGAAATTTTTTTTGAATTTTTTTTTCAATTTTTTTTGAAATTTTTTTTTTTATTTTTTTTTGTAATTTTTTTTAAATTTTTTTTTGAAAATTTTTTTTTTTGAAATTTTTTTTTTCGAAAATTTTTTTGAAATTTTTTTGAATTTTTTTTTGAAATTTTTTTTGAAATTTTTTTTTTCGAAAAATTTTTTTTTCGAAAATTTTTTTGAAATTTTTTTTTGAAAATTTTTTTTTTGAAATTTTTTTTTCGAAATTTTTTTTCGAATTTTTTTTTTCAATTTTTCTTAAAATTTTTTTAAAATTTGTTTTTGAAAATTTTTTTTTTCGAAATTTTTTTTTTCGAAATTTTTTTTCGAATTTTTTTTTTCAATTTTTTTTTAAATTTTTTTAAAATTTGTTTTTGAAAATTTTTTTTTTTGAAATTTTTTTTTCGAAATTTTTTTTTTTGAAATTTTTTTTTTCGAAAATTTTTTTGAAATTTTTTTTGAAATTTTTTTTTTTTTAATTTTTTTTTTGTAATTTTTTTTTAATTTTTTTTTCGAAATTTTTTTTCGAATTTTTTTTCAATTTTTTAAAAAATTTTTTTTTGTTATTTTTTTTCAATTTTTTTTTTGAAAATTTTTTTTTCGATTTTTTTTTTCGAAAATTTTTTTGAAATTTTTTTTGAAATTTTTTTTTTTAATTTTTTTTGTAATTTTTTTGAAATTTTTTTTTTTTCAATTTTTTTTTTCGAAAATTTTTTTGAAATTTTTTTTGAAATTTTTTTTTTTTAATTTTTTTGTAATTTTTTTTTTAATTTTTTTTTTCGAAATTTTTTTTTTTAAATTTTTTTAAATTTTTTTTTTCATTTGTTTGAAATTTTTTTTTTCGAAATTTTTTTGGAATTTTTTTTGAATTTTTTTTTCAATTTTTTTTGAATTTTTTTTTTATTTTATTTTGTAATTTTTTTTAAATTTTTTTTTGAAAATTTTTTTTTTGAAATTTTTTTTTTCGAAAATTTTTTTGAAATTTTTTTGAATTTTTTTTTGAAATTTTTTTTGAAATTTTTTTTTTCGAAAAATTTTTTTTTCGAAAATTTTTTTGAAATTTTTTTTGAATTTTTTTTTCGAAATTTTTTTTTTTCGAAAATTTTTTTTTTTTATTTTTTTTTTCGAAAATTTTTTTGAAATTTTTTTTCAATTTTTTTTCAATTAAAATTATTTTTTTTAATTTTTTTTTTTGAAATTTTATTTTGAAATTTTTTTCGAATTTTTTTTTCAATTTTTTTTTTTAAATTTTTTTTTGAAATTTTTTTTTCGAAATTTTTTTTTTATTATTTTTTTTTGTAATTTTTTTTGAATTTTTTTTTGATTTTTTTTTCAATTTTTCTAAAATTTTTTTTTTGAAATTTTTTTTTTTTATTTTTTTTTTGAAATTTTTTTTTTCGAAAATTTTTTTGAAATTTTTTTTGAATTTTTTTTTCGAAATTTTTTTTTTTCGAAAATTTTTTTTATTAATTTTTTTTTTCGAAAATTTTTTTGAAATTTTTTTTTTTATTTTTTTTTGTAATTTTTTTTAAATTTTTTTTTGAATTTTTTTTTTTCGAAAATTTTTTTGAAATTTTTTTTTTTAATTTTTTTTTTGTAATTTTTTTAAAATTTTTTTTTGAAATTTTTTTTTTAATTTTTTTTTTCGAAATTTTTTTTGAATTTTTTTTTTCAATTAAAATTATTTTTTTTTGAATTTTTTTTTTGAAATTTTTTAATTTCGAAAATTTTTTCGAAATTTTTTTTGAATTTTTTTTTCAATTAAAATAATTTTTTTTTTTGAAATTTTATTTTGAAATTTTTTTCGAATTTTTTTTTTCAATTTTTTTTTTTTTAATTTTTTTTTGAATTTTTTTTTTCGAAATTTTTTTTTTTAAATTTTTTTTTTCGAAAATTTTTTTGAAATTTTTTTTGAAATTTTTTTTTTTATTATTTTTTTTTTGTAATTTTTTTTCGAATTTTTTTTTCAATTTTTTAAAAAATTTTTTTTTGTTATTTTTTTTCAATTTTTTTTTTGAAACTTTTTTTTTCGATTTTTTTTTTCGAAAATTTTTTTGAAATTTTTTTTGAAATTTTTTTTTTTTAATTTTTTTTTTGTAATTTTTTTGAAATTTTTTTTTTTCAATTTTTTTTTTCGAAAATTTTTTTGAAATTTTTTTTGAAATTTTTTTTTTTAATTTTTTTTTTTGTAATTTTTTTTTTAATTTTTTTTTTCGAAATTTTTTTTTTTAAATTTTTTTAAATTTTTTTTTTCATTTTTTTGAAATTTTTTTTTTCGAAATTTTTTTGGAATTTTTTTTGAATTTTTTTTTCAATTTTTTTTGAATTTTTTTTTTATTTTATTTTGTAATTTTTTTTAAATTTTTTTTTGAAAATTTTTTTTTTGAAATTTTTTTTTTCGAAAATTTTTTTGAAATTTTTTTGAATTTTTTTTTGAAATTTTTTTTGAATTTTTTTTTCGAAATTTTTTTTTTTCGAAAATTTTTTTTTTTAATTTTTTTTTTCGAAAATTTTTTTGAAATTTTTTTTTTTATTTTTTTTTGTAATTTTTTTAAAATTTTTTTTTTCGAAAATTTTTTTGAAATTTTTTTTTTTATTTTTTTTTTGTAATTTTTTTAAAATTTTTTTTTGAAATTTTTTTTTTTTAATTTTTTTTCGAAATTTTTTTTGAATTTTTTTTTTCAATTAAAATTATTTTTTTAAATTTTTTTTTTTGAAATTTTTTTTTGAAATTTTTTTTCGAATTTTTTTTTCAATTTTTTTTTTTTTAAATTTTTTTTTTGAAATTTTTTTTTTCAAAAATTTTTTTTTTAAAATTTTTTTTTCGAAAATTTTTTTGAAATTTTTTTTGAATTTTTTTTTTTATTTTTTTTTTTTTGTAATTTTTTTTAAATTTTTTTTTTAATTTTTTTTTTCGAAATTTTTTTTGAATTTTTTTAAAAATTTTTTTAAATTTTTTTTTCGAAATTTTTTTTCGAATTTTTTTTTTAAATTTTTTTAAAAATTTTTTATTAAATTTTTTTCGTTATTTTTTTTAAATTTTTTTTTTTGAAAATTTTTTTTTCGATTTTTTTTTTTCGAAAATTTTTTTGAAATTTTTTTTGAATCTTTTTTTTTTATTTTTTTTTTCGAAATTTTTTTTGAATTTTTTTTTGATTTTTTTTTCAATTTTTTTCTAAAATTTTTTTTTTTGTAATTTTTTTTTTTAAAAATTTTTTTTTTTGAAATTTTTTTTTTTAATTTTTTTTTCGAAATTTTTTTTTTTCGAAAATTTTTTTTTTAATTTTTTTTTTCGAAAATTTTTTTGAAATTTTTTTTTTAATTTTTTTTTGTAATTTTTTTTAAATTTTTTTTTCGAAAATTTTTTTGAAATTTTTTTGGAAATTTTTTTTTTATTATTTTTTTTTTTGTAATTTTTTTTTAATTTTTTTTTTGAAATTTTTTTTTCGAAATTTTTTTTTTGAAATTTTTTTTTTCGAAAATTTTTTTGAAATTTTTTTTGAAATTTTTTTTTTTTAATTTTTTTTTTGAAATTTTTTTTAAATTTTTTTTTGGAAATTTTTTTTTCGAAATTTTTTTTTCGAAATTTTTTTTTTGAAATTTTTTTTTTCGAAATTTTTTTTGAAATTTTTTTTGAAATTTTTTTTTTTATTATTTTTTTTTTGTAATTTTTTTTTAATTTTTTTTTGAAATTTTTTTTTCGAAATTTTTTTTTTTTAATTTTTTTTTTCGAAAATTTTTTTGAAATTTTTTTTGAAATTTTTTTTTAAAATTTTTTTTTGAAATTTTTTTTAAATTTTTTTTTTGAAATTTTTTTTTCGAAATTTTTTTTTTTGAAATTTTTTTTTTCGAAAATTTTTTTGATATTTTTTTTGAAATTTTTTTTTTATTATTTTTTTTTGTAATTTTTTTTTAATTTTTTTTTTTTTTTTTTTCGAAATTTTCTTTGAATTTTTTTTTGAATTTTTTTAAATTTTTTTTTCGAAATTTTTTTTCGAATTTTTTTTTAAATTTTTTAAAAAATTTTTTATTAAATTTTTTTTATTTTTTTAAAATTTTTTTTTTGAAAATTTTTTTTTCGATTTTTTTTTTTCGAAAATTTTTTTGAAATTTTTTTTGAATTTTTTTTTTTTATTTTTTTTTTCGAAATTTTTTTTGAATTTTTTTTTGATTTTTTTTTCAATTTTTTTCTAAAATTTTTTTTTTTGAAATTTTTTTTTTCAAAAATTTTTTTTTTGAAATTTTTTTTTTTAATTTTTTTTTTGAAATTTTTTTTTTCGAAAATTTTTTTGAAATTTTTTTTGAATTTTTTTTTCGAAATTTTTTTTTTTCGAAAATTTTTTTTATTAATTTTTTTTTTCGAAAATTTTTTTGAAATTTTTTTTTTTTATTTTTTTTGTAATTTTTTTTAAATTTTTTTTTGAAATTTTTTTTTTCGAAAATTTTTTTGAAATTTTTTTTTTTTAATTTTTTTTTGTAATTTTTTTAAAATTTTTTTTTGAAATTTTTTTTTAAATTTTTTTTTTCGAAATTTTTTTTGAATTTTTTTTTTCAATTAAAATTATTTTTTTTTGAATTTTTTTTTTGAAATTTTTTTTTTCGAAAATTTTTTCGAAATTTTTTTTGAATTTTTTTTTCAATTAAAATAATTTTTTTTAAATTTTTTTTTTGAAATTTTTTTTTCGAAATTTTTTTTTTAAATTTTTTTTTTCGAAAATTTTTTTGAAATTTTTTTTGAAATTTTTTTTTATTATTTTTTTTTGTAATTTTTTTTGAATTTTTTTTTGATTTTTTTTTCAATTTTTCTAAATTTTTTTTTTTGAAATTTTTTGTTTCAAAAATTTTTTTTTTTTTTTAATTTTTTTTTCGAAATTTTTTTTTTTCGAAAATTTTTTTTTTATTTTTTTTTTTCGAAAATTTTTTTGAAATTTTTTTTTTTATTTTTTTTTGTAATTTTCTTTAAATTTTTTTTTGAAATTTTTTTTTTCGAAAATTTTTTTGAAATTTTTTTTTTAAAATTTTTTTTTTGTAATTTTTTTCAAATTTTTTTTTGAAATTTTTTTTTTTTAATTTTTTTTTTCGAAAATTTTTTTGAAAATTTTTTTTTTTAATTTTTTTTTTTGTTATTTTTTTGAAATTTTTTTTTAAATTTTTTTTTCGAAATTTTTTTTTTTGAAAATTTTTTTTTCGAATTTTCTTTTTGAAAATTTTTTTTTGAATTTTTTTTTTAAATTTTTTTTATTTTTTTTTGTTTTTGAAATTTTTTTTTTTGAATTTTTTTCTGAATTTTTTTGAAACTGTTTTTGAAATTTTTTTTTGAAAATATTTTTCTAAATTTTTTTTCTAATTTTTTTAAAAATTTTTTTTTTTGAAATTTTTTTTTTCGAAAATTTTTTCGAAATTTTTTTTGAATTTTTTTTTCAATTAAAATAATTTTTTTTTAATTTTTTTTTTGAAATTTTTTTTTCGAAATTTTTTTTTTTAAATTTTTTTTTTCGAAAATTTTTTTGAAATTTTTTTTGAAATTTTTTTTTATTATTTTTTTTTGTAATTTTTTTTTGAATTTTTTTTTGATTTTTTTTTCAATTTTTCTAAAATTTTTTTTTTTGAAATTTTTTGTTTCAAAAATTTTTTTTTTTTGAAATTTTTTTTTAAATTTTTTTTTCGAAATTTTTTTTTTCGAAAATTTTTTTTTTATTTTTTTTTTCGAAAATTTTTTTGAAATTTTTTTTTTTATTTTTTTTTGTAATTTTCTTTAAATTTTTTTTTGAAATTTTTTTTTTCGAAAATTTTTTTGAAATTTTTTTTTTAAATTTTTTTTTTGTAATTTTTTTCAAATTTTTTTTTGAAATTTTTTTTTTTTAATTTTTTTTTTCGAAAATTTTTTTGAAAATTTTTTTTTTTAATTTTTTTTTTTGTTATTTTTTTGAAATTTTTTTTTAAATTTTTTTTTCGAAATTTTTTTTTTTGAAAATTTTTTTTTCGAATTTTCTTTTTGAAAATTTTTTTTTGAATTTTTTTTTAAAATTTTTTTTATTTTTTTTTGTTTTTGAAATTTTTTTTTTTGAATTTTTTTCTGAATTTTTTTGAAACTGTTTTTGAAATTTTTTTTTTGAAAATATTTTTCTAAATTTTTTTTCTAATTTTTTTTTAAATTTTTTTAAAATTTTTTTAAAATTTTTTTCGAATTTTTTCTTCGAAAAATTTTCGTTTTAAATTTTTTTTAAAATTTTTTTCTTGAAATTTTTTTTTTCGAAAATTTTTTTGAAATTTTTTTTGAATTTTTTTTTTAAATCTTTTTTTCGAATTTTTTTTTCGAATTTTTTTTTTCAATTTTTTTTTAAATTTTTTTTTTTAATTTTTTTTTGAATTTTTTTTAAAATTTTTTTTTGAAAATTTTTATTTTGAAATTTTTTTTCGAAAATTTTTTTGAAATTTTTTTTGAATTTTTTTTTTGAAATCTTTTTTTCGAAATTTTTTTTCGAATTTTTTTTTTCAATTTTTTTTTTAATTTTTTTTTTAATTTTTTTTTTTTAATTTTTTTAAAATTTTTTTTGTAAATTTTTTTTCGAAATTTTTTTTCGAATTTTTTTTAAATTTTTTTTAAAAAATTTTTTCGAAATTTTTTTTTTTATTCTTTTCTAATTTTTTTAAAAATTTTTTTCTTGAAAATTTTTTTTTTATTTTTTTTAAATTTTTTATTTTTTTTTATTTTTTTTATTTTTTTTTTGTTTTTGAAATTTTTTTTTTGGAAATTTATTCTGAATTGTTTTTGAAATTTTTTTTTGAAAATATTTTTTAAAATTTTTTTTTTGAATTTTTTTTGAAATTTTTTTTCGAATTTTTTTTTCAATTTTTTTGAAATTTTTTTTTTGGAAATTTTTTCTGAATTTTTTTTTAAACTGTTTTTGAAAATATTTTTTAAAATTTTTTTTTTGAAATTTTTTTAAAATTTTTTTTTGAAATTTTTTTTTTCGAAATTTTTTTTTCAATTTTTTCTAAAATTTTTTTTTTAAATTTTTTTTTGAATTTTTTTTTAAATTTTTTTTTATTTATAACACAATTTTTTTTTTTTTTTTATTTTTTTTTTGAAATTTTTTTTTCGAAATTTTTTTTTTGAACTTTTTTTTTTCGAAAATTTTTTTGAAATTTTTTTTGAAATTTTTTTTTTCGAAAATTTTTTTGAAATTTTTTTTGAAATTTTTTTTTTTTAAATTTTTTTTTTGTAATTTTTTTTTAATTTTTTTTTTTATTTTTTTTTCGAAATTTTTTTTGAATTTTTTTTTGAATTTTTTAAATTTTTTTTTCGAAATTTTTTTTCGAATTTTTTTTTCAATTTTTTTAAAAATTTTTTTAAATTTTTTTTTGAAAATTTTTTTTTTTCGAAAAATTTTTTTTTCGAAAATTTTTTTTTTTTAATTTTTTTTTTCGAATTTTTTTTTCAATTTTTTTTTAAATTATTTTTTTTTAATTTTTTTTGTAATTTTTTTAAAAATTTTTTTTGAAAATTTTTTTTTTGAAATTTTTTTTTTCGAAAATTTTTTTGAAATTTTTTTGAATTTTTTTTTTGAAATTTTTTTTGAAATTTTTTTTTTTTCGAAAAATTTTTTTTTCGAAAATTTTTTTAAAATTTTTTTCAAAATTTTTTTTTGAAATTTTTTTTTCGAAATTTTTTTTCGAATTTTTTTTTTCAATTTTTTTTTAAATTTTTTTAAAATTTTTTTTTGAAAATTTTTTTTTGAATTTTTTTTTTCGAAATTTTTTTTCGAATTTTTTTTTTCAATTTTTTTTTAAATTTTTTTAAAAATTTTTTTTTAAATTTTTTTTTTTAATTTTTTTTTCGAAATTTTTTTTGAATTTTTTTTTCAATTTTTTTTGAAATATTTTTTTTTTAATTTTTTTTTTGTAACTTTTTTTAAATTTTTTTTTTTTAATTTTTTTTTTCGAAATTTTTTTTGAATTTTTTTTTTGAAATTTTTTTTTCGAAATTTTTTTTTAAATTTTTTTTTTTGAAATTTTTTTTTTTTCGAAAATTTTTTTGAAATTTTTTTGAATTTTTTTTTTGAAATTTTTTTTTCGAAATTTTTTTTTTGAAATTTTTTTATTCGAAAATTTTTTTGAAATTTTTTTGAAATTTTTTTTGAAATTTTTTTTTTTGAAAATTTTTTTGAAATTTTTTTTGAAATTTCTTTTTTGAATTTTTTTAAATTTTTTTTAAATTTTTTTTTTGAAATTTTTTTTTCGAAATTTTTTTTTTGAAATTTTTTTTTTCGAAAATTTTTTTGAAATTTTTTTTGAAAATTTTTTTTTATTATTTTTTTTTGTAATTTTTTTTAAATTTTTTTTTTATTTTTTTTTTCGAAATTTTTTTTGAATTTTTTTTTAAATTTTTTTAAATTTTTTTTTCGAAATTTTTTTTCGAATTTTTTTTTAAAATTTTTTTAAAAATTTTTTATTAAATTTTTTTTGTTATTTTTTTTAAATTTTTTTTTTTGAAAATTTTTTTTTCGATTTTTTTTTTTCGAAAATTTTTTTGAAATTTTTTTGAATTTTTTTTTTTTATTTTTTTTTTCGAAATTTTTTTTGAATTTTTTTTTGGTTTTTTTTTCAATTTTTTTCTAAAATTTTTTTTTTGAAATTTTTTTTTTCAAAAATTTTTTTTTTTGAATTTTTTTTAAAATTTTTTTTTCGAAATTTTTTTTTTTCGAAAATTTTTTTTTTTAATTTTTTTTTTCGAAAATTTTTTTGAAATTTTTTTTTTTTATTTTTTTTTTGTAATTTTTTTTAAATTTTTTTTTGAAATTTTTTTTTTTCGAAAATTTTTTTGAATTTTTTTTTTTTAATTTTTTTTTTTGTATTTTTTTTAAAATTTTTTTTTGAAATTTTTTTTTTTTAATTTTTTTTTTCGAAATTTTTTTTGAATTTTTTTTTCAATTAAAATTTTTTTTTTTAATTTTTTTTTTTGAAATTTTTTTTGAAATTTTTTTCGAATTTTTTTTTTCAATTTTTTTTTTTTAATTTTTTTTTTGAAATTTTTTTTTTCGAAAATTTTTTTGAAATTTTTTTTGAAATTTTTTTTTTTTTAATTTTTTTTTTGAAATTTTTTTTAAATTTTTTTTTTGAAATTTTTTTTTCGAAATTTTTTTTTTGAAATTTTTTTTTTCGAAAATTTTTTTGAAATTTTTTTTGAAATTTTTTTTTTTATTATTTTTTTTTTGTAATTTTTTTTAATTTTTTTTTTTATTTTTTTTTTCGAAATTTTTTTTGAAATTTTTTTTGATTTTTTTTTCAATTTTTTTCTAAAATTTTTTTTTTTTAAATTTTTTTTTTCAAAAATTTTTTTTTTTTGAAATTTTTTTTTTTTATTTTTTTTTTCGAAAATTTTTTTTTTTAATTTTTTTTTTCGAAAATTTTTTTTAAATTTTTTTTTTGAAAATTTTTTTTTCGATTTTTTTTTTCGAAAATTTTTTTTTTTTGAATTTTTTTTTTATTTTTTTTTTTCGAAATTTTTTTTGAATTTTTTTTTGATTTTTTTTCAATTTTTTTCTAAAATTTTTTTTTTTGAAATTTTTTTTTTCAAAAATTTTTTTTTTTTTAAATTTTTTTTTCTAATTTTTTTTTTGAAATTTTTTTTTTCGAAAATTTTTTTTGAAATTTTTTTTGAATTTTTTTTTCGAAATTTTTTTTTTCGAAAATTTTTTTTTTTAATTTTTTTTTAATTTTTTTTAAATTTTTTTTTGATTTTTTTTTTTTTAATTTTTTTTTTCGAAATTTTTTTTGAATTTTTTTTTTGAATTTTTTTTTAAATTTTTTTTTTCGAAAATTTTTTTGAAATTTTTTTTTTTAATTTTTTTTTTGTATTTTTTTTAAATTTTTTTTTGATTTTTTTTTTAATTTTTTTTTTCGAATTTTTTTTTGAATTTTTTTCTCAATTAAAATTATTTTTTTTTTGTAATTTTTTTTTATTTTTTTTTTGTAATTTTTTTAAAATTTTTTTTGAATATTTTTTTTAATTTTTTTTTTCGAAATTTTTTTTTTAATTTTTTTTGAATTTTTTTTTTGAAATTTTTTTTTCGAAATTTTTTTTTAAATTTTTTTTTTGAAATTTTTTTTTTTTAAATTTATTTTTTTCGAAAATTTTTTTTTTTTATTTTTTTTTTTCGAAAATTTTTTTGAATTTTTTTTTTTTTATTTTATTTTTTGTAATTTTTTTTAAATTTTTTTTTGAAATTTTTTTTTTTTATTTTTTTTTTTCGAATTTTTTTTTAAATTTTTTTTTTTGAAATTTTTTTAAATTTTTTTTATTTTTTTTTTTTGTTTTTGAAATTTTTTTTTTGGAAATTTTTTCTGAATTTTTTTGAAACTGTTTTTGAAATTTTTTTTTAAATTTATTTTTTGAAATTTTTTTGAAATTTTTTTTTGAAATTTTTTTTTTTGAAATTTTTTTTAAAATTTTTTTTTGAAAATTTTTTTTTCGATTTTTTTTAAAATTTTTTTTTAATTTTTTTTTGAAATTTTTTTAAATTTTTTTTTAAATTTTTTTTTTTGAAATTTTTTTTTTCGAATTTTCTTTTTGAAAATTTTTTTTTGAATTTTTTTTAAAATTTTTTTTATTTTTTTTTTTGTTTTTGAAATTTTTTTTTTGGAATTTTTTTCTGAATTTTTTTGAAACTGTTTTTGAAATTTTTTTTTTGAAAATATTTTTCTAAATTTTTTTTCTAATTTTTTTTAAAATTTTTTTAAAATTTTTTTCGAATTTTTTTTTGAAATTTTTTCTTCGAAAAATTTTCGTTTTGATTTTTTTTTTGAAATTTTTTTTAAATTTTTTTTTTAATTTTTTTTTCGAAAATTTTTTTGAAATTTTTTTTGAATTTTTTTTTTTTTAATCTTTTTTTCGAATTTTTTTTTCGAATTTTTTTTTTCAATTTTTTTTAAAATTTTTTTTTCAATTTTTTTTTAAAATTTTTTTTTAAATTTTTTTTAAAAATTTTTTTTAAAATTTTTTTTGTAAATTTTTTTTCGAAATTTTTTTTCGATTTTTTTTAAAATTTTTTTAAAAAAATTTTTTTGAAATTTTTTTTTTTTTTTCTAATTTTTTTAAAATTTTTTTTCTTGAAAATTTTTTTTTTAAAAATTTTTTTTTTTGAAATTTTTTTTTAAAATTTTTTTTTCGAAATTTTTTTTTTTTAATTTTTTTTTTCGAAAATTTTTTTGAAATTTTTTTTTTTAATTTTTTTTTGTAATTTTTTTTAAATTTTTTTTTCGAAAATTTTTTTGAAATTTTTTTGGAAATTTTTTTTTTTATTAGTTTTTTTTTGTAATTTTTTTTTAATTTTTTTTTTGAAATTTTTTTTTCGAAATTTTTTTTTTTGAAATTTTTTTTTTCGAAAATTTTTTTGAAATTTTTTTTGAAATTTTTTTTTTTTAATTTTTTTTTTGAAATTTTTTTTAAATTTTTTTTTGGAAATTTTTTTTTCGAAATTTTTTTTTCGAAATTTTTTTTTTGAAATTTTTTTTTTCGAAATTTTTTTTGAAATTTTTTTTGAAATTTTTTTTTTTATTATTTTTTTTTGTAATTTTTTTTTAATTTTTTTTTGAAATTTTTTTTTCGAAATTTTTTTTTTTTAATTTTTTTTTTCGAAAATTTTTTTGAAATTTTTTTTGAAATTTTTTTTTTTTAATTTTTTTTGAAATTTTTTTTAAATTTTTTTTTTGAAATTTTTTTTTTTGAAATTTTTTTTTTCGAAAATTTTTTTGATATTTTTTTTGAAATTTTTTTTTTATTATTTTTTTTTGTAATTTTTTTTTTATTTATTTATTTTTTTTTTTTTCGAAATTTTCTTTGAATTTTTTTTTGAATTTTTTTAAATTTTTTTTTCGAAATTTTTTTTCGAATTTTTTTTTAAATTTTTTTAAAAATTTTTTATTAAATTTTTTTTCTTATTTTTTTAAAAATTTTTTTTTGAAAATTTTTTTTTCGATTTTTTTTTTCGAAAATTTTTTTGAAATTTTTTTTGAATTTTTTTTTTTTATTTTTTTTTTCGAAATTTTTTTTGAATTTTTTTTTGATTTTTTTTTCAATTTTTTTCTAAAATTTTTTTTTTTGAAATTTTTTTTTTCAAAAATTTTTTTTTTGAAATTTTTTTTTTTAATTTTTTTTTTGAAATTTTTTTTTTCGAAAATTTTTTTGAAATTTTTTTTGAATTTTTTTTTCGAAATTTTTTTTTTTCGAAAATTTTTTTTATTAATTTTTTTTTTCGAAAATTTTTTTGAAATTTTTTTTTTTATTTTTTTTGTAATTTTTTTTAAATTTTTTTTTGAAATTTTTTTTTTCGAAAATTTTTTTGAAATTTTTTTTTTTAAATTTTTTTTTTGTAATTTTTTAAAATTTTTTTTTGAAATTTTTTTTTTTAATTTTTTTTTTCGAAATTTTTTTTGAATTATTTTTTCAATTAAAATTATTTTTTTTTGAATTTTTTTTTTGAAATTTTTTTTTTCGAAAATTTTTTCGAAATTTTTTTTGAATTTTTTTTTCAATTAAAATAATTTTTTTTTAATTTTTTTTTTGAAATTTTTTTTTCGAAATTTTTTTTTTTTAATTTTTTTTTCGAAAATTTTTTTGAAATTTTTTTTGAAATTTTTTTTTATTATTTTTTTTTGTAATTTTTTTTGAATTTTTTTTTGATTTTTTTTTCAATTTTTCTAAAAATTTTTTTTTTGAAATTTTTTGTTTCAAAAATTTTTTTTTTTTTGAAATTTTTTTTTAAATTTTTTTTTCGAAATTTTTATTTTTCGAAAATTTTTTTTTTATTTTTTTTTTCGAAAATTTTTTTGAAATTTTTTTTTTTATTTTTTTTTGTAATTTTCTTTAAATTTTTTTTTGAAATTTTTTTTTTCGAAAATTTTTTTGAAATTTTTTTTTTTAAATTTTTTTTTGTAATTTTTTTCAAATTTTTTTTTGAAATTTTTTTTTTTTAATTTTTTTTTTCGAAAATTTTTTTGAAAATTTTTTTTTTTAATTTTTTTTTTGTTATTTTTTTGAAATTTTTTTTAAAATTTTTTTTTCGAAATTTTTTTTTTGAAAATTTTTTTTTCGAATTTTCTTTTTGAAAATTTTTTTTTGAATTTTTTTTATTTTTTTTTGTTTTTGAAATTTTTTTTTTTGAATTTTTTTCTGAATTTTTTTGAAACTGTTTTTGAAATTTTTTTTTTGAAAATATTTTTCTAAATTTTTTTTCTAATTTTTTTTTAAATTTTTTAAAAATTTTTTTCGAATTTTTTTTTGAAATTTTTCTTCGAAAAATTTTCGTTTTAAATTTTTTTTAAAATTTTTTTCTTGAAATTTTTTTTTTCGAAAATTTTTTTGAAATTTTTTTTGAATTTTTTTTTTAAATCTTTTTTTCGAATTTTTTTTTCGAATTTTTTTTTTAAATTTTTTTTTAAATTTTTTTTTTAAATTTTTTTTTTGAATTTTTTTTAAAATTTTTTTTTGAAAATTTTTATTTTGAAATTTTTTTTTCGAAAATTTTTTTGAAATTTTTTTTGAATTTTTTTTTTTGAAATCTTTTTTTCGAAATTTTTTTCGAATTTTTTTTTTTTATTTTTTTTTTAATTTTTTTTTTAAATTTTTTTAAAATTTTTTTTGTAAATTTTTTTTCGAAATTTTTTTTCGAATTTTTTTTAAATTTTTTTTAAAAAAATTTTTTGAAATTTTTTTTTTTTTTTATTCTTTTCTAATTTTTTTAAAAATTTTTTTCTTGAAAATTTTTTTTTTATTTTTTTTAAATTTTTTATTTTTTTTTATTTTTTTTATTTTTTTTTTGTTTTTGAAATTTTTTTTTTGGAAATTTTTTCTGAATTGTTTTTGAAATTTTTTTTTGAAAATTTTTTTTAAAATTTTTTTTTTGAATTTTTTTTGAAATTTTTTTTCGAATTTTTTTTTCAATTTTTTTGAAATTTTTTTTTTGGAAATTTTTTCTGAATTTTTTTTTAAACTGTTTTTGAAAATATTTTTTAAAATTTTTTTTTTGAAATTTTTTTAAAATTTTTTTTTGAAATTTTTTTTTTCGAAATTTTTTTTTCAATTTTTTCTAAAATTTTTTTTTAAAATTTTTTTTTGAATTTTTTTTTAAATTTTTTTTTATTTATAACAACACAAATTTTTTTTTTTTTTTTTTTGAAATTTTTTTTCGAAATTTTTTTTTTGAACTTTTTTTTTTCGAAAATTTTTTTGAAATTTTTTTTGAAATTTTTTTTTTCGAAAATTTTTTTGAAATTTTTTTTGAAATTTTTTTTTTTTTAATTTTTTTTGTAATTTTTTTTTAATTTTTTTTTTATTTTTTTTTCGAAATTTTTTTTGAATTTTTTTTTGAATTTTTTAAATTTTTTTTTCGAAATTTTTTTTCGAATTTTTTTTTCAATTTTTTTAAAAATTTTTTTAAATTTTTTTTTGAAAATTTTTTTTTTTCGAAAAATTTTTTTTTCGAAAATTTTTTTTTTTAATTTTTTTTTTCGAATTTTTTTTTCAATTTTTTTTGAAATTATTTTTTTTTTAATTTTTTTTGTAATTTTTTTAAAATTTTTTTTTGAAAATTTTTTTTTTGAAATTTTTTTTTTCGAAAATTTTTTTGAAATTTTTTTGAATTTTTTTTTTGAAATTTTTCTTGAAATTTTTTTTTTTTCGAAAAATTTTTTTTTCGAAAATTTTTTTAAAATTTTTTTCAAAATTTTTTTTTGAAAATTTTTTTTTTTTTAATTTTTTTTTCGAAATTTTTTTTCGAAATTTTTTTTCGAATTTTTTTTTTCAATTTTTTTTTAAATTTTTTTTAAATTTTTTTTTTCAATTTTTTTTTTTTTAATTTTTTTTTTGAAATTTTTTTTTTCGAAAATTTTTTTGAAATTTTTTTTGAAATTTTTTTTTTTTTAATTTTTTTTTTGAAATTTTTTTGAAATTTTTTTTTCGAAATTTTTTTTTTGAAATTTTTTTTTTCAAAAATTTTTTTTTTTTGAAATTTTTTTTTTTAATTTTTTTTTCGAAATTTTTTTTTTTAATTTTTTTTTTCGAAAATTTTTTTTAAATTTTTTTTTTGAAAATTTTTTTTTCGATTTTTTTTTTCGAAAATTTTTTTTTTTTGAATTTTTTTTTTATTTTTTTTTTTCGAAATTTTTTTTGAATTTTTTTTTGATTTTTTTTCAATTTTTTTCTAAAATTTTTTTTTTTGAAATTTTTTTTTTTAAAAATTTTTTTTTTTTGAAATTTTTTTTTCTAATTTTTTTTTTGAAATTTTTTTTTTCGAAAATTTTTTTTGAAATTTTTTTTGAATTTTTTTTTCGAAATTTTTTTTTTCGAAAATTTTTTTTTTAATTTTTTTTAAATTTTTTTTTAATTTTTTTTTTTTTAATTTTTTTTTTCGAAATTTTTTTTGAATTTTTTTTTTGAATTTTTTTTTTTTAATTTTTTTTTTCGAAAATTTTTTTGAAATTTTTTTTTTTTATTTTTTTTTTTTGTATTTTTTTAAATTTTTTTTTGATTTTTTTTTTAATTTTTTTTTTCGAAATTTTTTTTGAATTTTTTTTTTGAATTTTTTTTTTTTAATTTTTTTTTTTGAAAATTTTTTTGAAATTTTTTTGAATTTTTTTTTGAAATTTTTTTTGAAATTTTTTTTTTCGAAAAATTTTTTTTTCGAAAATTTTTTTGAAATTTTTTTGAATTTTTTTTTCGAAATTTTTTTTTTTCGAAAATTTTTTTTTTTAATTTTTTTTTTCGAAAATTTTTTTGAAATTTTTTTTTTTTATTTTTTTTTGTAATTTTTTTAAAATTTTTTTTTGAAATTTTTTTTTTCGAAAATTTTTTTGAAATTTTTTTTTTTATTTTTTTTTGTAATTTTTTTCAAATTTTTTTTTGAAATTTTTTTTTTTTAATTTTTTTTCGAAATTTTTTTTGAATTTTTTTTTTCAATTAAAATTATTTTTTTTAATTTTTTTTTTTGAAATTTTTTTTTGAAATTTTTTTTCGAATTTTTTTTTAAATTTTTTTTTTTTTTAAATTTTTTTTTTGAAATTTTTTTTTTCAAAAATTTTTTTTTTTGAAATTTTTTTTTTTTAATTTTTTTTTCGAAAATTTTTTTGAAATTTTTTTTGAATTTTTTTTTCGAAATTTTTTTTTTCGAAAATTTTTTTGAAATTTTTTTTGAATTTTTTTTTTTTAAATTTTTTTTTTCGAAATTTTTTTTGAATTTTTTTTTGATTTTTTTTTCAATTTTTTTCTAAAAATTTTTTTTTTGAATTTTTTTTTTCAAAAATTTTTTTTTTGAAATTTTTTTTTTTAATTTTTTTTTTGAAATTTTTTTTTTAAATTTTTTTTTTGAATTTTTTTTTCGAAAATTTTTTGAAATTTTTTTTGAATTTTTTTTTCGTAATTTTTTTTTTCGAAATTTTTTTTGAATTTTTTTTTCAATTAAAATTATTTTTTTTAATTTTTTTTTTTGAAATTTTATTTTGAAATTTTTTTCGAATTTTTTTTTTATTTTTTTTTTAATTTTTTTTTTTAAATTTTTTTTTTTATTTTTTTTTGAAATTTTTTTTTCGAAATTTTTTTTTTTTAAATTTTTTTTTTTCGAAAATTTTTTTAAATTTTTTTTTGAAATTTTTTTTTCGAAATTTTTTTTTTGGAAATTTTTTTTTTCGAAAATTTTTTTGAAATTTTTTTTGAAATTTTTTTTTTTATTTTTTTTTTTTTTGTAATTTTTTTTAAATTTTTTTTTTAATTTTTTTTTCGAAATTTTTTTTGAATTTTTTTTTAAATTTTTTAAAATTTTTTTTTCGAAATTTTTTTCGAATTTTTTTTTTAAATTTTTTTAAAAATTTTTTATTAAATTTTTTTTGTTATTTTTTTTAAATTTTTTTTTTTGAAAATTTTTTTTTCGATTTTTTTTTTCGAAAATTTTTTTGAAATTTTTTTTGAATCTTTTTTTTTTATTTTTTTTTTCGAAATTTTTTTTGAATTTTTTTTTGATTTTTTTTTCAATTTTTTTCTAAAATTTTTTTTTTTGAAATTTTTTTTTTTTAAAATTTTTTTTTTTGAAATTTTTTTTTTAAATTTTTTTTTCGAAATTTTTTTTTTTCGAAAATTTTTTTTTTTAATTTTTTTTTTCGAAAATTTTTTTGAAATTTTTTTTTTTTAATTTTTTTTTGTATTTTTTTTTAAATTTTTTTTTCGAAAATTTTTTTGAAATTTTTTTGAAAATTTTTTTTTTATTATTTTTTTTTGTAATTTTTTTTTAATTTTTTTTTTGAAATTTTTTTTTCGAAATTTTTTTTTTTGAAATTTTTTTTTTCGAAAATTTTTTTGAAATTTTTTTTGAAATTTTTTTTTTTTAATTTTTTTTTTGAAATTTTTTTTAAATTTTTTTTTTGAAATTTTTTTTTCGAAATTTTTTTTTCGAAATTTTTTTTTTGAAATTTTTTTTTTCGAAATTTTTTTTGAAATTTTTTTTTTTATTATTTTTTTTTGTAATTTTTTTTTAATTTTTTTTTGAAATTTTTTTTTCGAAATTTTTTTTTTTTAATTTTTTTTTTCGAAAATTTTTTTGAAATTTTTTTTGAAATTTTTTTTTTTTAATTTTTTTTTGAAATTTTTTTTAAATTTTTTTTTTGAAATTTTTTTTTCGAAATTTTTTTTTTTGAAATTTTTTTTTTCGAAAATTTTTTTGATATTTTTTTTGAAATTTTTTTTTTATTATTTTTTTTTGTAATTTTTTTTTAATTTTTTTTTTTTTTTTTTTTTTTCGAAATTTTCTTTGAATTTTTTTTTGAATTTTTTAAAATTTTTTTTTCGAAATTTTTTTTCGAATTTTTTTTTTAATTTTTTTAAAAATTTTTTATTAAATTTTTTTTGTTATTTTTTTAAAATTTTTTTTTGAAAATTTTTTTTTCGATTTTTTTTTTCGAAAATTTTTTTGAAATTTTTTTTGAATTTTTTTTTTTTATTTTTTTTTTCGAAATTTTTTTTGAATTTTTTTTGATTTTTTTTTCAATTTTTTTCTAAAATTTTTTTTTTTGAAATTTTTTTTTTCAAAAATTTTTTTTTTGAAATTTTTTTTTTAATTTTTTTTTTGAAATTTTTTTTTTCGAAAATTTTTTTGAAATTTTTTTTGAATTTTTTTTTCGAAATTTTTTTTTTTCGAAAATTTTTTTTATTAATTTTTTTTTTCGAAAATTTTTTTGAAATTTTTTTTTTTATTTTTTTTTGTAATTTTTTTTAAATTTTTTTTTGAAATTTTTTTTTTTAATTTTTTTTTTCGAAATTTTTTTTGAATTTTTTTTTTTCAATTAAAATTATTTTTTTTTGAATTTTTTTTTTGAAATTTTTTTTTTCGAAAATTTTTTCGAAATATTTTTTTGAATTTTTTTTTCAATTAAAATAATTTTTTTTAAATTTTTTTTTTGAAATTTTTTTTTCGAAATTTTTTTTTTTTAATTTTTTTTTTCGAAAATTTTTTTGAAATTTTTTTTGAAATTTTTTTTTAATAATTTTTTTTTGTAATTTTTTTTGAATTTTTTTTTGATTTTTTTTTCAATTTTTCTAAAATTTTTTTTTTTGAAATTTTTTGTTTCAAAAATTTTTTTTTTTTTTAATTTTTTTTTAAATTTTTTTTTCGAAATTTTTTTTTTTCGAAAATTTTTTTTTTATTTTTTTTTTTCGAAAATTTTTTTGAAATTTTTTTTTTTATTTTTTTTTGTAATTTTCTTTAAATTTTTTTTTTAAATTTTTTTTTTCGAAAATTTTTTTGAAATTTTTTTTTTAAAATTTTTTTTTTGTAATTTTTTTCAAATTTTTTTTTGAAATGTTTTTTTTTTAATTTTTTTTTTCGAAAATTTTTTTGAAAATTTTTTTTTTAATTTTTTTTTTGTTATTTTTTTGAAATTTTTTTTTAAATTTTTTTTTTGAAATTTTTTTTTAAAAATTTTTTTAAATTTTTTTTTTCAGTTTTTTTGAAATTTTTTTTTTTCGAAATATTTTTGAAATTTTTTTGAATTTTTTTTTTGAAATTTTTTTGAAATTTTTTTTTTTGAAATTTTTTTTTTCGAAAAATTTTTTTTTCGAAAATTTTTTTGAAATTTTTTTTAAAATTTTTTTTTGAAAATTTTTTTTTTTTGAAATTTTTTTTTCGAAATTTTTTTTCGAATTTTTTTTTTTAATTTTTTTTTAAATTTTTTTAAAATTTTTTTTTGAAAATTTTTTTTTTTGAAATTTTTTTTTTCGAAATTTTTTTTCGAATTTTTTTTTTCAATTTTTTTTTTTTATTTTTTTTTTGAAATTTTTTTTTCGAAATTTTTTTTTTTGAAATTTTTTTTTTCGAAAATTTTTTTGAAATTTTTTTTGAAATTTTTTTTTTTTTTAATTTTTTTTTTTGTAATTTTTTTTAATTTTTTTTTTATTTTTTTTTTCGAAATTTTTTTTGAATTTTTTTTTGAATTTTTTTAAATTTTTTTTTCGAAAATTTTTTTGAAATTTTTTTTTTATTATTTTTTTTTGTAATTTTTTTTTAATTTTTTTTTTGAAATTTTTTTTTCGAAATTTTTTTTTTTGAAATTTTTTTTTTCGAAAATTTTTTTGAAATTTATTTTGAAATTTTTTTTTTTGAAATTTTTTTTTTCGAAAATTTTTTTGAAATTTTTTTTGAATTTTTTTTTCAATTAAAATAATTTTTTTTAATTTTTTTTTTGAAATTTTATTTTGAAATTTTTTTCGAATTTTTTTTTTCAATTTTTTTTTTTTAAATTTTTTTTTTGAAATTTTTTTTTCGAAATTTTTTTTTTTTTAATTTTTTTTTTGTAATTTTTTTTGAATTTTTTTTTGATTTTTTTTTCAATTTTTTTCTTAAATTTTTTTTTTTGAAATTTTTTTTTTCAAAAATTTTTTTTTTTTTGAAATTTTTTTTTAAATTTTTTTTTCGAAATTTTTTTTTTCGAAAATTTTTTTTTTTTATTTTTTTTTTCAAAAATTTTTCTGAAATTTTTTTTTTTATTTTTTTTTTGTAATTTTTTTAAAATTTTTTTTTGAAATTTTTTTTTTCGAAAATTTTTTTGAAATTTTTTTTTTTTAATTTTTTTTTTGTAATTTTTTTCAAATTTTTTTTTGAAATTTTTTTTTTTAAATTTTTTTTTTCGAAAATTTTTTTGAAATTTTTTTTGAAAATTTTTTTTTTAATTTTTTTTTTTGTAATTTTTTTGAAATTTTTTTTTTAATTTTTTTTTTTGAAATTTTTTTTTAAAAATTTTTTTAAATTTTTTTTTTAATTTTTTTTGAAATTTTTTTTTTTCGAAATTTTTTTGAAATTTTTTTTGAATTTTTTTTTCAATTTTTTTTGAAATTTTTTTTTTTTATTTTTTTTTGTAATTTTTTTTAAATTTCATTTTGAAAATTTTTTTTTTGAAATTTTTTTTTAAAAATTTTTTTATTTTTTTTTTCATTTTTTTTGAAATTTTTTTTTTTCGAAATTTTTTTGAAATTTTTTTTGAATTTTTTTTTCAATTTTTTTTGAAATTTTTTTTTTTATTTTTTTTGTAATTTTTTTTAAATTATTTTTTGAAAATTTTTTTTTTTGAAATTTTTTTTTTCGAAAATTTTTTTGAAATTTTTTTGAATTTTTTTTTTGAAATTTTTTTTGAAATTTTTTTTTTTGAAATTTTTTTTTTTCGAAAAATTTTTTTTTCGAAAATTTTTTTGAAATTTTTTTTAAAATTTTTTTTTGAAAATTTTTTTTTTGAAATTTTTTTTTCGAAATTTTTTTTCGAATTTTTTTTTTCAATTTTTTTTAAAATTTTTTTAAAATTTTTTTTTGAAAATTTTTTTTTTCGAAATTTTTTTTTTCGAAATTTTTTTTCGAATTTTTTTTTTCAATTTTTTTTTTTTATTTTTTTTTGAAATTTTTTTTTCGAAATTTTTTTTTTTGAAATTTTTTTTTTCGAAAATTTTTTTGAAATTTTTTTTGAAATTTTTTTTTTTTGAATTTTTTTTTTTTGTAATTTTTTTTTGATTTTTTTTTCGAAATTTTTTTTCGAATTTTTTTTTCAATTTTTTAAAAAATTTTTTTTTGTTATTTTTTTTCAATTTTTTTTTTGAAAATTTTTTTTTCGATTTTTTTTTTCGAAAATTTTTTTGAAATTTTTTTTGAAATTTTTTTTTTTTTAATTTTTTTTTGTAATTTTTTTGAAATTTTTTTTTTTTCAATTTTTTTTTTCGAAAATTTTTTTGAAATTTTTTTTGAAATTTTTTTTTTTTAATTTTTTTGTAATTTTTTTTTTAATTTTTTTTTTCGAAATTTTTTTTTTAAATTTTTTTAAATTTTTTTTTTCATTTTTTTGAAATTTTTTTTTTCGAAATTTTTTTGGAATTTTTTTTGAATTTTTTTTTCAATTCAATTTCAATTTTATTTTATTTTGTAATTTTTTTTAAATTTTTTTTTGAAAATTTTTTTTTTGAAATTTTTTTTTTCGAAAATTTTTTTGAAATTTTTTTGAATTTTTTTTTGAAATTTTTTTTGAAATTTTTTTTTTCGAAAAATTTTTTTTTCGAAAATTTTTTTGAAATTTTTTTTGAATTTTTTTTTCGAAATTTTTTTTTTTCGAAATTTTTTTTTTTTTATTTTTTTTTTCGAAAATTTTTTTGAAATTTTTTTTCAATTTTTTTTCAATTAAAATTATTTTTTTTAATTTTTTTTTTTGAAATTTTATTTTGAAATTTTTTTCGAATTTTTTTTTCAATTTTTTTTTTTTAATTTTTTTTTGAAATTTTTTTTTCGAAATTTTTTTTTTATTATTTTTTTTTGTATTTTTTTTTGAATTTTTTTTTGTTTTTTTTTTCAATTTTTCTAAAATTTTTTTTTTGAAATTTTTTTTTTTTATTTTTTTTTTGAAATTTTTTTTTTCGAAAATTTTTTTGAAATTTTTTTTGAATTTTTTTTTCGAAATTTTTTTTTTTCGAAAATTTTTTTTATTAATTTTTTTTTTCGAAAATTTTTTTGAAATTTTTTTTTTTATTTTTTTTTGTAATTTTTTTTAAATTTTTTTTTGAAATTTTTTTTTTCGAAAATTTTTTTGAAATTTTTTTTTTTTATTTTTTTTTTGTAATTTTTTTAAAATTTTTTTTTGAAATTTTTTTTTAATTTTTTTTTTCGAAATTTTTTTTGAATTTTTTTTTCAATTAAAATTTTTTTTTTTTGAATTTTTTTTTTGAAATTTTTTTTTTCGAAAATTTTTTCGAAATTTTTTTTGAATTTTTTTTTCAATTAAAATAATTTTTTTTTTGAAATTTTATTTTGAAATTTTTTTCGAATTTTTTTTTTCAATTTTTTTTTTTTAATTTTTTTTTGAAATTTTTTTTTCGAAATTTTTTTTTTTAAATTTTTTTTTTCGAAAATTTTTTTGAAATTTTTTTTGAAATTTTTTTTTTTATTATTTTTTTTTTGTAATTTTTTTTCGAATTTTTTTTTCAATTTTTTAAAAAATTTTTTTTTGTTATTTTTTTTCAATTTTTTTTTTGAAAATTTTTTTTTCGATTTTTTTTTTCGAAAATTTTTTTGAAATTTTTTTTGAAATTTTTTTTTTTTTAATTTTTTTTTGTAATTTTTTTGAAATTTTTTTTTTTCAATTTTTTTTTTCGAAAATTTTTTTGAAATTTTTTTTGAAATTTTTTTTTTTTAATTTTTTTTTTGTAATTTTTTTTTTAATTTTTTTTTTCGAAATTTTTTTTTTTAAATTTTTTTAAATTTTTTTTTTCATTTTTTTGAAATTTTTTTTTTTCGAAATTTTTTTGGAATTTTTTTTGAATTTTTTTTTCAATTTTTTTTGAATTTTTTTTTTAATTTTATTTTGTAATTTTTTTAAAATTTTTTTTTGAAAATTTTTTTTTTGAAATTTTTTTTTTTCGAAAATTTTTTTGAAATTTTTTTGAATTTTTTTTTGAAATTTTTTTTGAAATTTTTTTTTTCGAAAAATTTTTTTTTCGAAAATTTTTTTGAAATTTTTTTTGAATTTTTTTTTCGAAATTTTTTTTTTTCGAAAATTTTTTTTTTTAATTTTTTTTTTCGAAAATTTTTTTGAAATTTTTTTTTTTTATTTTTTTTTGTAATTTTTTTAAAATTTTTTTTTTCGAAAATTTTTTTGAAATTTTTTTTTTTTATTTTTTTTTTGTAATTTTTTTAAAATTTTTTTTTGAAATTTTTTTTTTTTAATTTTTTTGTCGAAATTTTTTTTGAATTTTTTTTTTCAATTAAAATTATTTTTTTAAATTTTTTTTTTTGAAATTTTTTTTTGAAATTTTTTTTCGAATTTTTTTTTCAATTTTTTTTTTTTTAAATTTTTTTTTTGAAATTTTTTTTTTCAAAAATTTTTTTTTTTAAATTTTTTTTTCGAAAATTTTTTTGAAATTTTTTTTGAATTTTTTTTTCGAAATTTTTTTTTTCGAAAATTTTTTTGAAATTTTTTTTGAATTTTTTTTTTTTTATTTTTTTTTTCGAAATTTTTTTTGAATTTTTTTTTGATTTTTTTTTCAATTTTTTTCTAAAATTTTTTTTTTTGAATTTTTTTTTTCAAAAATTTTTTTTTTTGAAATTTTTTTTTTTAATTTTTTTTTTGAAATTTTTTTTTTTAATTTTTTTTTTGAATTTTTTTTTCGAAAATTTTTTGAAATTTTTTTTGAATTTTTTTTTCGTAATTTTTTTTTTCGAAATTTTTTTTGAATTTTTTTTTCAATTAAAATTATTTTTTTTAATTTTTTTTTTTGAAATTTTATTTTGAAATTTTTTTCGAATTTTTTTTTTTTATTTTTTTTTTTATTTTTTTTTTTTAATTTTTTTTTTAATTTTTTTTTGAAATTTTTTTTTCGAAATTTTTTTTTTTTTAATTTTTTTTTTTCGAAAATTTTTTTAAATTTTTTTTTGAAATTTTTTTTTCGAAATTTTTTTTTTGGAAATTTTTTTTTTTCGAAAATTTTTTTGAAATTTTTTTTTCGAAATTTTTTTTCGAATTTTTTTTTTAAATTTTTTTAAAAATTTTTTATTAAATTTTTTTTGTTATTTTTTTTAATTTTTTTTTTTTGAAAATTTTTTTTTCGATTTTTTTTTTTCGAAAATTTTTTTGAAATTTTTTTTGAATCTTTTTTTTTATTTTTTTTTTCGAAATTTTTTTTGAATTTTTTTTTGATTTTTTTTTCAATTTTTTTCTAAAATTTTTTTTTTTGAAATTTTTTTTTTAAAAAATTTTTTTTTTTGAAATTTTTTTTTTAAATTTTTTTTTCGAAATTTTTTTTTTTCGAAAATTTTTTTTTAAATTTTTTTTTTCGAAAATTTTTTTGAAATTTTTTTTTTTTAATTTTTTTTTGTAATTTTTTTTAAATTTTTTTTTCGAAAATTTTTTTGAAATTTTTTTGGAAATTTTTTTTTTATTATTTTTTTTTTGTAATTTTTTTTTAATTTTCTTTTTGAAATTTTTTTTTCGAAATTTTTTTTTTGAAATTTTTTTTTTCGAAAATTTTTTTGAAATTTTTTTTGAAATTTTTTTTTTTTAATTTTTTTTTTGAAATTTTTTTTAAATTTTTTTTTGGAAATTTTTTTTTCGAAATTTTTTTTTCGAAATTTTTTTTTTGTAATTTTTTTTTTCGAAATTTTTTTTGAAATTTTTTTTGAAATTTTTTTTTTTATTATTTTTTTTTTGTAATTTTTTTTTAATTTTTTTTTGTAATTTTTTTTTCGAAATTTTTTTTTTTTTAATTTTTTTTTTCGAAAATTTTTTTGAAATTTTTTTTGAAATTTTTTTTTAAAATTTTTTTTTGAATTTTTTTTTAAATTTTTTTTTTGAAATTTTTTTTTCGAAATTTTTTTTTTTGAAATTTTTTTTTTCGAAAATTTTTTTGATATTTTTTTTGAAATTTTTTTTTATTATTTTTTTTTGTATTTTTTTTTTAATTTTTTTTTTTTTTCGAAATTTTCTTTGAATTTTTTTTTGAATTTTTTTAAATTTTTTTTTCGAAATTTTTTTTCGAATTTTTTTTTTAATTTTTTTAAAAATTTTTTATTAAATTTTTTTTATTTTTTTAAAATTTTTTTTTTGAAAATTTTTTTTTCGATTTTTTTTTTCGAAAATTTTTTTGAAATTTTTTTTGAATTTTTTTTTTTTTATTTTTTTTTTCGAAATTTTTTTTGAATTTTTTTTTGATTTTTTTTTCAATTTTTTTCTAAAATTTTTTTTTTTGAAATTTTTTTTTTCAAAAATTTTTTTTTTTGAAATTTTTTTTTTAAATTTTTTTTTTGAAATTTTTTTTTTCGAAAATTTTTTTGAAATTTTTTTTGAATTTTTTTTTCGAAATTTTTTTTTTTCGAAATTTTTTTTGAATTTTTTTTTGATTTTTTTTTCAATTTTTTTCTAAAATTTTTTTTTTTGAAATTTTTTTTTTAAAAAATTTTTTTTTTTGAAATTTTTTTTTTAAATTTTTTTTTCGAAATTTTTTTTTTTCGAAAATTTTTTTTTTAATTTTTTTTTTCGAAAATTTTTTTGAAATTTTTTTTTTTTAATTTTTTTTTGTAATTTTTTTTAAATTTTTTTTTCGAAAATTTTTTTGAAATTTTTTTGGAAATTTTTTTTTTATTATTTTTTTTTTGTAATTTTTTTTTAATTTTTTTTTTGAAATTTTTTTTTCGAAATTTTTTTTTTGAAATTTTTTTTTTCGAAAATTTTTTTGAAATTTTTTTTGAAATTTTTTTTTTTTAATTTTTTTTTTGAAATTTTTTCTAAATTTTTTTTTGGAAATTTTTTTTTCGAAATTTTTTTTTCGAAATTTTTTTTTTGAAATTTTTTTTTTCGAAATTTTTTTTGAAATTTTTTTTGAAATTTTTTTTTTTATTATTTTTTTTTTGTAATTTTTTTTAAATTTTTTTTTGAAATTTTTTTTTCGAAATTTTTTTTTTTTAATTTTTTTTTTCGAAAATTTTTTTGAAATTTTTTTTGAAATTTTTTTTTAAAATTTTTTTTTGAAATTTTTTTTAAATTTTTTTTTTGAAATTTTTTTTTCGAAATTTTTTTTTTTGAAATTTTTTTTTTCGAAAATTTTTTTGATATTTTTTTTGAAATTTTTTTTTTATTTTTTTTTGTAATTTTTTTTTAATTTTTTTTTTTTTTTTTTCGAAATTTTCTTTGAATTTTTTTTTGAATTTTTTTAAATTTTTTTTTCGAAATTTTTTTTCGAATTTTTTTTTAAATTTTTTTAAAAATTTTTTATTAAATTTTTTTTATTTTTTTAAAATTTTTTTTTTGAAAATTTTTTTTTCGATTTTTTTTTTTCGAAAATTTTTTTGAAATTTTTTTTGAATTTTTTTTTTTTTATTTTTTTTTTCGAAATTTTTTTTGAATTTTTTTTTGATTTTTTTTTCAATTTTTTTCTAAAATTTTTTTTTTTGAAATTTTTTTTTTCAAAAATTTTTTTTTTGAAATTTTTTTTTTTAATTTTTTTTTTGAAATTTTTTTTTTCGAAAATTTTTTTGAAATTTTTTTTGAATTTTTTTTTCGAAATTTTTTTTTTTCGAAATTTTTTTTGAATTTTTTTTTGATTTTTTTTTCAATTTTTTTCTAAAATTTTTTTTTTTGAAATTTTTTTTTTTAAAAATTTTTTTTTTTGAAATTTTTTTTTTAAATTTTTTTTTCGAAATTTTTTTTTTTCGAAAATTTTTTTTTTAATTTTTTTTTTCGAAAATTTTTTTGAAATTTTTTTTTTTTAATTTTTTTTTGTAATTTTTTTTAAATTTTTTTTTCGAAAATTTTTTTGAAATTTTTTTGGAAATTTTTTTTTTATTATTTTTTTTTTGTAATTTTTTTTTAATTTTTTTTTTGAAATTTTTTTTTCGAAATTTTTTTTTTGAAATTTTTTTTTTCGAAAATTTTTTTGAAATTTTTTTTGAAATTTTTTTTTTTTAATTTTTTTTTTGAAATTTTTTTCAAATTTTTTTTTGGAAATTTTTTTTTCGAAATTTTTTTTTCGAAATTTTTTTTTTGAAATTTTTTTTTTCGAAATTTTTTTTGAAATTTTTTTTGAAATTTTTTTTTTTATTATTTTTTTTTTGTAATTTTTTTTTAATTTTTTTTTGAAATTTTTTTTTCGAAATTTTTTTTTTTTAATTTTTTTTTTCGAAAATTTTTTTGAAATTTTTTTTGAAATTTTTTTTTTTAATTTTTTTTTTGAAATTTTTTTTAAATTTTTTTTTTGAAATTTTTTTTTCGAAATTTTTTTTTTTGAAATTTTTTTTTTCGAAAATTTTTTTGATATTTTTTTTGAAATTTTTTTTTTATTATTTTTTTTTGTAATTTTTTTTTAATTTTTTTTTTTTTTTTTTCGAAATTTTCTTTGAATTTTTTTTTGAATTTTTTTAAATTTTTTTTTCGAAATTTTTTTTCGAATTTTTTTTTAAATTTTTTTAAAAATTTTTTATTAAATTTTTTTTATTTTTTTAAAATTTTTTTTTTGAAAATTTTTTTTTCGATTTTTTTTTTTCGAAAATTTTTTTGAAATTTTTTTTGAATTTTTTTTTTTTTATTTTTTTTTTCGAAATTTTTTTTGAATTTTTTTTTGATTTTTTTTTCAATTTTTTTCTAAAATTTTTTTTTTTGAAATTTTTTTTTTCAAAAATTTTTTTTTTGAAATTTTTTTTTTTAATTTTTTTTTTGAAATTTTTTTTTTCGAAAATTTTTTTGAAATTTTTTTTGAATTTTTTTTTCGAAATTTTTTTTTTTCGAAAATTTTTTTTATTAATTTTTTTTTTCGAAAATTTTTTTGAAATTTTTTTTTTTATTTTTTTTGTAATTTTTTTTAAATTTTTTTTGAAATTTTTTTTTTCGAAAATTTTTTTGAAATTTTTTTTTTTTAATTTTTTTTTTGTAATTTTTTTAAAATTTTTTTTTGAAATTTTTTTTTTTAATTTTTTTTTTCGAAATTTTTTTTGAATTTTTTTTTTTCAATTAAAATTATTTTTTTTTGAATTTTTTTTTGAAATTTTTTTTTTCGAAAATTTTTTCGAAATTTTTTTTGAATTTTTTTTTCAATTAAAATAATTTTTTTTTAATTTTTTTTTTGAAATTTTTTTTTCGAAATTTTTTTTTTAAATTTTTTTTTTCGAAAATTTATTTGAAATTTTTTTTGAAATTTTTTTTTATTATTTTTTTTTGTAATTTTTTTTGAATTTTTTTTTGATTTTTTTTTCAATTTTTCTAAAATTTTTTTTTTTGAAATTTTTTGTTTCAAAAATTTTTTTTTTTTTGAAATTTTTTTTAAAATTTTTTTTTCGAAATTTTTTTTTTTCGAAAATTTTTTTTTTATTTTTTTTTTCGAAAATTTTTTTGAAATTTTTTTTTTTATTTTTTTTTGTAATTTTCTTTAAATTTTTTTTTGAAATTTTTTTTTTCGAAAATTTTTTTGAAATTTTTTTTTTTAAATTTTTTTTTTGTAATTTTTTTCAAATTTTTTTTTGAAATTTTTTTTTTTTAATTTTTTTTTTCGAAAATTTTTTTGAAAATTTTTTTTTTAATTTTTTTTTTTGTTATTTTTTTGAAATTTTTTTTTAAATTTTTTTTTCGAAATTTTTTTTTTTGAAAATTTTTTTTTCGAATTTTCTTTTTGAAAATTTTTTTTTGAATTTTTTTTTAAAATTTTTTTTATTTTTTTTTGTTTTTGAAATTTTTTTTTTTGAATTTTTTTCTGAATTTTTTTGAAACTGTTTTTGAAATTTTTTTTTTGAAAATATTTTTCTAAATTTTTTTTCTAATTTTTTTTAAAATTTTTTTAAAATTTTTTTCGAATTTTTTTTTTTAAATTTTTCTTCGAAAAATTTTCGTTTTAAATTTTTTTTAAAATTTTTTTCTTGAAATTTTTTTTTTCGAAAATTTTTTTGAAATTTTCTTTGAATTTTTTTTTCGAAATTTTTTTTTTTCGAAAATTTTTTTTATTAATTTTTTTTTTCGAAAATTTTTTTGAAATTTTTTTTTTTATTTTTTTTTGTAATTTTTTTTTAAATTTTTTTTTCGAAAATTTTTTTGAAATTTTTTTTGAATTTTTTTTTCGAAATTTTTTTTTTCGAAAATTTTTTTGAAATTTTTTTTGAATTTTTTTTTTTTAAATTTTTTTTTTCGAAATTTTTTTTGAATTTTTTTTTGATTTTTTTTTCAATTTTTTTCTAAAATTTTTTTTTTTGAATTTTTTTTTTTAAAAATTTTTTTTTTGAAATTTTTTTTTTAAATTTTTTTTTGAAATTTTTTTTTTAAATTTTTTTTTTGAATTTTTTTTTCGAAAATTTTTTGAAATTTTTTTTGAATTTTTTTTTCGTAATTTTTTTTTTCGAAATTTTTTTTGAATTTTTTTTTCAATTAAAATTATTTTTTTTAATTTTTTTTTTTGAAATTTTATTTTGAAATTTTTTTCGAATTTTTTTTTTTTATTTTTTTTTTTAATTTTTTTTTTTAAATTTTTTTTTAAATTTTTTTTTGAAATTTTTTTTTCGAAATTTTTTTTTTTTTAATTTTTTTTTTCGAAAAATTTTTTAAATTTTTTTTTGAAATTTTTTTTTCGAAATTTTTTTTTTTGAAATTTTTTTTTTCGAAAATTTTTTTGAAATTTTTTTTGAATTTTTTTTTTTTATTTTTTTTTTTTGTAATTTTTTTTAAATTTTTTTTTTAATTTTTTTTTTCGAAATTTTTTTTGAATTTTTTTTTAAATTTTTTTAAATTTTTTTTCGAATTTTTTTTTAAATTTTTTTAAAAATTTTTTATTAAATTTTTTTCGTTATTTTTTTTAAATTTTTTTTTTTGAAAATTTTTTTTTCGATTTTTTTTTTTCGAAAATTTTTTTGAAATTTTTTTTGAATCTTTTTTTTTTATTTTTTTTTTCGAAATTTTTTTTGAATTTTTTTTTGATTTTTTTTTCAATTTTTTTCTAAAATTTTTTTTTTTGTAATTTTTTTTTTTTAAAATTTTTTTTTTTGAAATTTTTTTTTTTAATTTTTTTTTCGAAATTTTTTTTTTTCGAAAATTTTTTTTTTAATTTTTTTTTTCGAAAATTTTTTTGAAATTTTTTTTTTTAATTTTTTTTTGTAATTTTTTTTAAATTTTTTTTTCGAAAATTTTTTTGAAATTTTTTTGGAAATTTTTTTTTTATTATTTTTTTTTTGTAATTTTTTTTTTATTTTTTTTTTGAAATTTTTTTTTCGAAATTTTTTTTTTGAAATTTTTTTTTTCGAAAATTTTTTTGAAATTTTTTTTGAAATTTTTTTTTTTTAATTTTTTTTTTGAAATTTTTTTTAAATTTTTTTTTGGAAATTTTTTTTTCGAAATTTTTTTTTCGAAATTTTTTTTTTGAAATTTTTTTTTTCGAAATTTTTTTTGAAATTTTTTTTGAAATTTTTTTTGAAATTTTTTTTTTTATTATTTTTTTTTTGTAATTTTTTTTTAATTTTTTTTTGAAATTTTTTTTTCGAAATTTTTTTTTTTAAATTTTTTTTTTCGAAAATTTTTTTGATATTTTTTTTGAAATTTTTTTTTTAAATTTTTTTTTGAAATTTTTTTTAAATTTTTTTTTTGAAATTTTTTTTTCGAAATTTTTTTTTTTGAAATTTTTTTTTTCGAAAATTTTTTTGATATTTTTTTTGAAATTTTTTTTTTATTATTTTTTTTGTAATTTTTTTTTAATTTTTTTTTTTTTTTTTTTTCCAAATTTTCTTTGAATTTTTTTTTGAATTTTTTTAAATTTTTTTTTCGAAATTTTTTTTCGAATTTTTTTTAAAATTTTTTAAAAAATTTTTTATTAAATTTTTTTAATTTTTTTAAAATTTTTTTTTTGAAAATTTTTTTTTCGATTTTTTTTTTTCGAAAATTTTTTTGAAATTTTTTTTGAATTTTTTTTTTTTATTTTTTTTTTCGAAATTTTTTTTGAATTTTTTTTTGATTTTTTTTTCAATTTTTTTCTAAAATTTTTTTTTTTGAAATTTTTTTTTTCAAAAATTTTTTTTTTGAAATTTTTTTTTTTAATTTTTTTTTTGAAATTTTTTTTTTCGAAAATTTTTTTGAAATTTTTTTTTAATTTTTTTTTCGAAATTTTTTTTTTTCGAAAATTTTTTTTATTAATTTTTTTTTTCGAAAATTTTTTTGAAATTTTTTTTTTTATTTTTTTTGTAATTTTTTTTAAATTTTTTTTTGAAATTTTTTTTTTGAAAATTTTTTTGAAATTTTTTTTTTTTTATTTTTTTTTTGTAATTTTTTTAAAATTTTTTTTTGAAATTTTTTTTTTAATTTTTTTTTTCGAAATTTTTTTTGAATTTTTTTTTTTCAATTAAAATTATTTTTTTTTGAATTTTTTTTTTGAAATTTTTTTTTTCGAAAATTTTTTCGAAATTTTTTTTGAATTTTTTTTTCAATTAAAATAATTTTTTTTAAATTTTTTTTTTGAAATTTTTTTTTCGAAATTTTTTTTTTAAATTTTTTTTTTCGAAAATTTTTTTGAAATTTTTTTTGAAATTTTTTTTTATTATTTTTTTTTGTAATTTTTTTTGAATTTTTTTTTGATTTTTTTTTCAATTTTTCTAAATTTTTTTTTTTTGAAATTTTTTGTTTCAAAAATTTTTTTTTTTTTTTAATTTTTTTTTCGAAATTTTTTTTTTTCGAAAATTTTTTTTTTATTTTTTTTTTTCGAAAATTTTTTTGAAATTTTTTTTTTTATTTTTTTTTGTAATTTTCTTTAAATTTTTTTTTGAAATTTTTTTTTTCGAAAATTTTTTTGAAATTTTTTTTTTTAAATTTTTTTTTTGTAATTTTTTTCAAATTTTTTTTTGAAATTTTTTTTTTTAAATTTTTTTTTTCGAAAATTTTTTTGAAAATTTTTTTTTTTAATTTTTTTTTTTGTTATTTTTTTGAAATTTTTTTTTAAATTTTTTTTTCGAAATTTTTTTTTTTTGAAAATTTTTTTTTCGAATTTTCGTTTTGAAAATTTTTTTTTGAATTTTTTTTTTAAATTTTTTTTATTTTTTTTTGTTTTTGAAATTTTTTTTTTTGAATTTTTTTCTGAATTTTTTTGAAACTGTTTTTGAAATTTTTTTTTGAAAATATTTTTCTAAATTTTTTTTCTAATTTTTTTAAAAATTTTTTTAAAATTTTTTTCGAATTTTTTTTTGAAATTTTTCTTCGAAAAATTTTCGTTTTAAATTTTTTTTAAAATTTTTTTCTTGAAATTTTTTTTTTCGAAAATTTTTTTGAAATTTTTTTTGAATTTTTTTTTTAAATCTTTTTTTCGAATTTTTTTTTCGAATTTTTTTTTTCAATTTTTTTTTAAATTTTTTTTTTAAATTTTTTTTTTGAATTTTTTTTAAAATTTTTTTTTGAAAATTTTATTTTGAAATTTTTTTTTCGAAAATTTTTTTGAAATTTTTTTTGAATTTTTTTTTTTGAAATCTTTTTTTCGAAATTTTTTTCGAATTTTTTTTTTCAATTTTTTTTTAAATTTTTTTTTTAATTTTTTTTTTTTAATTTTTTTAAAATTTTTTTTGTAAATTTTTTTTCGAAATTTTTTTTCGAATTTTTTTTAAATTTTTTTTAAAAAATTTTTTTGAAATTTTTTTTTTTTTATTCTTTTCTAATTTTTTTAAAAATTTTTTTCTTGAAAATTTTTTTTTTATTTTTTTTTAATTTTTTATTTTTTTTTATTTTTTTTATTTTTTTTTTGTTTTTGAAATTTTTTTTTTGGAAATTTTTTCTGAATTGTTTTTGAATTTTTTTTTTGAAATTTTTTTTTTCGAAAATTTTTTCGAAATTTTTTTTGAATTTTTTTTTCAATTAAAATATTTTTTTTTTTGAAATTTTATTTTGAAATTTTTTTCGAATTTTTTTTTTCAATTTTTTTTTTTTTAATTTTTTTTTGAAATTTTTTTTTCGAAATTTTTTTTTTTAAATTTTTTTTTTCGAAAATTTTTTTGAAATTTTTTTTGAAATTTTTTTTTTCAATTTTTCTTAAAATTTTTTTAAAATTTGTTTTTGAAAATTTTTTTTTTCGAAATTTTTTTTTTCGAAATTTTTTTTCGAATTTTTTTTTTCAATTTTTTTTTAAATTTTTTTAAAATTTGTTTTTGAAAATTTTTTTTTTTGAAATTTTTTTTTCGAAATTTTTTTTTTTGAAATTTTTTTTTTCGAAAATTTTTTTGAAATTTTTTTTGAAATTTTTTTTTTTTTAATTTTTTTTTTGTAATTTTTTTTTAATTTTTTTTTCGAAATTTTTTTTCGAATTTTTTTTCAATTTTTTAAAAAATTTTTTTTTGTTATTTTTTTTCAATTTTTTTTTTGAAAATTTTTTTTTCGATTTTTTTTTTCGAAAATTTTTTTGAAATTTTTTTTGAAATTTTTTTTTTTAATTTTTTTTGTAATTTTTTTGAAATTTTTTTTTTTTCAATTTTTTTTTTCGAAAATTTTTTTGAAATTTTTTTTGAAATTTTTTTTTTTAAATTTTTTTGTAATTTTTTTTTTAATTTTTTTTTTCGAAATTTTTTTTTTTAAATTTTTTTAAATTTTTTTTTTCATTTGTTTGAAATTTTTTTTTTCGAAATTTTTTTGGAATTTTTTTTGAATTTTTTTTTCAATTTTTTTTGAATTTTTTTTTTATTTTATTTTGTAATTTTTTTTAAATTTTTTTTTGAAAATTTTTTTTTTGAAATTTTTTTTTTCGAAAATTTTTTTGAAATTTTTTTGAATTTTTTTTTGAAATTTTTTTTGAAATTTTTTTTTTCGAAAAATTTTTTTTTCGAAAATTTTTTTGAAATTTTTTTTGAATTTTTTTTTCGAAATTTTTTTTTTTCGAAAATTTTTTTTTTTTATTTTTTTTTTCGAAAATTTTTTTGAAATTTTTTTTCAATTTTTTTTCAATTAAAATTATTTTTTTTAATTTTTTTTTTTGAAATTTTATTTTGAAATTTTTTTCGAATTTTTTTTTCAATTTTTTTTTTTAAATTTTTTTTTGAAATTTTTTTTTCGAAATTTTTTTTTTATTATTTTTTTTTGTAATTTTTTTTGAATTTTTTTTTGATTTTTTTTTCAATTTTTCTAAAATTTTTTTTTTGAAATTTTTTTTTTTTATTTTTTTTTTGAAATTTTTTTTTTCGAAAATTTTTTTGAAATTTTTTTTGAATTTTTTTTTTTATTTTTTTTTGTAATTTTTTTTAAATTTTTTTTTTTAATTTTTTTTTTGTAATTTTTTTAAAATTTTTTTTTGAAATTTTTTTTTTAATTTTTTTTTTCGAAATTTTTTTTGAATTTTTTTTTTCAATTAAAATTATTTTTTTTTGAATTTTTTTTTTGAAATTTTTTTTTTCGAAAATTTTTTCGAAATTTTTTTTGAATTTTTTTTTCAATTAAAATAATTTTTTTTTTTGAAATTTTATTTTGAAATTTTTTTCGAATTTTTTTTTTCAATTTTTTTTTTTTTAATTTTTTTTTGAATTTTTTTTTTCGAAATTTTTTTTTTTAAATTTTTTTTTTCGAAAATTTTTTTGAAATTTTTTTTGAAATTTTTTTTTTATTATTTTTTTTTTGTAATTTTTTTTCGAATTTTTTTTTCAATTTTTTAAAAAATTTTTTTTTGTTATTTTTTTTCAATTTTTTTTTTGAAACTTTTTTTTTCGATTTTTTTTTTCGAAAATTTTTTTGAAATTTTTTTTGAAATTTTTTTTTTTTAATTTTTTTTTTGTAATTTTTTTGAAATTTTTTTTTTTCAATTTTTTTTTTCGAAAATTTTTTTGAAATTTTTTTTGAAATTTTTTTTTTTAATTTTTTTTTTTGTAATTTTTTTTTTAATTTTTTTTTTCGAAATTTTTTTTTTTAAATTTTTTTAAATTTTTTTTTTCATTTTTTTGAAATTTTTTTTTTCGAAATTTTTTTGGAATTTTTTTTGAATTTTTTTTTCAATTTTTTTTGAATTTTTTTTTTATTTTATTTTGTAATTTTTTTTAAATTTTTTTTTGAAAATTTTTTTTTTGAAATTTTTTTTTTCGAAAATTTTTTTGAAATTTTTTTGAATTTTTTTTTGAAATTTTTTTTGAATTTTTTTTTCGAAATTTTTTTTTTTCGAAAATTTTTTTTTTTAATTTTTTTTTTCGAAAATTTTTTTGAAATTTTTTTTTTTATTTTTTTTTGTAATTTTTTTAAAATTTTTTTTTTCGAAAATTTTTTTGAAATTTTTTTTTTTATTTTTTTTTTGTAATTTTTTTAAAATTTTTTTTTGAAATTTTTTTTTTTTAATTTTTTTTCGAAATTTTTTTTGAATTTTTTTTTTCAATTAAAATTATTTTTTTAAATTTTTTTTTTTGAAATTTTTTTTTGAAATTTTTTTTCGAATTTTTTTTTCAATTTTTTTTTTTTTAAATTTTTTTTTTGAAATTTTTTTTTTCAAAAATTTTTTTTTTAAAATTTTTTTTTCGAAAATTTTTTTGAAATTTTTTTTGAATTTTTTTTTCGAAATTTTTTTTTTCGAAAATTTTTTTGAAATTTTTTTTGAATTTTTTTTTTTTAAATTTTTTTTTTCGAAATTTTTTTTGAATTTTTTTTTGATTTTTTTTTCAATTTTTTTCTAAAATTTTTTTTTTTGAATTTTTTTTTTCAAAAATTTTTTTTTTGAAATTTTTTTTTTTAATTTTTTTTTGAAATTTTTTTTTTAAATTTTTTTTTTGAATTTTTTTTTCGAAAATTTTTTGAAATTTTTTTTGAATTTTTTTTTCGTAATTTTTTTTTTCGAAATTTTTTTTGAATTTTTTTTTCAATTAAAATTATTTTTTTTAATTTTTTTTTTTGAAATTTTATTTTGAAATTTTTTTCGAATTTTTTTTTTTTATTTTTTTTTTAATTTTTTTTTTTTAATTTTTTTTTAAATTTTTTTTTGAAATTTTTTTTTCGAAATTTTTTTTTTTTTAATTTTTTTTTTCGAAAAATTTTTTAAATTTTTTTTTGAAATTTTTTTTTCGAAATTTTTTTTTTTGAAATTTTTTTTTTCGAAAATTTTTTTGAAATTTTTTTTGAATTTTTTTTTTTATTTTTTTTTTTTTGTAATTTTTTTTAAATTTTTTTTTTAATTTTTTTTTTCGAAATTTTTTTTGAATTTTTTTTAAAATTTTTTTAAATTTTTTTTTCGAAATTTTTTTTCGAATTTTTTTTTTTAATTTTTTTAAAAATTTTTTATTAAATTTTTTTCGTTATTTTTTTTAAATTTTTTTTTTTGAAAATTTTTTTTTCGATTTTTTTTTTTCGAAAATTTTTTTGAAATTTTTTTTGAATCTTTTTTTTTTATTTTTTTTTTCGAAATTTTTTTTGAATTTTTTTTTGATTTTTTTTTCAATTTTTTTCTAAAATTTTTTTTTTTGTAATTTTTTTTTTTAAAAATTTTTTTTTTTGAAATTTTTTTTTTTAATTTTTTTTTCGAAATTTTTTTTTTTCGAAAATTTTTTTTTTAATTTTTTTTTTCGAAAATTTTTTTGAAATTTTTTTTTTAATTTTTTTTTGTAATTTTTTTTAAATTTTTTTTTCGAAAATTTTTTTGAAATTTTTTTGGAAATTTTTTTTTTATTATTTTTTTTTTTGTAATTTTTTTTTAATTTTTTTTTTGAAATTTTTTTTTCGAAATTTTTTTTTTGAAATTTTTTTTTTCGAAAATTTTTTTGAAATTTTTTTTGAAATTTTTTTTTTTTAATTTTTTTTTTGAAATTTTTTTTAAATTTTTTTTTGGAAATTTTTTTTTCGAAATTTTTTTTTCGAAATTTTTTTTTTGAAATTTTTTTTTTCGAAATTTTTTTTGAAATTTTTTTTGAAATTTTTTTTTTTATTATTTTTTTTTTGTAATTTTTTTTTAATTTTTTTTTGAAATTTTTTTTTCGAAATTTTTTTTTTTTAATTTTTTTTTTCGAAAATTTTTTTGAAATTTTTTTTGAAATTTTTTTTTTAAATTTTTTTTTGAAATTTTTTTTAAATTTTTTTTTTGAAATTTTTTTTTCGAAATTTTTTTTTTTGAAATTTTTTTTTTCGAAAATTTTTTTGATATTTTTTTTGAAATTTTTTTTTTATTATTTTTTTTTGTAATTTTTTTTTAATTTTTTTTTTTTTTTTTTTCGAAATTTTCTTTGAATTTTTTTTTGAATTTTTTTAAATTTTTTTTTCGAAATTTTTTTTCGAATTTTTTTTTAAATTTTTTAAAAAATTTTTTATTAAATTTTTTTTATTTTTTTAAAATTTTTTTTTTGAAAATTTTTTTTTCGATTTTTTTTTTTCGAAAATTTTTTTGAAATTTTTTTTGAATTTTTTTTTTTTATTTTTTTTTTCGAAATTTTTTTTGAATTTTTTTTTGATTTTTTTTTCAATTTTTTTCTAAAATTTTTTTTTTTGAAATTTTTTTTTTCAAAAATTTTTTTTTTGAAATTTTTTTTTTTTATTTTTTTTTTGAAATTTTTTTTTTCGAAAATTTTTTTGAAATTTTTTTTGAATTTTTTTTTCGAAATTTTTTTTTTTCGAAAATTTTTTTTATTAATTTTTTTTTTCGAAAATTTTTTTGAAATTTTTTTTTTTTATTTTTTTTGTAATTTTTTTTAAATTTTTTTTTGAAATTTTTTTTTTCGAAAATTTTTTTGAAATTTTTTTTTTTTAATTTTTTTTTGTAATTTTTTTAAAATTTTTTTTTGAAATTTTTTTTTTAATTTTTTTTTTCGAAATTTTTTTTGAATTTTTTTTTTCAATTAAAATTATTTTTTTTTGAATTTTTTTTTTGAAATTTTTTTTTTCGAAAATTTTTTCGAAATTTTTTTTGAATTTTTTTTTCAATTAAAATAATTTTTTTTAAATTTTTTTTTTGAAATTTTTTTTTCGAAATTTTTTTTTTAAATTTTTTTTTTCGAAAATTTTTTTGAAATTTTTTTTGAAATTTTTTTTTATTATTTTTTTTTGTAATTTTTTTTGAATTTTTTTTTGATTTTTTTTTCAATTTTTCTAAATTTTTTTTTTTGAAATTTTTTGTTTCAAAAATTTTTTTTTTTTTTTAATTTTTTTTTCGAAATTTTTTTTTTTCGAAAATTTTTTTTTTATTTTTTTTTTTCGAAAATTTTTTTGAAATTTTTTTTTTTATTTTTTTTTGTAATTTTCTTTAAATTTTTTTTTGAAATTTTTTTTTTCGAAAATTTTTTTGAAATTTTTTTTTTAAAATTTTTTTTTTGTAATTTTTTTCAAATTTTTTTTTGAAATTTTTTTTTTTAAATTTTTTTTTTCGAAAATTTTTTTGAAAATTTTTTTTTTTAATTTTTTTTTTTGTTATTTTTTTGAAATTTTTTTTTAAATTTTTTTTTCGAAATTTTTTTTTTTGAAAATTTTTTTTTCGAATTTTCTTTTTGAAAATTTTTTTTTGAATTTTTTTTTTAAATTTTTTTTATTTTTTTTTGTTTTTGAAATTTTTTTTTTTGAATTTTTTTCTGAATTTTTTTGAAACTGTTTTTGAAATTTTTTTTTGAAAATATTTTTCTAAATTTTTTTTCTAATTTTTTTAAAAATTTTTTTTTTTGAAATTTTTTTTTTCGAAAATTTTTTCGAAATTTTTTTTGAATTTTTTTTTCAATTAAAATAATTTTTTTTTAATTTTTTTTTTGAAATTTTTTTTTCGAAATTTTTTTTTTTAAATTTTTTTTTTCGAAAATTTTTTTGAAATTTTTTTTGAAATTTTTTTTTATTATTTTTTTTTGTAATTTTTTTTTGAATTTTTTTTTGATTTTTTTTTCAATTTTTCTAAAATTTTTTTTTTTGAAATTTTTTGTTTCAAAAATTTTTTTTTTTTGAAATTTTTTTTTAAATTTTTTTTTCGAAATTTTTTTTTTCGAAAATTTTTTTTTTATTTTTTTTTTCGAAAATTTTTTTGAAATTTTTTTTTTTATTTTTTTTTGTAATTTTCTTTAAATTTTTTTTTGAAATTTTTTTTTTCGAAAATTTTTTTGAAATTTTTTTTTTAAATTTTTTTTTTGTAATTTTTTTCAAATTTTTTTTTGAAATTTTTTTTTTTTAATTTTTTTTTTCGAAAATTTTTTTGAAAATTTTTTTTTTTAATTTTTTTTTTTGTTATTTTTTTGAAATTTTTTTTTAAATTTTTTTTTCGAAATTTTTTTTTTTGAAAATTTTTTTTTCGAATTTTCTTTTTGAAAATTTTTTTTTGAATTTTTTTTTAAAATTTTTTTTATTTTTTTTTGTTTTTGAAATTTTTTTTTTTGAATTTTTTTCTGAATTTTTTTGAAACTGTTTTTGAAATTTTTTTTTTGAAAATATTTTTCTAAATTTTTTTTCTAATTTTTTTTTAAATTTTTTTAAAATTTTTTTAAAATTTTTTTCGAATTTTTTCTTCGAAAAATTTTCGTTTTAAATTTTTTTTAAAATTTTTTTCTTGAAATTTTTTTTTTCGAAAATTTTTTTGAAATTTTTTTTGAATTTTTTTTTTAAATCTTTTTTTCGAATTTTTTTTTCGAATTTTTTTTTTCAATTTTTTTTTAAATTTTTTTTTTTAATTTTTTTTTGAATTTTTTTTAAAATTTTTTTTTGAAAATTTTTATTTTGAAATTTTTTTTCGAAAATTTTTTTGAAATTTTTTTTGAATTTTTTTTTTGAAATCTTTTTTTCGAAATTTTTTTTCGAATTTTTTTTTTCAATTTTTTTTTTAATTTTTTTTTTAATTTTTTTTTTTTAATTTTTTTAAAATTTTTTTTGTAAATTTTTTTTCGAAATTTTTTTTCGAATTTTTTTTAAATTTTTTTTAAAAAATTTTTTTGAAATTTTTTTTTTTATTCTTTTCTAATTTTTTTAAAAATTTTTTTCTTGAAAATTTTTTTTTTATTTTTTTTAAATTTTTTATTTTTTTTTATTTTTTTTATTTTTTTTTTGTTTTTGAAATTTTTTTTTTGGAAATTTATTCTGAATTGTTTTTGAAATTTTTTTTTGAAAATATTTTTTAAAATTTTTTTTTTGAATTTTTTTTGAAATTTTTTTTCGAATTTTTTTTTCAATTTTTTTGAAATTTTTTTTTTGGAAATTTTTTCTGAATTTTTTTTTAAACTGTTTTTGAATATATTTTTTAAAATTTTTTTTTTGAAATTTTTTTAAAATTTTTTTTTGAAATTTTTTTTTTCGAAATTTTTTTTTCAATTTTTTCTAAAATTTTTTTTTTTAATTTTTTTTGAATTTTTTTTTAAATTTTTTTTTATTTATAACACAAATTTTTTTTTTTTTTTATTTTTTTTTTGAAATTTTTTTTTCGAAATTTTTTTTTTGAACTTTTTTTTTTCGAAAATTTTTTTGAAATTTTTTTTGAAATTTTTTTTTTCGAAAATTTTTTTGAAATTTTTTTTGAAATTTTTTTTTTTTAAATTTTTTTTTTGTAATTTTTTTTTAATTTTTTTTTTTATTTTTTTTTCGAAATTTTTTTTGAATTTTTTTTTGAATTTTTTAAATTTTTTTTTCGAAATTTTTTTTCGAATTTTTTTTTCAATTTTTTTAAAAATTTTTTTAAATTTTTTTTTGAAAATTTTTTTTTTTCGAAAAATTTTTTTTTCGAAAATTTTTTTTTTTTAATTTTTTTTTTCGAATTTTTTTTTCAATTTTTTTTTAAATTATTTTTTTTTAATTTTTTTTGTAATTTTTTTAAAAATTTTTTTTGAAAATTTTTTTTTTGAAATTTTTTTTTTCGAAAATTTTTTTGAAATTTTTTTGAATTTTTTTTTTGAAATTTTTTTTGAAATTTTTTTTTTTTCGAAAAATTTTTTTTTCGAAAATTTTTTTAAAATTTTTTTCAAAATTTTTTTTTGAAATTTTTTTTTCGAAATTTTTTTTCGAATTTTTTTTTTCAATTTTTTTTTAAATTTTTTTAAAATTTTTTTTTGAAAATTTTTTTTTGAATTTTTTTTTTCGAAATTTTTTTTCGAATTTTTTTTTTCAATTTTTTTTTAAATTTTTTTAAAAATTTTTTTTTAAATTTTTTTTTTTAATTTTTTTTTCGAAATTTTTTTTGAATTTTTTTTTCAATTTTTTTTGAAATATTTTTTTTTTAATTTTTTTTTTGTAACTTTTTTAAATTTTTTTTTTTTAATTTTTTTTTTCGAAATTTTTTTTGAATTTTTTTTTTGAAATTTTTTTTTCGAAATTTTTTTTTAAATTTTTTTTTTTGAAATTTTTTTTTTTCGAAAATTTTTTTGAAATTTTTTTGAATTTTTTTTTTGAAATTTTTTTTTCGAAATTTTTTTTTTGAAATTTTTTTATTCGAAAATTTTTTTGAAATTTTTTTGAAATTTTTTTTGAAATTTTTTTTTTTGAAAATTTTTTTGAAATTTTTTTTGAAATTTCTTTTTTGAATTTTTTTAAATTTTTTTTAAATTTTTTTTTTGAAATTTTTTTTTCGAAATTTTTTTTTTGAAATTTTTTTTTTCGAAAATTTTTTTGAAATTTTTTTTGAAAATTTTTTTTTATTATTTTTTTTTGTAATTTTTTTTAAATTTTTTTTTTATTTTTTTTTTCGAAATTTTTTTTGAATTTTTTTTTAAATTTTTTTAAATTTTTTTTTCGAAATTTTTTTTCGAATTTTTTTTTAAAATTTTTTTAAAAATTTTTTATTAAATTTTTTTTGTTATTTTTTTTAAATTTTTTTTTTTGAAAATTTTTTTTTCGATTTTTTTTTTTCGAAAATTTTTTTGAAATTTTTTTGAATTTTTTTTTTTTATTTTTTTTTTCGAAATTTTTTTTGAATTTTTTTTTGGTTTTTTTTTCAATTTTTTTCTAAAATTTTTTTTTTGAAATTTTTTTTTTCAAAAATTTTTTTTTTTGAATTTTTTTTAAAATTTTTTTTTCGAAATTTTTTTTTTTCGAAATTTTTTTTTTTTTATTTTTTTTTTCGAAAATTTTTTTGAAATTTTTTTTTTTTATTTTTTTTTTGTAATTTTTTTTAAATTTTTTTTTGAAATTTTTTTTTTTCGAAAATTTTTTTGAATTTTTTTTTTTTAATTTTTTTTTTTGTATTTTTTTTAAAATTTTTTTTTGAAATTTTTTTTTTTTAATTTTTTTTTTCGAAATTTTTTTTGAATTTTTTTTTCAATTAAAATTTTTTTTTTTAATTTTTTTTTTTGAAATTTTTTTTGAAATTTTTTTCGAATTTTTTTTTTCAATTTTTTTTTTTTTATTTTTTTTTTGAAATTTTTTTTTTCGAAAATTTTTTTGAAATTTTTTTTGAAATTTTTTTTTTTTTAATTTTTTTTTTGAAATTTTTTTTAAATTTTTTTTTTGAAATTTTTTTTTCGAAATTTTTTTTTTGAAATTTTTTTTTTCGAAAATTTTTTTGAAATTTTTTTTGAAATTTTTTTTTTTATTATTTTTTTTTTGTAATTTTTTTTAATTTTTTTTTTTATTTTTTTTTTCGAAATTTTTTTTGAAATTTTTTTTGATTTTTTTTTCAATTTTTTTCTAAAATTTTTTTTTTTGAAATTTTTTTTTTCAAAAATTTTTTTTTTTTGAAATTTTTTTTTTTTATTTTTTTTTTCGAAAATTTTTTTTTTTAATTTTTTTTTTCGAAAATTTTTTTTAAATTTTTTTTTTGAAAATTTTTTTTTCGATTTTTTTTTTCGAAAATTTTTTTTTTTTGAATTTTTTTTTTATTTTTTTTTTTCGAAATTTTTTTTGAATTTTTTTTTGATTTTTTTTCAATTTTTTTCTAAAATTTTTTTTTTTGAAATTTTTTTTTTCAAAAATTTTTTTTTTTTGAAATTTTTTTTTCTAATTTTTTTTTTGAAATTTTTTTTTTCGAAAATTTTTTTTGAAATTTTTTTTGAATTTTTTTTTCGAAATTTTTTTTTTCGAAAATTTTTTTTTTTAATTTTTTTTAAATTTTTTTTTAATTTTTTTTTGATTTTTTTTTTTTTAATTTTTTTTTTCGAAATTTTTTTTGAATTTTTTTTTTGAATTTTTTTTTAAATTTTTTTTTTCGAAAATTTTTTTGAAATTTTTTTTTTTAATTTTTTTTTTGTATTTTTTTTAAATTTTTTTTTGATTTTTTTTTTAATTTTTTTTTTCGAATTTTTTTTTGAATTTTTTTCTCAATTAAAATTATTTTTTTTTTGTAATTTTTTTTTATTTTTTTTTTGTAATTTTTTTAAAATTTTTTTTGAATATTTTTTTTAATTTTTTTTTTCGAAATTTTTTTTTTAATTTTTTTTGAATTTTTTTTTTGAAATTTTTTTTTCGAAATTTTTTTTTAAATTTTTTTTTTGAAATTTTTTTTTTTTAAATTTATTTTTTTCGAAAATTTTTTTTTTTTATTTTTTTTTTTCGAAAATTTTTTTGAATTTTTTTTTTTTTATTTTATTTTTTGTAATTTTTTTTAAATTTTTTTTTGAAATTTTTTTTTTTTATTTTTTTTTTTCGAATTTTTTTTTAAATTTTTTTTTTTGAAATTTTTTTAAATTTTTTTTATTTTTTTTTTTTGTTTTTGAAATTTTTTTTTTGGAAATTTTTTCTGAATTTTTTTGAAACTGTTTTTGAAATTTTTTTTTAAATTTATTTTTTGAAATTTTTTTGAAATTTTTTTTTGAAATTTTTTTTTTTGAAATTTTTTTTTAAATTTTTTTTTGAAAATTTTTTTTTCGATTTTTTTTTAAATTTTTTTTTAATTTTTTTTTGAAATTTTTTTAAATTTTTTTTTAAATTTTTTTTTTTGAAATTTTTTTTTTCGAATTTTCTTTTTGAAAATTTTTTTTTGAATTTTTTTTAAAATTTTTTTTATTTTTTTTTTTGTTTTTGAAATTTTTTTTTTGGAATTTTTTTCTGAATTTTTTTGAAACTGTTTTTGAAATTTTTTTTTTGAAAATATTTTTCTAAATTTTTTTTCTAATTTTTTTTAAAATTTTTTTAAAATTTTTTTCGAATTTTTTTTTGAAATTTTTTCTTCGAAAAATTTTCGTTTTGATTTTTTTTTTGAAATTTTTTTTAAATTTTTTTTTTAATTTTTTTTTCGAAAATTTTTTTGAAATTTTTTTTGAATTTTTTTTTTTTTAATCTTTTTTTCGAATTTTTTTTTCGAATTTTTTTTTTCAATTTTTTTTAAAATTTTTTTTTCAATTTTTTTTTAAAATTTTTTTTTAAATTTTTTTTAAAAATTTTTTTTAAAATTTTTTTTGTAAATTTTTTTTCGAAATTTTTTTTCGATTTTTTTTAAAATTTTTTTAAAAAAATTTTTTTGAAATTTTTTTTTTTTTTTCTAATTTTTTTAAAATTTTTTTTCTTGAAAATTTTTTTTTCAAAAATTTTTTTTTTTGAAATTTTTTTTTAAAATTTTTTTTTCGAAATTTTTTTTTTTCGAAATTTTTTTTTTTTAATTTTTTTTTTCGAAAATTTTTTTGAAATTTTTTTTTTTAATTTTTTTTTGTAATTTTTTTTAAATTTTTTTTTCGAAAATTTTTTTGAAATTTTTTTGGAAATTTTTTTTTTTATTAGTTTTTTTTTGTAATTTTTTTTTAATTTTTTTTTTGAAATTTTTTTTTCGAAATTTTTTTTTTTGAAATTTTTTTTTTCGAAAATTTTTTTGAAATTTTTTTTGAAATTTTTTTTTTTTAATTTTTTTTTTGAAATTTTTTTTAAATTTTTTTTTGGAAATTTTTTTTTCGAAATTTTTTTTTTGAAATTTTTTTTTTCGAAATTTTTTTTGAAATTTTTTTTGAAATTTTTTTTTTTATTATTTTTTTTTGTAATTTTTTTTTAATTTTTTTTTGAAATTTTTTTTTCGAAATTTTTTTTTTTTTATTTTTTTTTTCGAAAATTTTTTTGAAATTTTTTTTGAAATTTTTTTTTTTTAATTTTTTTTGAAATTTTTTTTAAATTTTTTTTTTGAAATTTTTTTTTTTGAAATTTTTTTTTTCGAAAATTTTTTTGATATTTTTTTTGAAATTTTTTTTTTATTATTTTTTTTTGTAATTTTTTTTTTATTTATTTATTTTTTTTTTTTTCGAAATTTTCTTTGAATTTTTTTTTGAATTTTTTTAAATTTTTTTTTCGAAATTTTTTTTCGAATTTTTTTTTAAATTTTTTTAAAAATTTTTTATTAAATTTTTTTTGTTATTTTTTTAAAAATTTTTTTTTGAAAATTTTTTTTTCGATTTTTTTTTTCGAAAATTTTTTTGAAATTTTTTTTGAATTTTTTTTTTTTATTTTTTTTTTCGAAATTTTTTTTGAATTTTTTTTTGATTTTTTTTTCAATTTTTTTCTAAAATTTTTTTTTTTGAAATTTTTTTTTTCAAAAATTTTTTTTTTGAAATTTTTTTTTTTAATTTTTTTTTTGAAATTTTTTTTTTCGAAAATTTTTTTGAAATTTTTTTTGAATTTTTTTTTCGAAATTTTTTTTTTTCGAAAATTTTTTTTATTAATTTTTTTTTTCGAAAATTTTTTTGAAATTTTTTTTTTTATTTTTTTTGTAATTTTTTTTAAATTTTTTTTTGAAATTTTTTTTTTCGAAAATTTTTTTGAAATTTTTTTTTTTAAATTTTTTTTTTGTAATTTTTTAAAATTTTTTTTTGAAATTTTTTTTTTTAATTTTTTTTTTTCGAAATTTTTTTTGAATTTTTTTTTCAATTAAAATTATTTTTTTTTGAATTTTTTTTTTGAAATTTTTTTTTTCGAAAATTTTTTCGAAATTTTTTTTGAATTTTTTTTTCAATTAAAATAATTTTTTTTTAATTTTTTTTTTGAAATTTTTTTTTCGAAATTTTTTTTTTTAAATTTTTTTTTCGAAAATTTTTTTGAAATTTTTTTTGAAATTTTTTTTTATTATTTTTTTTTGTAATTTTTTTTGAATTTTTTTTTGATTTTTTTTTCAATTTTTCTAAAAATTTTTTTTTTGAAATTTTTTGTTTCAAAAATTTTTTTTTTTTTGAAATTTTTTTTTAAATTTTTTTTTCGAAATTTTTATTTTTCGAAAATTTTTTTTTTATTTTTTTTTTCGAAAATTTTTTTGAAATTTTTTTTTTTATTTTTTTTTGTAATTTTCTTTAAATTTTTTTTTGAAATTTTTTTTTTCGAAAATTTTTTTGAAATTTTTTTTTTTAAATTTTTTTTTGTAATTTTTTTCAAATTTTTTTTTGAAATTTTTTTTTTTTAATTTTTTTTTTCGAAAATTTTTTTGAAAATTTTTTTTTTTAATTTTTTTTTTGTTATTTTTTTGAAATTTTTTTTAAAATTTTTTTTTCGAAATTTTTTTTTTGAAAATTTTTTTTTCGAATTTTCTTTTTGAAAATTTTTTTTTGAATTTTTTTTATTTTTTTTTGTTTTTGAAATTTTTTTTTTTGAATTTTTTTCTGAATTTTTTTGAAACTGTTTTTGAAATTTTTTTTTTGAAAATATTTTTCTAAATTTTTTTTCTAATTTTTTTTAAAATTTTTTAAAAATTTTTTTCGAATTTTTTTTTGAAATTTTTCTTCGAAAAATTTTCGTTTTAAATTTTTTTTAAAATTTTTTTCTTGAAATTTTTTTTTTCGAAAATTTTTTTGAAATTTTTTTTGAATTTTTTTTTTAAATCTTTTTTTCGAATTTTTTTTTCGAATTTTTTTTTTAAATTTTTTTTTAAATTTTTTTTTTAAATTTTTTTTTTGAATTTTTTTTAAAATTTTTTTTTGAAAATTTTTATTTTGAAATTTTTTTTTCGAAAATTTTTTTGAAATTTTTTTTGAATTTTTTTTTTTGAAATCTTTTTTTCGAAATTTTTTTCGAATTTTTTTTTTTTATTTTTTTTTTAATTTTTTTTTTAAATTTTTTTAAAATTTTTTTTGTAAATTTTTTTTCGAAATTTTTTTTCGAATTTTTTTTAAATTTTTTTTAAAAAAATTTTTTGAAATTTTTTTTTTTTTTTATTCTTTTCTAATTTTTTTAAAAATTTTTTTCTTGAAAATTTTTTTTTTATTTTTTTTAAATTTTTTATTTTTTTTTATTTTTTTTATTTTTTTTTTGTTTTTGAAATTTTTTTTTTGGAAATTTTTTCTGAATTGTTTTTGAAATTTTTTTTTGAAAATTTTTTTTAAAATTTTTTTTTTGAATTTTTTTTGAAATTTTTTTTCGAATTTTTTTTTCAATTTTTTTGAAATTTTTTTTTTGGAAATTTTTTCTGAATTTTTTTTTAAACTGTTTTTGAAAATATTTTTTAAAATTTTTTTTTTGAAATTTTTTTAAAATTTTTTTTTGAAATTTTTTTTTTCGAAATTTTTTTTTCAATTTTTTCTAAAATTTTTTTTTAAAATTTTTTTTTGAATTTTTTTTTAAATTTTTTTTTATTTATAACAACACAAATTTTTTTTTTTTTTTTTTTGAAATTTTTTTTCGAAATTTTTTTTTTGAACTTTTTTTTTTCGAAAATTTTTTTGAAATTTTTTTTGAAATTTTTTTTTTCGAAAATTTTTTTGAAATTTTTTTTGAAATTTTTTTTTTTTTAATTTTTTTTTGTAATTTTTTTTTAATTTTTTTTTTATTTTTTTTTCGAAATTTTTTTTGAATTTTTTTTTGAATTTTTTAAATTTTTTTTTCGAAATTTTTTTTCGAATTTTTTTTTCAATTTTTTTAAAAATTTTTTTAAATTTTTTTTTGAAAATTTTTTTTTTTCGAAAAATTTTTTTTTCGAAAATTTTTTTTTTTAATTTTTTTTTTCGAATTTTTTTTTCAATTTTTTTTGAAATTATTTTTTTTTTAATTTTTTTTGTAATTTTTTTAAAATTTTTTTTTGAAAATTTTTTTTTTGAAATTTTTTTTTTCGAAAATTTTTTTGAAATTTTTTTGAATTTTTTTTTTGAAATTTTTCTTGAAATTTTTTTTTTTTCGAAAAATTTTTTTTTCGAAAATTTTTTTAAAATTTTTTTCAAAATTTTTTTTTGAAAATTTTTTTTTTTTTAATTTTTTTTTCGAAATTTTTTTTCGAAATTTTTTTTCGAATTTTTTTTTTCAATTTTTTTTTAAATTTTTTTTAAATTTTTTTTTTCAATTTTTTTTTTTTTAATTTTTTTTTTGAAATTTTTTTTTTCGAAAATTTTTTTGAAATTTTTTTTGAAATTTTTTTTTTTTTAATTTTTTTTTTGAAATTTTTTTGAAATTTTTTTTTCGAAATTTTTTTTTTGAAATTTTTTTTTTCAAAAATTTTTTTTTTTTGAAATTTTTTTTTTAAATTTTTTTTTCGAAATTTTTTTTTTTAATTTTTTTTTTCGAAAATTTTTTTTAAATTTTTTTTTTGAAAATTTTTTTTTCGATTTTTTTTTTCGAAAATTTTTTTTTTTTGAATTTTTTTTTTATTTTTTTTTTTCGAAATTTTTTTTGAATTTTTTTTTGATTTTTTTTCAATTTTTTTCTAAAATTTTTTTTTTTGAAATTTTTTTTTTTAAAAATTTTTTTTTTTTGAAATTTTTTTTTCTAATTTTTTTTTTGAAATTTTTTTTTTCGAAAATTTTTTTTGAAATTTTTTTTGAATTTTTTTTTCGAAATTTTTTTTTTCGAAAATTTTTTTTTTAATTTTTTTTAAATTTTTTTTTGATTTTTTTTTTTTAATTTTTTTTTTCGAAATTTTTTTTGAATTTTTTTTTTGAATTTTTTTTTTTTAATTTTTTTTTTCGAAAATTTTTTTGAAATTTTTTTTTTTAATTTTTTTTTTTTGTATTTTTTTAAATTTTTTTTTGATTTTTTTTTTAATTTTTTTTTTCGAATTTTTTTTTGAATTTTTTTTTCAATTAAAATTATTTTTTTTAATTTTTTTTTTGTAATTTTTTTTTATTTTTTTTTTGTCATTTTTTTAAAATTTTTTTTGAATATTTTTTTTAATTTTTTTTTTTGAAATTTTTTTTGTATTTTTTTTTTGAAATTTTTTTTTCGAAATTTTTTTTTAAATTTTTTTTTTTGAAATTTTTTTTTTTGAAATTTATTTTTTTCGAAAATTTTTTTTTTTTATTTTTTTTTTTCGAAAATTTTTTTGAATTTTTTTTTTTTATTTTATTTTTTGTAATTTTTTTTAAATTTTTTTTTGAAATTTTTTTTTTTTATTTTTTTTTTCGAATTTTTTTTTTAAATTTTTTTTTTTGAAATTTTTTTAAATTTTTTTTATTTTTTTTTTTTGTTTTTGAAATTTTTTTTTTGGAAATTTTTTCTGAATTTTTTTGAAACTGTTTTTGAAATTTTTTTTTAAATTTATTTTTTGAAATATTTTTGAAATTTTTTTTTTGAAATTTTTTTTAAAATTTTTTTTTGAAAATTTTTTTTTGAAAATTTTTTTTTCGATTTTTTTTTAAATTTTTTTTTAAATTTTTTTTTAAATTTTTTTTTGAAATGTTTTTAAATTTTTTTTTTAATTTTTTTTTTTGAAAATTTTTTTTTCGAATTTTCTTTTTGAAAATTTTTTTTTGAATTTTTTTTAAAATTTTTTTTATTTTTTTTTTTGTTTTTGAAATTTTTTTTTTGGAATTTTTTTCTGAATTTTTTTGAAACTGTTTTTGAAATTTTTTTTTTGAAAATATTTTTCTAAATTTTTTTTCTAATTTTTTTTAAAATTTTTTTCGAATTTTTTTTTGAAATTTTTTTTAAATTTTTTTTTAAATTTTTTTTTCGAAAATTTTTTTGAAATTGTTTTTGAATTTTTTTTTTTTAATCTTTTTTTCGAATTTTTTTTTCGAATTTTTTTTTTCAATTTTTTTTAAAATTTTTTTTTCAATTTTTTTTTTAATTTTTTTTTAAATTTTTTTTTAAAATTTTTTTAAAAATTTTTTTTGTAAATTTTTTTTCGAAATTTTTTTGAAATTTTTTTTTTTTTTCTAATTTTTTTAAAATTTTTTTTCTTGAAAATTTTTTTTTTATTTTTTTTTTCAATTTTTTATTTTTTTTTAATTTTTTTTTATTTTTGTTTTGTTTTTGAAATTTTTTTTTGGAAATTTTTTCTGAATTGTTTTTGAAATTTTTTTTTTGAAAATATTTTTTAAATTTTTTTTTTTAATTTTTTTTGAAATTTTTTTTTCGAAATTTTTTTTCGAAATTTTTTTTCGAATTTTTTTTTCAATTTTTTTGAAATTTTTTTTTTGGAATTTTTTTCTGAATTTTTTTTAAAACTGTTTTTGAAATTTTTTTTTGAAAATATTTTTTTGAAATTTTTTTAAAATTTTTTTTTCAATTTTTTTTTTCTTGAAATTTTTTTTTTCGAATTTTCTTTTTGAAATTTTTTTTTGAATTTTTTTTTAATTTTTTATTTTTTTTTATTTTTTTCTTTAAATTTTTGTTTTTGGAAATTTTTTCTGAATTTTTTTGAAACTGTTTTTGAATTTTTTTTTTAAATTTATTTTTTGAAATTTTTTTGAAATTTTTTTTTTTGAATTTTTTTTAAAATTTTTTTTAAAATTTTTTTTTGAAAATTTTTTTTTCGATTTTTTTTTAAATTTTTTTTTAAATTTTTTTTGAAATTTTTTTTTTGAAATTTTTTTAAATTTTTTTTTAAATTTTTTTTTTTGAAATTTTTTTTTTCGAATTTTCTTTTTGAAAAATTTTTTTTGAATTTTTTTTATTTTTTTGTTTTTGAAATTTTTTTTTTGGAATTTTTTTCTGAATTTTTTTGAAACTGTTTTTGAAATTTTTTTTTTGAAAATATTTTTCTAAATTTTTTTTCTAATTTTTTTTAAATTTTTTTAAAATTTTTTTCGAATTTTTTTTTGAAATTTTTTCTTCGAAAAATTTTCGTTTTGAAATTTTTTTTTAATTTTTTTTTTAATTTTTTTCTTGAAATTTTTTTTTTCGAAAATTTTTTTGAATTTTTTTTTGAATTTTTTTTTAAAATCTTTTTTTCGAATTTTTTTTTTTCAATTTTTTTTAAAATTTTTTTTTTGAATTTTTTTTTTGAATTTTTTTTAAATTTTTTTTTGAAAATTTTTATTTTGAAATTTTTTTTTCGAAAATTTTTTTGAAATTTTTTTTGAATTTTTTTTTTGAAATCTTTTTTTCGAATTTTTTTTTTCAATTTTTTTTTTAATTTTTTTTAAAATTTTTTTTAAAAATTTTTTTAAAATTTTTTTTGTAAATTTTTTTTCGAAATTTTTTTTCGAATTTTTTTTTTATTTTTTTTAATTTTTTTTTTGTTTTTGAAATTTTTTTTTTGGAAATTTTTTCTGAATTGTTTTTGAAATTTTTTTTTTGAAAATATGTTTTAAAATTTTTTTTTTTGAATTTTTTTTGAAATTTTTTTTTCGAAATTTTTTTTCGAATTTTTTTTTCAATTTTTTTGAAATTTTTTTTTTGGAAATTTTTTCTGATTTTTTTTAAACTGTTTTTGAAATTTTTTTTTGAAAATATTTTTTAAAATTTTTTTTTTGAAATTTTTTTTAAATTTTTTTTTGAAATTTTTTTTTTCGAAATTTTTTTTTTTATTTTTTTTTTGATTTTTTTTTTAAATTTTTTTTTTGAAAATTTTTTTTTTTGAAATTTTTTTTTTGAATTTTTTTTTAAATTTTTTTGAAATTTTTTTTGAAATTTTTTTTTTTAAATTTTTTTTTTCGAAAATTTTTATGAAATTTTTTATTTGAAATTTTTTTTTTTTAATTTTTTTTTTCGAAAATTTTTTAGAATTTTTTTTTGAATTTTTTATTTGAAATTTTTTCTTCGAAATTTTTTTTCGAATTTTTTTTTCAATTTTTTAAAATTTTTTTTTAAATTTTATTTTATGAAATTTTTTTTAATTTTTTTTTTGAAATTTTTTTTTTCGAAAATTTTTTTCGAATTTTTTTAAAAATTTTTTTTGAATTTTTTTTTTGAAATTTTTTTTAAATTTTTTTTTTCTTGAAAATTTTTTTTTCGAATTTTCTTTTTGAAAATTTTTTTTTGAATTTTTTTTAATTTTTTTTATTTTTTTTAAATTTTTTTTTTATTTTTTTTTTTGTTTTTGAAATTTTTTTTTTGGAATTTTTTTCTGAATTTTTTCTGAAACAGTTTTTGAATTTTTTTTTTTGAAAATATTTTTTTAAATTTTTTTTATGAATTTTTTTTTAAATTTTTTTTTGAAATTTTTTTCTTGAAAATTTTTTTTTCGAATTTTCTTTTTGAAAATTTTTTTTTGATTTTTTTTTAATTTTTTTATTTTTTTTTTATTTTATATTTTTTTTTAATTTTTTTTTTTGAAATTTTTTTTTGGAAATTTTTTCTGAATTTTTTTGAAACTGTTTTTGAAATTTTTTTTTGAAAATATTTTTTTAAATTTATTTTTTGAAATTTTTTTGAAATTTTTTTTTGAAATTTTTTTTTTTGAAATTTTTTTTAAAATTTTTTTTTGAAAATTTTTTTTTCGAAATTTTTTTTTCGATTTTTTATTTATTTTTTTTTTAATTTTTTTTGAAAATTTTTTTTTGAAATTTTTTTAAATTTTTTTTTAAATTTTTTTTTTGAAAATTTTTTTTTCGAATTTTCTTTTTGAAAATTTTTTTTTGAATTTTTTTTTTAAATTTTTTTTATTTTTTTTTGTTTTTGAAATTTTTTTTTTTAATTTTTTTCTGAATTTTTTTGAAACTGTTTTTGAAATTTTTTTTTTGAAAATATTTTTCTAAATTTTTTTTCTAATTTTTTTAAAAATTTTTTTAAAATTTTTTTCGAATTTTTTTTTGAAATTTTTCTTCGAAAAATTTTCGTTTTAAATTTTTTTTAAAATTTTTTTCTTGAAATTTTTTTTTTCGAAAATTTTTTTGAAATTTTTTTTGAATTTTTTTTTAAAATCTTTTTTTCGAATTTTTTTTTCGAATTTTTTTTTTCAATTTTTTTTTAAATTTTTTTTTTAATTTTTTTTTTGAATTTTTTTTAAAATTTTTTTTTGAAAATTTTTATTTTGAAATTTTTTTTTCGAAAATTTTTTTGAAATTTTTTTTGAATTTTTTTTTTTGAAATCTTTTTTTCGAAATTTTTTTTCGAATTTTTTTTTTCAATTTTTTTTTTTAATTTTTTTTTAATTTTTTTTTTTAATTTTTTTAAAAATTTTTTTGTAAATTTTTTTTCGAAATTTTTTTTCGAATTTTTTTTAAATTTTTTTTAAAAAAATTTTTTGAAATTTTTTTTTTTATTCTTTTCTAATTTTTTTAAAAATTTTTTTCTTGAAAATTTTTTTTTTATTTTTTTTTAATTTTTTATTTTTTTTATTTTTTTTATTTTTTTTTTGTTTTTGAAATTTTTTTTTTGGGAATTTTTTCTGAATTGTTTTTGAAATTTTTTTTTGAAAATATTTTTTAAAATTTTTTTTTTGAATTTTTTTTGAAATTTTTTTTCGAATTTTTTTTTCAATTTTTTTGAAATTTTTTTTTTGGAAATTTTTTCTGAATTTTTTTTAAAACTGTTTTTGAAAATATTTTTTAAATTTTTTTTTTGAAATTTTTTTAAAATTTTTTTTTGAAATTTTTTTTTTCGAAATTTTTTTTTTTAATTTTTTTAAAAATTTTTTTTTTGATTTTTTTTTAAATTTTTTTTTTGAAAATTTTTTTTTTGAAATTTTTTTTTTAAATTTTTTTTTAAATTTTTTTGAAATTTTTTTTGAAATTTTTTTTTTGAAATTTTTTTTAAAATTTTTTTTTAATTTTTTTTTTATTTTTTTCAAATTTTTTTATTTGAAAATTTTTTTTTTGAAATTTTTTTTTTCGAAAATTTTTTTGAAATTTTTTTTGAATTTTTTTTTTTGAATTTTTTTAAAATTTTTTTTTATTTATAACACAAATTTTTTTTTTTTTTTATTTTTTTTTTGAAATTTTTTTTTCGAAATTTTTTTTTTGAACTTTTTTTTTTCGAAAATTTTTTTGAAATTTTTTTTGAAATTTTTTTTTTTTTAAATTTTTTTTTGTAATTTTTTTTTAATTTTCTTTTTATTTTTTTTTCGAAATTTTTTTTGAATTTTTTAAATTTTTTTTTCGAAATTTTTTTTCGAATTTTTTTTCAATTTTTTTAAAAATTTTTTTAAATTTTTTTTTGAAAATTTTTTTTTTTCGAAAAATTTTTTTTTCGAAAATTTTTTTTTTTATTTTTTTTTAAATTTTTTTTGATTTTTTTTTTTTTAATTTTTTTTTTCGAAATTTTTTTTGAATTTTTTTTTTGAATTATTTTTTTTAAATTTTTTTTGTGATTTTTTTAAAATTTTTTTTTGAAAATTTTTTTTTTGAAATTTTTTTTTCGAAAATTTTTTTGAAATTTTTTTGAATTTTTTTTGTGAAATTTTTTTTGAAATTTTTTTTTTTGAAATTTTTTTTTTTCGAAAAATTTTTTTTTCGAAAATTTTTTTAAAATTTTTTTCAAAATTTTTTTTTGAAAATTTTTTTTTTTGAAATTTTTTTTTCGAAATTTTTTTTCGAATTTTTTTTTTTCAATTTTTTTTTAAATTTTTTTAAAATTTTTTTTTGAAAATTTTTTTTTTGAATTTTTTTTTTCGAAATTTTTTTTCGAATTTTTTTTTTCAATTCTTTTTTAAATTTTTTTAAAAATTTTTTTTTAAATTTTTTTTTTAAATTTTTTTTTCGAAATTTTTTTTGAATTTTTTTTTCAATTTTTTTTGAAATATTTTTTTTTTAATTTTTTTTTTGTAACTTTTTTTAATTTTTTTTTTTTAATTTTTTTTTTCGAAATTTTTTTTGAATTTTTTTTTTGAAATTTTTTTTTCGAAATTTTTTTTTAAATTTTTTTTTTTTGAAATTTTTTTTTTTCGAAAATTTTTTTGAAATTTTTTTGAATTTTTTTTTTGAAATTTTTTTTTCGAAATTTTTTTTTTGAAATTTTTTTATTCGAAAATTTTTTTGAAATTTTTTTTGAAATTTTTTTTTTCGAAAATTTTTTTGAATTTTTTTTTGAATTTTTTTTTGAAATTTCTTTTTTGAATTTTTTTAAATTTTTTTTTTCGAAAATTTTTTTGAAATTTTTTTTGAAATTTTTTTTTTATTATTTTTTTTGTAATTTTTTTTTAATTTTTTTTTTATTTTTTTTTTCGAAATTTTTTTTGAATTTTTTTTTAATTTTTTTAAATTTTTTTTTCGAAATTTTGTTTCGAATTTTTTTTTAAAATTTTTTTAAAAATTTTTTATTAAATTTTTTTTGTTATTTTTTTTTAAATTTTTTTTTTGAAAATTTTTTTTTCGATTTTTTTTTTTCGAAAATTTTTTTGAAATTTTTTTTTTGAAATTTTTTTTAAAATTTTTTTTTAATTTTTTTTTTATTTTTTTCAAATTTTTTTATTTGAAAATTTTTTTTTTGAAATTTTTTTTTTCGAAAATTTTTTTGAAATTTTTTTTGAATTTTTTTTTTTGAATTTTTTTAAAATTTTTTTTTATTTATAACACAAATTTTTTTTTTTTTTTATTTTTTTTTTGAAATTTTTTTTTCGAAATTTTTTTTTTGAACTTTTTTTTTTCGAAAATTTTTTTGAAATTTTTTTTGAAATTTTTTTTTTTTTAAATTTTTTTTTGTAATTTTTTTTTAATTTTCTTTTTATTTTTTTTTCGAAATTTTTTTTGAATTTTTTAAATTTTTTTTTCGAAATTTTTTTTCGAATTTTTTTTCAATTTTTTTAAAAATTTTTTTAAATTTTTTTTTGAAAATTTTTTTTTTTCGAAAAATTTTTTTTTCGAAAATTTTTTTTTTTATTTTTTTTTAAATTTTTTTTTGATTTTTTTTTTTTAATTTTTTTTTTCGAAATTTTTTTTGAATTTTTTTTTTGAATTATTTTTTTTAAATTTTTTTTGTAATTTTTTTAAAATTTTTTTTTGAAAATTTTTTTTTTGAAATTTTTTTTTCGAAAATTTTTTTGAAATTTTTTTGAATTTTTTTTGTGAAATTTTTTTTGAAATTTTTTTTTTTGAAATTTTTTTTTTTCGAAAAATTTTTTTTTCGAAAATTTTTTTAAAATTTTTTTCAAAATTTTTTTTTGAAAATTTTTTTTTTTGAAATTTTTTTTTCGAAATTTTTTTTCGAATTTTTTTTTTTCAATTTTTTTTTAAATTTTTTTAAAATTTTTTTTTGAAAATTTTTTTTTTGAATTTTTTTTTTCGAAATTTTTTTTCGAATTTTTTTTTTCAATTCTTTTTTAAATTTTTTTAAAAATTTTTTTTTAAATTTTTTTTTTAAATTTTTTTTTCGAAATTTTTTTTGAATTTTTTTTTCAATTTTTTTTGAAATATTTTTTTTTTAATTTTTTTTTTGTAACTTTTTTTAATTTTTTTTTTTTAATTTTTTTTTTCGAAATTTTTTTTGAATTTTTTTTTTGAAATTTTTTTTTCGAAATTTTTTTTTAAATTTTTTTTTTTTGAAATTTTTTTTTTTCGAAAATTTTTTTGAAATTTTTTTGAATTTTTTTTTTGAAATTTTTTTTTCGAAATTTTTTTTTTGAAATTTTTTTATTCGAAAATTTTTTTGAAATTTTTTTTGAAATTTTTTTTTTCGAAAATTTTTTTGAATTTTTTTTTAATTTTCTTTTTATTTTTTTTTCGAAATTTTTTTTGAATTTTTTAAATTTTTTTTTCGAAATTTTTTTTCGAATTTTTTTTCAATTTTTTTAAAAATTTTTTTAAATTTTTTTTTGAAAATTTTTTTTTTTCGAAAAATTTTTTTTTCGAAAATTTTTTTTTTTATTTTTTTTTTAATTTTTTTTTGATTTTTTTTTTTTTAATTTTTTTTTTCGAAATTTTTTTTGAATTTTTTTTTTGAATTATTTTTTTAAAATTTTTTTTGTAATTTTTTTAAAATTTTTTTTTGAAAATTTTTTTTTTGAAATTTTTTTTTCGAAAATTTTTTTGAAATTTTTTTGAATTTTTTTTGTGAAATTTTTTTTGAAATTTTTTTTTTTGAAATTTTTTTTTTTCGAAAAATTTTTTTTTCGAAAATTTTTTTAAAATTTTTTTCAAAATTTTTTTTTGAAAATTTTTTTTTTTGAAATTTTTTTTTCGAAATTTTTTTTCGAATTTTTTTTTTTCAATTTTTTTTTAAATTTTTTTAAAATTTTTTTTTGAAAATTTTTTTTTTGAATTTTTTTTTTCGAAATTTTTTTTCGAATTTTTTTTTTCAATTCTTTTTTAAATTTTTTTAAAAATTTTTTTTTAAATTTTTTTTTTAAATTTTTTTTTCGAAATTTTTTTTGAATTTTTTTTTCAATTTTTTTTGAAATATTTTTTTTTTAATTTTTTTTTTGTAACTTTTTTTAATTTTTTTTTTTTAATTTTTTTTTTCGAAATTTTTTTTGAATTTTTTTTTTGAAATTTTTTTTTCGAAATTTTTTTTTAAATTTTTTTTTTTTGAAATTTTTTTTTTTCGAAAATTTTTTTGAAATTTTTTTGAATTTTTTTTTTGAAATTTTTTTTTCGAAATTTTTTTTTTGAAATTTTTTTATTCGAAAATTTTTTTGAAATTTTTTTTGAAATTTTTTTTTTCGAAAATTTTTTTGAATTTTTTTTTGAATTTTTTTTTGAAATTTCTTTTTTGAATTTTTTTAAATTTTTTTTTTCGAAAATTTTTTTGAAATTTTTTTTGAAATTTTTTTTTTATTATTTTTTTTGTAATTTTTTTTTAATTTTTTTTTTATTTTTTTTTTCGAAATTTTTTTTGAATTTTTTTTTAATTTTTTTAAATTTTTTTTTCGAAATTTTGTTTCGAATTTTTTTTTAAAATTTTTTTAAAAATTTTTTATTAAATTTTTTTTGTTATTTTTTTTTAAATTTTTTTTTTGAAAATTTTTTTTTCGATTTTTTTTTTTCGAAAATTTTTTTGAAATTTTTTTGAATTTTTTTTTTTTTTTTTTTTTTTCGAAATTTTTTTTGAATTTTTTTTTGGTTTTTTTTTTAATTTTTTTCTAAAATTTTTTTTTTGAAATTTTTTTTTTCAAAAATTTTTTTTTTTGAATTTTTTTTTAAATTTTTTTTTCGAAATTTTTTTTTTTCGAAAATTTTTTTTTTTAATTTTTTTTTTCGAAAATTTTTTTGAAATTTTTTTTTTTATTTTTTTTTTGTAATTTTTTTTTAAATTTTTTTTTGAAATTTTTTTTTTCGAAAATTTTTTTGAAATTTTTTTTTTTTTATTTTTTTTTTGTATTTTTTTTAAAAAATTTTTTTTGAAATTTTTTTTTTTTAATTTTTTTTTTCGAAATTTTTTTTGAATTTTTTTTTCAATTAAAATTTTTTTTTTATTTTTTTTTTTGAAATTTTTTTTGAAATTTTTTTCGAATTTTTTTTTTCAATTTTTTTTTTTTTAATTTTTTTTTTGAAATTTTTTTTAAATTTTTTTTTGGAAATTTTTTTTTCGAAATTTTTTTTTTGAAATTTTTTTTTTCGAAAATTTTTTTGAAATTTTTTTTGAAATTTTTTTTTTATTATTTTTTTTTTGTAATTTTTTTTTATTTTTTTTTTTATTTTTTTTTCGAAATTTTTTTTGAAATTTTTTTTGATTTTTTTTTCAATTTTTTTCTAAAATTTTTTTTTTTGAAATTTTTTTTTTCAAAAATTTTTTTTTTTTGAAATTTTTTTTTTAATTTTTTTTTTCGAAAATTTTTTTTTTAAATTTTTTTTTTCGAAAATTTTTTTTAAATTTTTTTTTTGAAAATTTTTTTTTCGATTTTTTTTTTCGAAAATTTTTTTTTTTTTAATTTTTTTTTTTATTTTTTTTTTCGAAATTTTTTTTCAATTTTTTTTTGATTTTTTTTCAATTTTTTTCTAAAATTTTTTTTTTTGAAATTTTTTTTTTCAAAAATTTTTTTTTTTTGAAATTTTTTTTTCTAATTTTTTTTTTCGAAATTTTTTTTTTCGAAAATTTTTTTTTTTAATTTTTTTTAAATTTTTTTTTGATTTTTTTTTTCGAAATTTTTTTTGAATTTTTTTTTGAATTTTTTTTTTAAATTTTTTTTTTCGAAAATTTTTTTGAAATTTTTTTTTTTTAATTTTTTTTTGTATTTTTTTTAAATTTTTTTTTGATTTTTTTTTTAATTTTTTTTTTCGAATTTTTTTTTGAATTTTTTTTTCAATTAAAATTATTTTTTTTAATTTTTTTTTGTAATTTTTTTTTATTTTTTTTTTGTAATTTTTTTAAAATTTTTTTTGAATATTTTTTTTAATTTTTTTTTTCGAAATTTTTTTTTAAATTTTTTTTGAATTTTTTTTTTGAAATTTTTTTTTCGAAATTTTTTTTTAAATTTTTTTTTTTGAATTTTTTTTTTTTGAAATTTATTTTTTTCGAAAATTTTTTTTTTTTATTTTTTTTTTTCGAAAATTTTTTTGAAATATTTTTTTTTATTTTATTTTTTGTAATTTTTTTTAAATTTTTTTTTGAAATTTTTTTTTTTATTTTTTTTTTCGAATTTTTTTTTAAATTTTTTTTTTGAAATTTTTTTTAAATTTTTTTTATTTTTTTTTTTGTTTTTGAAATTTTTTTTTTGGAAATTTTTTCTGAATTTTTTTGAAACTGTTTTTGAAATTTTTTTTTAAATTTATTTTTTGAAATTTTTTTGAAATTTTTTTTTGAAATTTTTTTTTTTGAAATTTTTTTTAAAATTTTTTTTTGAAAATTTTTTTTTCGATTTTTTTTTAAATTTTTTTTTTAATTTTTTTTTGAAATTTTTTAAAATTTTTTTTAAAATTTTTTTTTTTGAAAATTTTTTTTTCGAATTTTCTTTTTGAAAATTTTTTTTTGAATTTTTTTTTAAATTTTTTTTATTTTTTTTTTGTTTTTGAAATTTTTTTTTTGGAATTTTTTTCTGAATTTTTTTGAAACTGTATTTGAAATTTTTTTTTTGAAAATATTTTTCTAAATTTTTTTTCTAATTTTTTTTAAAATTTTTTTAAAATTTTTTTAAAATTTTTTTCGAATTTTTTTTTGAAATTTTTTCTTCGAAAAATTTTCGTTTTGATTTTTTTTTTGAAAATTTTTTTAAATTTTTTTTTAAATTTTTTTTTCGAAAATTTTTTTGAAATTTTTTTTGAATTTTTTTTTTAAATCTTTTTTTCGAATTTTTTTTTCGAATTTTTTTTTTCAATTTTTTTTAAAAATTTTTTTTAAATTTTTTTTTTGAATTTTTTTTAAATTTTTTTTTGAAAATTTTTATTTTGAAATTTTTTTTTCGAAAATTTTTTTGAAATTTTTTTTGAATTTTTTTTTTGAAATCTTTTTTTCGAAATTTTTTTCGAATTTTTTTTTTCAATTTTTTTTTTAATTTTTTTTAAAATTTTTTTTAAAATTTTTTTTAAAAAATTTTTTAAAATTTTTTTTAAAAATTTTTTTAAAATTTTTTTCGTAAATTTTTTTTCGAAATTTTTTTTCGAATTTTTTTTTTATTTTTTTTTTATTTTTTTTTATTTTTTTTTTGTTTTTGAAATTTTTTTTTTGGAAATTTTTTCTGAATTGTTTTTGAAATTTTTTTTTGAAATTTTTTTTTCGAAATTTTTTTTCGAATTTTTTTTTCAATTTTTTTGAAATTTTTTTTTTGGAAATTTTTTCTGATTTTTTTTAAACTGTTTTTGAAATTTTTTTTTGAAAATATTTTTTAAAATTTTTTTTTTGAAATTTTTTTTAAATTTTTTTTTGAAATTTTTTTTTTCGAAATTTTTTTTTTTAATTTTTTTTTGATTTTTTTTTAAAATTTTTTTTTTGAAAATTTTTTTTTTGAAATTTTTTTTTTGAATTTTTTTTTTAATTTTTTTGAAATTTTTTTTGAAATTTTTTTTTTTGAAATTTTTTTTTTCGAAAATTTTTATGAAATTTTTTATTTGAAATTTTTTTTTTTTTTAATTTTTTTTTTCGAAAATTTTTTAGAATTTTTTTTTGAATTTTTTTTTTGAAATTTTTTCTTCGAAATTTTTTTTCAATTTTTTTAAATTTTATTTTATGAAATTTTTTTTAATTTTTTTTTTTTGAAATTTTTTTTTTCGAAAATTTTTTTCGAATTTTTTTTAAAATTTTTTTTGAATTTTTTTTTTGAAATTTTTTTTAAATTTTTTTTTTCTTGAAAATTTTTTTTTCGAATTTTCTTTTTGAAAATTTTTTTTTGAATTTTTTTTTATTTTTTTTTATTTTTTTTAATTTTTTTTTTATTTTTTTTTTGTTTTTGAAATTTTTTTTTTGGAATTTTTTTCTGAATTTTTTTTGAAACAGTTTTTGAATTTTTTTTTTTGAAAATATTTTTTTAAATTTTTTTTATGAATTTTTTTTAAAACTGTTTTTGAAATTTTTTTTTGAAAATATTTTTTTGAAATTTTTTTAAAATTTTTTTTTCAATTTTTTTTTTCTTGAAATTTTTTTTTCGAATTTTCTTTTTGAAATTTTTTTTTAAATTTTTTTTTAATTTTTTATTTTTTTTTATTTTTTCTTTAAATTTTTGTTTTGAAATTTTTTTTTTGGAAATTTTTTCTGAATTTTTTTGAAACTGTTTTGAATTTTTTTTTTAAATTTATTTTTCGAAATTTTTTTGAAATTTTTTTTATTTTTTTTTTGTTTTTGAAATTTTTTTTTTGGAATTTTTTTCTGAATTTTTTTGAAACTGTTTTTGAAATTTTTTTTTTGGAAAATATTTTTCTAAATTTTTTTTCTAATTTTTTTTTAAAATTTTTTTAAAATTTTTTTCGAATTTTTTTTTGAAATTTTTTTTAAATTTTTTTTTTAATTTTTTTCTTGAAATTTTTTTTTTCGAAAATTTTTTTTGAATTTTTTTTTTAAATCTTTTTTTCGAATTTTTTTTTCAATTTTTTAAAAAATTTTTTTTTTTAATTTTTTTTTGAATTTTTTTTAAATTTTTTTTGAAAATTTTTATTTTGAAATTTTTTTTTCGAAAATTTTTTTGAAATTTTTTTTGAATTTTTTTTTTTGAAATCTTTTTTTCGAAATTTTTTTTTCGATTTTTTTTTTTCAATTTTTTTTTAATTTTTTTTTTTTTTTTAATTTTTTTAAAATTTTTTTTGTAAATTTTTTTTCGAAATTTTTTTTCGAATTTTTTTTAAATTTTTTTTAAAAAATTTTTTTGAAATTTTTTTTTTTTATTTTTTTCTAATTTTTTTAAAAATTTTTTTCTTGAAAATTTTTTTTTAAATTTTTTTTTAATTTTTAATTTTTTTTTATTTTTTTTGTTTTTTTTTTGTTTTTGAAATTTTTTTTTGAAAATATTTTTTAAAATTTTTTTTTTGAATTGTTTTTGAAATTTTTTTTCGAATTTTTTTTTCAATTTTTTTGAAATTTTTTTTTTGGAAATTTTTTCTGAATTTTTTTTTAAACTGTTTTTGAAAATATTTTTTAAAATTTTTTTTTTGAAATTTTTTTAAATTTTTTTTTTGAAATTTTTTTTTTCGAAATTTTTTTTTTAATTTTTTTAAAAATTTTTTTTTTGATTTTTTTTTTAATTTTTTTTTTGAAATTTTTTTTTTTGAAATTTTTTTTTTTGAATTTTTTTTTTAATTTTTTTGAAATTTTTTTTGAAATTTTTTTTTTGAAATTTTTTTTAAAATTTTTTTTTAAATTTTTTTTTTATTTTTTTCAAATTTTTTTTTTTGAAAATTTTTTTTTTGAAATTTTTTTTTTCGAAAATTTTTTTGAAATTTTTTTTGAATTTTTTTTTTCTTCGAATTTTTTTTTCGAATTTTTTTTTTCAATTTTATTTTTTGAAATTTTTTTCAATTTATTTTTTTGAAAATTTTTATTTTGAAATTTTTTTTTTCGAAAATTTTTTTAAATTCTTTTTGAATTTTTTTTTGAAATCTTTTTTTCGAAATTTTTTTTCGAATTTTTTTTTAAAATTTTTTTTAAAATTTTGTTTAAAATTTTTTTTTTATAAAATTTTTTTTGTAAATTTTTTTTCGAAATTTTTTTTCGAATTTTTTTTTAAATTTTTTTAAAAATTTTTTTTGAAAATTTTTTTTTTTGAAATTTTTTTTAATTTTTTTTTTAATTTTTTTTTGAAATTTTTTTTTTTCGAAAATATTTTTGAAATTTTTTTGAATTTTTTTTTTGAAATCTTTTTTTCGAAATTTTTTTTCGAATTTTTTTTTCAATTTTTTTTTTAATTTTTTTTAAAATTTTTTTTTTAAATTTTTTTTAAAATTTTTTTTGTAAATTTTTTTTCGAAATTTTTTTTCGATTTTTTTTTTAATTTTTTTTAAAAAATTTTTTTGAAATTTTTTTTTTCATTTTATTTTTTTCTAATTTTTTTAAAAATTTTTTTCTTGAAAATTTTTTTTTTATTTTTTTTTTATTTTTTATTTTTTTTTTATTTTTTTTTATTTTTTTTTTTGTTTTTGAAATTTTTTTTGGAAATTTTTTCTGAATTGTTTTTGAAATTTTTTTTTTGAAAATATTTTTTAAATTTATTTTTTTGAATTTTTTTTGAAATTTTTTTTTCGAAATTTTTTTTCGAAATTTTTTTTCGAATTTTTTTTTCAATTTTTTTGAAATTTTTTTTTTGGAAATTTTTTCTGAATTTTTTTTAAAACTGTTTTTGAAATTTTTTTTTGAAAATATTTTTTTGAAATTTTTTTAAAATTTTTTTTTCAATTTTTTTTTCTTGAAATTTTTTTTTTCGAATTTTCTTTTTGAAATTTTTTTTTGAATTTTTTTTTTATTTTTTATTTTTTTTTATTTTTTCTTTAAATTTTTGTTTTTGAAATTTTTTTTTTGGAAATTTTTTCTGAATTTTTTTGAAACTTTTTGAATTTTTTTTTTAAATTTATTTTTTGAAATTTTTTTTTTTGAATTTTTTTTGAAATTTTTTTTAAAATTTTTTTTTGAAAATTTTTTTTTCGATTTTTTTTAAAATTTTTTTTTTAATTTTTTTTGAATTTTTTTTTTTGAAATTTTTTTAAATTTTTTTTTAAATTTTTTTTTTTGAAAATTTTTTTTTCGAATTTTCTTTTTGAAAATTTTTTTTTGAATTTTTTTTATTTTTTTGTTTTTGAAATTTTTTTTTTGGAATTTTTTTCTGAATTTTTTTGAAACTGTTTTTGAAATTTTTTTTTTGAAAATATTTTTCTAAATTTTTTTTCTAATTTTTTTAAAATTTTTTTCGAATTTTTTTTTTGAAATTTTTTTTTTCGAAAATTTTTATGAAATTTTTTATTTGAAATTTTTTTTTTTTAATTTTTTTTTTCGAAAATTTTTTAGAATTTTTTTTTGAATTTTTTTTTTGAAATTTTTTCTTCGAAATTTTTTTTCGAATTTTTTTTTCAATTTTTTTTTAAATTTTATTTTATGAAATTTTTTTTAATTTTTTTTTTGAAAATTTTTTTTTCGAAAATTTTTTTCGAATTTTTTTAAAAATTTTTTTTGAATTTTTTTTTTTGAAATTTTTTTTAAATTTTTTTTTTCTTGAAAATTTTTTTTTCGAATTTTCTTTTTGAAAATTTTTTTTTGAATTTTTTTTAATTTTTTTTTAATTTTTTTTTTATTTTTTTTTTGTTTTTGAAATTTTTTTTTTGGAATTTTTTTCTGAATTTTTTTTGAAACAGTTTTTGAATTTTTTTTTTGAAAATATTTTTTAAAATTTTTTTTATGAATTTTTTTTTAAATTTTTTTTTGAAATTTTTTTTGAAATTTTTTTCTTGAATTTTCTTTTTGAAAATTTTTTTTTGATTTTTTTTTAAATTTTTTTATTTTTTTTTTATTTTATATTTTTTTTTAATTTTTTTTTTGAAATTTTTTTTTGGAAATTTTTTCTGAATTTTTTTGAAACTGTTTTTGAAATTTTTTTTTGAAAATATTTTTTTAAATTTATTTTTTGAAATTTTTTTGAAATTTTTTTTTGAAATTTTTTTTTTGAAATTTTTTTTAAAATTTTTTTTTCGAAATTTTTTTTTCGATTTTTTTTTAAATTTTTTTTTTTAATTTTTTTTGAAAATTTTTTTTTGAAATTTTTTGAAATTTTTTTTTAAATTTTTTTTTTTGAAAATTTTTTTTTCGAATTTTCTTTTTGAAAATTTTTTTTGAATTTTTTTTTAAATTTTTTTTATTTTTTTTTTGTTTTTGAAATTTTTTTTTTTGAATTTTTTTCTGAATTTTTTTGAAACTGTTTTTGAAATTTTTTTTTTGAAAATATTTTTCTAAATTTTTTTTCTAATTTTTTTTAAAATTTTTTTCGAATTTTTTTTTGAAATTTTTCTTCGAAAAATTTTCGTTTTAAATTTTTTTTAAAATTTTTTTCTTGAAATTTTTTTTTTCGAAAATTTTTTTGAAATTTTTTTTGAATTTTTTTTTAAAATCTTTTTTTCGAATTTTTTTTTCGAATTTTTTTTTTTCAATTTTTTTTTAAATTTTTTTTTTAAATTTTTTTTTGAATTTTTTTTAAAATTTTTTTTTGAAAATTTTTATTTTGAAATTTTTTTTTCGAAAATTTTTTAGAAATTTTTTTTTAATTTTTTTTTTGAAATCTTTTTTTCGAAATTTTTTTTCGAATTTTTTTTTTTCAATTTTTTTTTTAATTTTTTTTTTAATTTTTTTTTTTTAATTTTTTTAAAATTTTTTTTGTAAATTTTTTTTCGAAATTTTTTTTCGAATTTTTTTTAAATTTTTTTAAAAAAAATTTTTTGAAATTTTTTTTTTTTTATTTTTTTCTAATTTTTTTAAAAATTTTTTTCTTGAAAATTTTTTATTTTTTTTTATTTTTTTTATTTTTTTTTTTATTTTGAAATTTTTTTTTTGGAAATTTTTTCTGAATTGTTTTTGAAATTTTTTTTTGAAAATATTTTTTAAAATTTTTTTTTTGAATTTTTTTTGAAATTTTTTTTCGAATTTTTTTTTCAATTTTTTTGAAATTTTTTTTTTGGAAATTTTTTCTGAATTTTTTTTAAACTGTTTTTGAAAATATTTTTTAAAATTTTTTTTTTGAAATTTTTTTAAAATTTTTTTTTGAAATTTTTTTTTTCGAAATTTTTTTTTTTAATTTTTTTAAAAATTTTTTTTTTGATTTTTTTTTTAATTTTTTTTTTGAAATTTTTTTTTTTGAATTTTTTTTAAAATTTTTTTGAAATTTTTTTTGAAATTTTTTTTTTGAAATTTTTTTTAAATTTTTTTTTTAATTTTTTTTTTATTTTTTTTTTTGAAAATTTTTTTTTTGAAATTTTTTTTTTCGAAAATTTTTTTGAAATTTTTTTTGAATTTTTTTTTTGAAATTTTTTTTTCAATTTTTTCTAAAATTTTTTTTTTTAATTTTTTTTGAATTTTTTTTTAAATTTTTTTTTATTTATAACAACACAAATCAATTTCGGAATCTAGCCTATCTCGTTCCAGTTTTAAGATATTTTCATTTTTAATTCATCGGTATATCTATACAACGATTTTATATAGAATAGATAAAGCATTCCTATCTCTACGTGAAAGCTTTGTTTGGCTCAATAATAATGAAAACAATTGACAGTTTTCCTACACAACTAGGGAACACCAGCCCACTAGCTCAAGGTCACAGAGTGTGCTCATGACACCACCAGTGGCGGTTACGTGAAAAGGGGTAATAATAGAAAATTAAAATTTGAAAATTTTGTAATATTTCAACACATACAAAATTACTGAATAATGTTTTGTTCATTGTATAATATATTATTATCATCAATATGTTGTTACTTGTAAATCAAAATTGTATTGTAAATATTATAGGATTATAAACTGATTATGTAATAACTTTTCAGTGGACCTGTTTTGTGATAAATTAAAGAAGTACAACCAAGTTATCTGTTATGAGATACTGTATCTACTTTAAAAACACTTAGGGCCGGTCTTTTCACCTCACAATAAAGTCTCTGATAACTATCTATCGGATAAACTTCACAGGTTTACATATCCTTATCTGATAGATAGAGTTATCTGGGACTTATCTATAGGTGAAAAGACCGGCCCTTAATCGATCAACTGGTGCAGATATAGCTTTATTAAGTGAACATTTACATTATTTATTATATCCCTATTGAAATAATCCCAATCGGTAAACATGTGTAAGGGCATATCCCATGACAAGTTCTCTAATGATAAATTTAACTCCTGCAAAATCTAATGAATAAAAAGTGAGAAAAGTATCTCCCAAGTTGAATAGTTTTTATTACCTAGTTTGTTTTTGCAGTTTTGCTATATAATTATATAAAATTTTCAAATACAATTATTGTAAATACATACATATTTTACCTACAGTACCTACCTACAGTAATTAACAATATATTGAAATATGATGTTGAGATACATTTCCTTTAGGTCTCACATATAAGTTAGTTATTGTTGATTATTCGACTGGCAGGACATTTGTATTTGGGTTTATAGCATTGATCTTACTATGAATCATCACTTTTTCCAAATTTGAATTATTGATTTCTTCAAAAATATACAGCATTTGATATGTTCCTTAGTAGCCGATTATATAGTGACCAACATATTTTTGTCGCTGTATAAAATTATTCATGAACAGAATACTATTTAAATTTGAGTAGTGAGAAATAAAATATACAATAGTTTAGGAACTTGTATTTAATTAATTAGTGGGTAATATTTGGATAACATTTGTGAAATATATGAACAATCATGATATTTTCATTACAAAACAATATGCAAAATATAAAGAAATAAAGATTACTATTCAGCTTTTCACTAAAACACAACTACAAAGTTGGTACATGTGTAATAATAGAAACTATTCAAACAACTCCAACGGCAGCAATACAAGCAATTCTCCACTCCATATATATTATATTCGAGGTGAACCCAATAGAGAGGCGCCCATTCAACGCATGGGGAACTTTTAGCTACGATATTCCAAGCAGAGGTACTGACACCTTAAACAGACTAGTGCATCACAATTATAGCGTTACCTAGTCTGGGTATACACTGGACTAGAATGAAATGAAATAGCAAACGCCATGGCAAAAGAGAAGGTCATAACAAAATTCACTGAGCCAGCATTGGAACTTGGTTTAGCAGAAGCACCGCCAAGAATGTGATATCACCCTGGGCAGGCAATAGATGACTTGAAATATTATTGCATGTACAAGGAAACAACAGTACACTGCCAACTACTAAGAACTCAATAGAGCACATCTCGGTTTTAGCAGGATTGCTTACAGTTCACTGCAAACTCAAGCCAACACATGTACAGTATACAGACTGCAGTGCAGACTATGCAGGGAGGATGATAAAACAACAAAACATATTTTTTGGATTGACGTGGCCTTTACTTGATGGAAATTCATAGTATATGACACTAAGGTAAACACGATTAAATTTCCACAGATTTATTGTCTTCGCGACATGTTTCGATACACTGTATCTTTTTCAAGCGAATGTAATACATTAAATTATTCTACCTTGAACATTACTTAAATACCCTTCTTAACAATTGAGGTAATTAGGAGCTACCTATGATAAAAATAAAATTGACAATACAATGTAGGTAGATACCTGGAAATCTCAAAACATATCTACTACTTAATTAGTTGAAAAGGTTCAACAAAGGGGAACTATTAAGGTCCAATTGATCATTTAGTAAACAATTCGAATTTTTCAATTTATTAATTTCCAAGAATTCTAAATAATTAAGTCTAATACCTTTATTTTCAACATGAAGGATTTCAAAGTTTTCATCGAAGTCATGGTCTTCTTCCAAAATATGATTGGCATATGTTGAATGTGTTTTATTATTTACATAATTCATACGGTGCTCACGTACACGGCTTTTGAATGGTCTACCAGTCTGGCCTACATATACTTTGGAACAAGAACCACAATTCAATTTATAAACTCCTGATTTTTTAGATTTTTGTGTTTTATCTTTATTATTTTTAATAAACCTTCCCAACGTGTTATCTGTTCTGAATGCTACTCTTAAATTTTGTTTTTTCAAAAATGACGCTATTCTTTCTGAAACGGTCCCTGAATAAGTTAATGTTTTGTAATTATTGTCAAGGTTCCTCATAGTGGGGTACACTTCTTGGATAGCCTTTCTATGTAATTTTTTAGCAAGAATATTCTCTATTAATTTGACTTGATATCCATTGTTAACTGCTATCTGTTTTATGATATTTAATTCTTTGCAGAAGTTTTCTTCAGAAAGAGGAATATTAACTAATCTATGTATCATACTATGGTATGCTGATATTTTATGTATATATGGATGTATCGAATTATTATGAATGGTGATGTCAGTATGGGAAGGTTTATGAAAAATAGAAAAATGGTGTTTGTTGTTGGTTTTACCTATTGTCAGATCTAAAAAATTTAATGATTTTTCTACTTCTATTTCTATTGTGAATTTAATGTTTGGGTGAATAGTGTTAATATATTTATGAAAGGTGTCTAACTGTCTGTTGGTACCTTTAAAACAAACTATAATGTCATCCACATATCTGTACCAATACAAAAACTGTTGTATGTCTTGAACAAAATTACTTTCAATTTGACAATAAAATATATTCTTCATCTGAAGGCTTGATCATGGGAAATCCGCTGAGTCCGCTACTGGCAGATATCTTCATGGACAACCTTGAAGGAATAATCCACAAGCACCCACTCTCGCAACAGTTTTTGTATTGGTACAGATATGTGGATGACATTATAGTTTGTTTTAAAGGTACCAACAGACAGTTAGACACCTTTCATAAATATATTAACACTATTCACCCAAACATTAAATTCACAATAGAAATAGAAGTAGAAAAATCATTAAATTTTTTAGATCTGACAATAGGTAAAACCAACAACAAACACCATTTTTCTATTTTTCATAAACCTTCCCATACTGACATCACCATTCATAATAATTCGATACATCCATATATACATAAAATATCAGCATACCATAGTATGATACATAGATTAGTTAATATTCCTCTTTCTGAAGAAAACTTCTGCAAAGAATTAAATATCATAAAACAGATAGCAGTTAACAATGGATATCAAGTCAAATTAATAGAGAATATTCTTGCTAAAAAATTACATAGAAAGGCTATCCAAGAAGTGTACCCCACTATGAGGAACCTTGACAATAATTACAAAACATTAACTTATTCAGGGACCGTTTCAGAAAGAATAGCGTCATTTTTGAAAAAACAAAATTTAAGAGTAGCATTCAGAACAGATAACACGTTGGGAAGGTTTATTAAAAATATTAAAAAATCAGGAGTTTATAAATTGAATTGTGGTTCTTGTTCCAAAGTATATGTAGGCCAGACTGGTAGACCATTCAAAAGCCGTGTACGTGAGCACCGTATGAATTATGTAAATAATAAAACACATTCAACATATGCCAATCATATTTTGGAAGAAGACCATGACTTCGATGAAAACTTTGAAATCCTTCATGTTGAAAATAAAGGTATTAGACTTAATTATTTAGAATTCTTGGAAATTAATAAATTGAAAAATTCGAATTGTTTACTAAATGATCAATTGGACCTTAATAGTTCCCCTTTGTTGAACCTTTTCAACTAATTAAGTAGTAGATATGTTTTGAGATTTCCAGGTATCTACCTACATTGTATTGTCAATTTTATTTTTATCATAGGTAGCTCCTAATTACCTCAATTGTTAAGAAGGGTATTTAAGTAATGTTCAAGGTAGAATAATTTAATGTATTACATTCGCTTGAAAAAGATACAGTGTATCGAAACATGTCGCGAAGACAATAAATCTGTGGAAATTTAATCGTGTTTACCTTAGTGTCAAAAACATATTTTGTATGTGAGAATCAGCGACCAGAATAAGTTTTTTCATATTTGACAATACAGTAGTAATGCAAGAACAACTGGTAAACTTTTTTCCCAATGTACTTCTCAATTACTATCTGATATTGGATATACAAGGAAAAATATAAATAACTATATGGTGAGCCACAATAGGCCATTGGCTAAGGTGGAATATCTGATACATGCCCACTCACATATAAACCTAACACAACCTAAAAAAATTCACATCATACCCAAAATTACAAGTACAAACTCGAAATCGTTGCATATTGCAATTGTTCAGTCAACAACTAACATTTGTGCTATAATACAAATACATATCATTTAGATATACTACACAGTGACACAAAAGCCTTATATTCAATTAACTATTGGGCATTTAAAGTTGTTTTTGGTCTGGTACTATTCTGAGCATTACATTTGTGTATAACGTACAGATTTGTTTTTCGAGCATTCCTATTCATACAATTCATTTATTTAGTTGCATAAACCAAAACAAATACTCATTTGAATAAATGAAATATAAAACAAAAATTATAAACTAATATAAATGTAACCATTTATCACTGTTTTAATGAATGCATATTCAACTTGGTCTCATCAACTAATTCAAAAACTACACATTAAAATCAGTCAAAGACAAAAAAGAATAACTATATCTATGCAGAATAGTGATATAAAACATAATAAAAAAAATAAACAAAAAGAAACAATTTTTTTTTCAATCTCCAGCTCTAGTAAAATTTTCTAGGTATCTGACGATTTGATTTCTATGGGCAGCTGACTGATTCTCTTTAGGGCACTAAAAAATACAGATATTTGTGTCTGTCTCTTGGCCACCAGTGGAATGTGGAAATCATTTCATGATCTTATATTGTAGGCATGCACATCAGAACAACAATATTTCTTCAATAACTTGGGGCAGTACCTGATTTGATTTTGAATATAAATACATTATATTAAATTATATTAAAAGAAGTTATCTATAAACTATTCTGTTTCGATTGATATAAACAAAAGATATAATAGAAATTAGTAAAAATTTGCGTCTATTGGTCCTGAAGCAGCCTACTTACATTTCGTCGGCTTGGTATTACAAGATTGCATCATAATCATGCACACCATTTCAAGAAACAACGAAAAAAACCTTTTTGAAAGTTGCAAAAACCAATCCATTAGTATTTTGACTTCGTGTCAGCATGCTACCATCTATCTGGGACTTGCAGAAAATGCATCCTGTAATACACTTTTCTGAAAACTCAATATCTTATAAATGTTATATGCAACCAAGTCCACGATTTGTAATTGTCCAATGAACAATATTATATTCTATCTTACACTACAATAAGACTTCGACTGTGGTACTGAGAATTTCCAGTCACTGATTGCTTTGAGCTACCAACCTCATCTGCGACAAGTGACTGTGTAGCTTTTATTATAAATGACTGTATAATTAGCTGTGATAGAACAAACTGATATTACTATTTCAGCCTTTTAGGTGTTGCCAATGTTTTAGATTAATAGTATAATAATAATACTTCCTCGTGAACACTCATTGAGTGTACCCAAAGGCATAAATTGTGCGGGTAGAGGACGGCTATTATTAGTATTTGCTGTGGCGCTCTGGGGCGAATTACTGATTTTTGGTAGCGTATTCAATTTCAGACGTAGGAAAACCCGGAGAACTAGCAGTTTCAATAATGATTATAAACAATTCGAAATATATATGAGTCAATCAAGTCTCAATAATGAACCTATACAATTAATTGAATTCAGGATACTCAACCAAAGTAGGGAATATCCTTTGGGGATGCAGTCAGAATAAAAGTCCTGGTTGAAGAACAACTCTTTGTTGAATTGTCAAGCTTTCGAAAAACTTTATTTTCATTCTCAAGACATTAACGTGAGGATAGTTTAGAGAAAATAGCCAATGATTTTTTCCTAGTCCTTATACAATCACAATTTTTTTTTAATAGAACACATGGAAAAATGAACACTGTAAAAGGTACATGTTATCTATCTTGAATCAAAACAAATGTTTCAAAATACTTGAAGTTCATAAAGGATTAACTTGATTGATATTTAAAAAAAATAACCGACACAGCGTCGGGACATCGTACCAGGGTTACCGGACACAACAGCAATGTAAACAATGTATCAGAGATGACATATCAGATCATTTTGGGTAATTTATCAGTTTCAAAATAAATAGAAAAACTGTTAGGGACAAGAAAAAAATCAGGCAAATAAGTGAAATGGGCATAGCAGAGTTCAAACATTACATGAACAAAATGGACTGGATTATACTCAACCGACAATCCAGATATCCTAGCTATATTTTTGTGTGATAACGTTACCTATGTCATTGAAGTAGCATTTCCTTTAAAAACAATGAATGAAAAATGTCACGAACAAAAGTGGTTCACAGACCATCTGGAAAAGATGGGAAATGAACTGAAACACAAAAAATAATATCCTTGAAATGACCGGATATCCAAATACAATACACTCCAAGAATTCAGCAAAAAAGAACACAGAAAAAATTAAAGAGAGAGTTGTATAATAACATCCTCGTAAATAGTTAATATATCTAAAACTGCCTGGAAAATAGTAAATGAGAACCAGAGGGAAACCAGGTTTCAGCAGTGAAAGCACGTGCTTTATTTACTGCATAAAAGTTAAATGAATATAGTTCCACAATGGTTGAAAGTAGTCTTGAAACAATACTTCCATCAAACTGAACATGAAAACCTCGCTATTCTTAAAATCCACAAATGAAAACGAAATTACATCAGTAACCTTAACAAAATAGTAGTAGTATGGATGCATAGAATATCAGTACATATATAATAAAATTTGTCAGTGAATTTTCAGCAAACCTCTTACACGTCTGATAAATCCCATTTAAAACTTAGGAGAGCAACCCCTATTCTGAAGAAAAGTGACGCCAATAATGGTGACCTTGTATGACAAAATCAGCAATTTCATGATCCTTTTACTGATTCTTGAATAAAATAGTTTTTGTTAAAATATTGCGAACTCGACCTTTTATAGAATCATTCAGTTTTGAAGTTTCATGATGAAGTCTTATATCTAAATATTTGTTGAGAATCATTTTTATTAATGGGATCCCATGATCATCCATTTGTGATCTCAGTGGTTCAAAAATAGTTTCAGGTAAATTCCTAAATGATAAAGCCAGCAATAATTCTTTAGGAGTTTCAGATGTAAAAATCTTATTCCCAATGATAAAAACAATCAAAGTTTTTTCAGCCGTTTTGCAAATAGTAACAACAAATTTAGATGCGAAAATTAAAGCACCCCGTTTTTTTTGCAGTAGAAGTAATGACAGGCTATAATCATCTTCTAACAAAGTTAAACATTCAGAACATGTTACACATTTTTTCAAACACCTAACAAAACCTGCAATGTATGACACAACATCTTCAGTGAATGGTATTAAATGCCATGCATTACTTGAAATGAAATCCAATTCTTTTATTTCCTGACAATAATTGAGATACTCTTTAGAATTCAGCAAATCACTACCACAGTTTGTTTTAGTAACAGATGAAGAACCCACCCAAAGAATTGATGTTGAATCCAGAGCAATAGCATTAGCCTTTTCACTGCCTTTTATTTCACTATGAATAAGTAACCTCTTGTAAATGTATTCGAATTGACGAGCTGTAGGATTATTATTATTACCACCTTTATTTCTGACAGCACTGAAAAAAATCTCTAAATGGTCATGTGAAAACTTATATGTTAACACATACTTCAAAATCGGAGTTTTCACAAGATATTTTGAATAAAAATCCTGCAAACTCTTGATACAGATTAAAAATCCAACAAAGCCAGTTTTGTGCTTAGATTGAACAATTGGATTATCCTGATATCTTAAACTTAAAATATAACTTCGACATTTTTCCAAATAGGAGAATATGATGGAAGCGTTTTCAGGTGATAAACCTCTCCTTAATGGAGCTTTACAAAACTTATTCCTAGAATTAAAAATGTCAAACAAATTATTAGCTGCCCTTGCAAACTCTGCTGTTGCTCCAGCCATTTTGAAACTATCAAGCTTCAAATCACGTTCACAAAAAACTAAAGCATCTGCAACACTTGTACTGAAAGTTTGAGCAGCAAGGCTGACTTTCATTTTTTCTCTTTCCCACATCATGTGCCTATTTTTCAACCTGGTGGCAGCCTGCAACCCTTCTTGGTTTTGCAAATCAACCAAACTTTGAAAAAAATTCCAACTAATTTTCTCCCCTTCACCATCATACAATGTTCCAAGAGTAGCCAAACAATTTCTCCACAATTTCAGCATATGGCAAGGGTCCAAATAAATAAAAATTGGCTCATTAGTGATAGGATGACAAAAATTTGTTTTTAACTCATCAGGGCTATCAAAATTAGCTCCCAAAGCACCGGCCATACAGAGATTAGCAGTGGTGCCATCAAAAGTAAAAGATGTCACAATGACACACGTTTCATTCAAAAACTCTAACAACTTCAGAACCAAGTTAGCCTTTTCATTTCCGCAAAGTCCATCAATCAAAAAATAACCTACTGGCACTTTCCAATGACCGTTCACAACAACTAGCATGAACACAAGTGCTTCTTTAGCTTCAGGAATGACGTCACCATGCACTTCAGTGCTAAAGTCCACATAACCTGTAAATCTTTTACCATTCCATTCCACACGTTTCATTATGGCCATCTCATCCATTACCAGATTGCACAGTACTTTTCCGCCATTGATTGAAGCTTCTGAGACCTTCGCTTTCAGTGCAGACAACGCCTCTTCGGAAAATCCTGGGGAACCATCAACGGACCTGAACCATTTTGTTATGGTACTTGGATGTGGAAGAGATTTATAGAATTTCTCTCTCACATAGCTATATGCCCTGGCAGAGTAAAAACTCAAAGTCAGAGCAAACGATCTTAATTCAGGGGAATATTTTTGGCGGGATGGTCCTCTCAATACCCTCTTCATTATATCAGCTGCTGATCCAGATAATGAGGCCTAGAAAACATAAAATAATTCAATAAGTAACCAATTAAATAAAAGTAAAGTATTTCTATAGTATTGACATTCAATGTGTGACTGATGAATAGAGGAAACCGAAACTTCCAATATACAAAAAATTATATAGAGTTATAATGCTAATGCTGGACTTATTTTAAATTCCAGTTTAATCTACTAGTGAACCGTGAACCCTAGCTGATACTTGTTCACAATTTTTAATCCCTGTGATAATTTATATTGTGGATCAAGATAATAAATCTATCTATCTGAATAAGTAATATTTGGTAGACAAACTGAAGAATGTATTTCTTATATTTTTTATAATTTTTTTTATTATTGAAAATAGAATTCGAAAACTTAAATTAAATTTAAATATTACTTCACACTTACTTGGATGACTGATTGAGAACTTTCAGTCAAACTGAATTTCTTGTTCAGAAATCTCAGAAGAGATTTCAGAGAGTTGACTCTGTTCTTCAGTCTCCTTTGTGACCTCTTTATATTTTTGATTTGATTGGCTTGCTCTTTATATTTTTGATTTGATTGGCTTGCCGAAGCAGGGTTTTCTTCGCAATCGTTAAACATATTCTGGCCTTATGTGGATCATCCATATCAGAAGAGCTGAAAACGTAATGGTCTCTTCCTGGAAAGTTTTATTGAAGTTTTGTAACAGGTTAAGATAGCAAACATATAACACAGTGTAGCTATTTGTCAATTCTTTTTTTTTATATCTTATTTATATCTTGAACCAAAAAAAACTGCAAGTCACTTACAATTACAATTTATATAATATATAAATATATATAATATAAAAATATAAATGGAAAATTTATTGGGTATAGCCCTCAAATTGTTGTGCAACCGTAGACACGTGTTTCGAGCTTAAGTTCTCATCAGTACGGTAAAATCAAGTGCGAAGATGTACAACACTTGGATGTAAAAATAGAAACAAAGGAAGTCAACAACAGGAAACATTAAAGTTAACAGAGACATTAAAGTTTGACTGATGCAATGCCATTTGAATGCCCAAAATATTCTTCATAGTAAAAGACCCTGCACAAAATGAATGTAAATTGGGTTAGATATGGCTGAAATTATGATATGTTATAGTTCTCTACACTCTGATCAAAAGTTGTCATTGGCGCAAAGTGATCCTATGGATAGTTTCAAAGATATAGAGGGGGATGTGTGTGATATTGACTATGGGATTGAGTCAGGTTAACACCAGAAAATCCAAATTAGTGAAAAATTGTTCAATTATGTGATGAAGTTATGCTTATTATTTGATGATATACAATGGGTATGTTAGACTAGATCCCCAGAAAAACACCTAAAGGCCAAGTCGAGTCATTTCATCAGCATACTAAAAATCATCAAGATTAAAACCAGTGAATTATTTTGTTACCGGATTAGCTTTAATTAATCGGTGATTATCAAATAATATGCATAACATAGAATTCATCATATAATTGAACAATTTTTCACTTATTTGGATTTTCTGGTGGTAGGTAACCTGACTCAAGCCCATAGCCAATATCACACACATCCTCCTCTATATCTTTGAAACTATCCATAGGACCACTTTGGGCCAATGAGAACTTATGGTCAGAGGGTCCCAATTTATATAATAATAAACTCTTTATTAGCATCATGCTCTTCACAGTGACTAAAAACATACACAGTTTCAATTACCATACTAAAAAAACTATCACACTAGTACAAGTCTTAAGATTAATTTAAAAAAAACAACACAGCTTACATGTAGTCTTCAATCCGGAATATGAGACTTCACATATTTACAACATTCTTTTTTAAATACAAATATTGATGGTATTTTTTTCAATTCCATTGGTAGATTGTTAAACAAGATCAATCCTTTACTAAATATTATTCCTGCATTCAAATTACGGTTGATATAAAAATCATTTGTATCTTTCATACGTGTATTATAGGTATGGATATTACTTATATATGTCAGCTGATCTGAAAGATAGGTTGGTAACATATTATTTTTTAATTTATATACAAACAATAACATGTTGTAATTTATTCTTTGTCTAATTGTCATCAATGATAGAGTATTCAACATTTTCTTAATTGGTGTTCGCCTATTACAATTTAATATTGCCCTCATGGCCCTATTTTGTAATTTTTGGAATATATTCATTTGTTCATTATTTAGAAAAAATAGGATAGTGCTACAATAATCAAAATGAGGTGCTATGACACTTTTGTATATTGTAAGTTTTGAAAATTCAGATATTTTGTTATTCAATCTATAGAGGTAGTGTATTTTTTTGGCCACTTTCCTTTTGACATAGTTTACATTTGCGTTCATATTCAATTCTTGGTCCAATATTATGCCTAGATATTTGAATTCCTTGACTTGTTCGACTTCCTCATTTTCAATATTTATATGACATTTTAAATTTTCATTTAACATCTTAATCTGGCATCTATTACCTATTAGCATAAATTTACTTTTTTTCACATTGAGCTTTAATCCATTATTACATAACCAAGTACTTATGTTTGTAAGATCCTTATTAAGATTGTTCTCTATTTCATCTGTTGTTCCTGAGTAATATAACATTGTGTCATCTGCGAATAGTTTTATTTTACATTTTGTTATCTGTGTAGCTATGTCATTTATAAAAAGAATAAATAATATTGGACCAAGGATTGAACCCTGTGGCACTCCATTTTTTATTTCGAGTAATTCTGAGAATTGATTATTATATTTTACAACTTGTTTCCTCCCTTTCAAGAAGCTAGTGAACCATTTCAACACATTACCAGTGATGCCATATTTTTCTAATTTTTTTAATAGTAGATCTACTTTGATTGTTTCAAAGGCTCTTTGAAAATCTAAGAATACAACACCTATTAGTTTCTTTTCAGCAATATCTACTTTCCACGAAGAGATCAGTAGTTGTAACGCAGTTTCACAAGAATGTGACTGTCTGAACCCTGACTGTTGTGAAATTAAAATTTTGTTGTTGTTTATATACATTAACAATTGTTCTTTGACTGCTAGTTCCAGAAGTTTTTCATATACTGGTAGTGTGTTGATTGGTCTAAACTCTGAACATATTACCGTGTTGCTTACTTTTTGAATGGGATTAATGGTAGATACCTTCCAGTCATTAGGAAATGTTCCTTCACTCAGAGATAAATTTATAATTTTTAAAAACCAGTTTCCAGCTACCTCTATAGCTAGTTTGATTATGTTCAAGTTTATTCCATTCTGTCTGTAGTATTTTTTTTCAGTGATGATAAGATTAGTTTAAGGTCAGCCATTGATAACTGCCTGAATTCTCCAAAATTTGGTAGAAATTCTGTAATAGAACTTATGGTGTGTTGAGTATTATTCCTTGGTTTTATTTTTTGACTAATTTCGTTTATACTCGTGATGAAGTATGTGTTGAAATATAGGATGGATTCCGACCCTTCTTTCCATTGAGCAATTCTTTTAATGATTTCCACATTGCTTTTGTATCACTTCTATTCCCTTCAATTTGTTGGTCATAATATTTTCTTGTTTCTAATCTTATTTCACTAGTAACGTTATTTCTCATTTTTCTATATTCATTCCAATCCGTATCTGCCCCTGTCAATTTTGCTTGCCTGAAGAGCCTATCTCTATATTTCATTTTATTCATTAACTCATCAGAAAACCATACATTTAGTTTAAAATTATTAAATGTTTTATGTTCTTTCCAAGGACAAAATATATTTAATTTTTGAACCAGAAGTTCCACCAAATTTCTTGATAAATCATGGATGTTCAGGTTATCATCAATAACCAAATTTAAATCAAATAAAGACATTTGGAAATTTATCCTATCAAAATGTTTGAAATCCCTTCTCACTATAACATTATGTGGTTTGTTCGATTTTAATTTTTGATTATTATGCAGTGATACAATAATATTGGAATGATCAGATATTTTAGCGATATCTGTCACTTGGTGTTGAATATTTTCAACATTTGTCACCAAGTAGTCAATCAAAGTGGCAGAATCTTTAGTCACTCTCGTATTATCTTTAACTACTTGCCTGAGTCCTAGGTACATGAATAGTTCCTTTATTTTACGACTGTAAGTTTGATCTAAATTGAGATCAATATTAAAATCCCCTACAATTATTATATCATGTTTTTGGCACGCCAATTCTTCTAACTTATCTTTCATAAATTCAATGCACTCACCATGAGATGCATTTGGGGAGTGGTATATACAGCATATAATATACCAATCATTTGAACTTTTATAGCAGCTATCCAGACATTCATAATTATTTTATCAACCATAGTTTGTTGAAATTTTAAATCATTTTTTAAGTATATAGCAACCCCACCGGTGTGTCTACTAGATGAATTACATAATACTGAATTATAACCATTGATTTGTGTTTCATGTTGCCAGATCTCATCTGTTACATGTGTTTCAGACAAGCAAATGATCCATGGATTGTGACAATGAATACATTAGTAAAATTTCTTAAGAGACTTTGACAATTTGCATATAATATTTGACAACTAAAGTAACTGGCATTTAGTTGTTTGATATTTCTAAAAAAGAATCTGGTTTTTGTACCTGGTCTTGTGAAATTAGTTCATTTGTATTTAAACTTAAACTAGGGGAATCTAAAAATTTTTGACCTTTAACAAAATTAAAACGCTGATAAATGACACCTTTGGGCCACAGGGAATCGTCATAAACTTTTCTGTGGTATTTAGGATCCACACCAATTAAGTAGCAATTATTGTCTTTGACTTGATAGTATGTCTCCACCTTTTTGACATCTATATCATCAGGAACTGCATTTAAAGCATTAGTTAGATACCTTTGTATTTTTCCGGTGCTGCATTATCTTTTACTTTTTTAAAAAAAAACCCAAATTTTTTTTTTTCTTCGTAACTGCACTCCCCTCAAAACAGTCTTCAGGTTCAATGGACGGGCTGATGTCCGCAGTACCTACTCTTCCTATTCTTCTTTTTCTTTTGACCTGTTTGAAACCATCAGCATTATGATTATTCTCAGCAATTTCTGATGAGGCACCACCAGAGCATGACGCAATAGGGGCCTCTGGATCACCGAGAGTAATAAGTCTATCCATTACATCTATCTGCGTCTGCCTGAGCGATTCATATGTTGTGTGGTTATTAGACTCCTTTGAAATTTTATTTTTATTTGCTGCTGTACCAGGTTGAAGGTTGGGGGCCATGTTTATTGACAGTTTGTTGTGAGGACTAGAAATATTTGAATTTCTTGGTACCCCACTATATGATGGTTTTACTTCTTTTTCTGTACTATCGAGTTTAGTTTTTAGATCTTTAGTGAGTGTTTCTAGTGCATTGTGTACGCGCTTGGATTTTGAAGTATTCTCCTCAATTTTATTGTGAAGAAGCTTGTTTTCAGCTTGTATTTCGCCTAATTTATTCGTTAGTTCCATAAGTTGACTGGAAAACTCCTTCTTCATAATGAGAATTAGCTTGTCCATTTCCCGTTTAATAATATTCTTGGTTTGAATTAGATCATGAAAATTTGGCCTACACCCTGGGCATAGAAAGATCATGCGTCTTTGTGATAGGTCAATAACTTTCATTTCAGAAGCAGTTAGTTGACTGCATTTTCTACATATAATGTTGTTGCAATTCTCACAGCAACACTGATTTTTCACCTCCTGCGACACTGCCTCCGTGCATATTGCACATTTAGTAGCCATATTTTTATTGATTAATGTAAATTTTCACTCTTGGAAATAACAAAGACTCCGCCACTGGAAGAGCTTCTATATATTTACGTTTTTTGGACAGACCAGCAATTTGTTTTTTGCCCGTTTTTTATTCCAAGAACGCTTTTAGGTTACATCCAATCCATTTTTTGTAGTTGTTGCACAGAAAAACTTTATAGTTCAACACTTGCATCGTCACTTGTAAGACTCAAGTACAAAATTTCAGAAAATAATTTCCACTTTTTCTATAACTTTTGAACACTTTAATGACAGATAGGGCTGGTAAAACTTGAGCTGTTGTAGTTCTAGAATAATCCAAATTTATTATTCGCAAGTAGAAATAATCATGGTTATGAATAATGTAAATAAGACAATGGCATTACAGTTCAATCTTCTCTTCCTCTTCCATCACTCTGGCAGGCAGTCTCAGATGCCGTTATTGTTGATTCCGAACTTATTTGAGAATTACTGACAGACCATGCTCTGAGATCAAGACAGCGTCTAGAAAGTTAAAATTATCAAAGTATCAAATAGTATTGATTAAGTTATTTTTGTGGAGCAAATTCAATTTATTGACATGACTTTTTGAATATCCAAGGAAATCTGTACAAATGTAGAAGGGCAAATCAATTAATTCGCCCTGATAAGTTACTGCTTTGACACGACTATTGTCTTGAATGAAATTATAGTTTTTGTCAAAAACAAATCGTACACTGAAATTGCCTATCTAAAATAAATAAGTTCAAATTAACTAAAAAAAAAAAAATCTCTTTCAATAAACGTGGATTATGGAAATACCCAAAAAATCATGTCAAGTATGAAGTAAGAATGAAAAAATTTCATATCAACTTGACTGTTACTTGATGGAAATTTATAGTATATGACTAAACACAGTAGCATGTTTTGCTACACTAGCTGTAGCTTTCCAATACAATTCATTGAATAATCGTGTCATATAAAGTAGGAACAGTTTAGCAACATAATGTAAATGAAGATAACCAATCTCGTGCTGAACAGAATGCTCCAAAAACTGATGACATCATAATATATCATCAGAATGTACAGTGCATCGGCAATAAAATAATGGTAATTAATGATATATTCTCTGACACGATTAAGTGTGATTTTTATTGGTTACTGAACATTGGCAGAGCCAAGATAATATCAATGTAATTAAGCTAAAACAGTTCTCTCTATGCACCAGCTTTTGCAGAACTAATATGAAACATGACGAAGTTGCAATTTATAAAAGTGATAGTTTTTCTGATAATATTTGTATTTTCAATGTGGAAAGTTTCTGTATAGAAGGAGTCTTTGAAAGCTGTTGCATTAAAGTTCCCACTAAACACTTAACGATAGCCGTAGTTTATAGGCCTCCAACAGATGATTATAATTTATTTCTTCAAAGTTTCAATGATTTTCTGAGTGAACTGTGTAACAGTTCGGATAGAGTTATTATTGGTGGTGATTTCAACATAGACATCCTGACAAGTAGTGAGAACCTGACCTTTTTTAAAGATTGTATTGCATGTTTCCATTTGAAAACAACCATTTCAATGCCAACCCGAATAACTCCTATTTCGAGAACGTGTATAGATAATTTTTTAATAAATTCTGATAGTAGCTACACTACTGGAGCAAGGGATTTTTGCTTATCAGATCATCATGCAATCTACATAAAAATTAATGTATTTTCTTCGAATAAGCCAATCAATAATAATACTGTTTATAGAAGGTGTCACAGCGCTGATAATGTTGTAGCTTTCAAAACTCTCCTGGGCCAGGAAAGCTGGGATGATGTATATAAAATAACCTGCCCCGATAAGGCTTTTGATTGCTTTTCTGGAATACTCTTGTACTATTATGAAATATCTTTTCCTATTAGAAAATGTAGTACTCATCCTAATAATAATAAAAATAGAGCTGATTCTCAGAAACTTGCTGAGCTCAGAAATCAGGTTGCGCTTTATGGTGATCTAGCCAAAAATTTTGTAGAATTCAAGGACATCTACAAGCACTGTAATCAAACATATAGGGAAGAATTAAGGAAGGCTCACATGGCATATTATGATTCTGAAATAGCAAAATCCAATAATAAAACAAAAACTACCTGGCAAATTATAAATAAGATACAAAAAAAATCGTACAAAACACAGGAAATTTATCATAATGGAAAATAATGTCAATATTCCAAATAATATAGTAGCTGAACATTTCAATAACCATTTTATAGATTTGACTTCAAACTCGAATAAATGTGACACTAATTTTACAGATATTAATATACCATTGAACAATAAGTCTCTTTTCATGAACCCCCTTTGTGAAAATGATATTTTGCTCTTAATAACTAAACTCAAAAACACTAACTCTGCAGGTCACGATCACATTTCCAACAAATTAATAAAAGAATGCAGATATGAGTTATGTAAACCAATATTATACCTTTTGAATGCATCATTGGAAGAAGGTATATTTCCAAAAAAATTGAAGCTGGCTTTAGTAACTCCCATATATAAAAAAGGAGACCGCAATGTATATGGCAATTACCGGGCTATCAGTGTTTTGTCGAGTATTTCTAAAATCTATGAACTCAAAATGAAAGAACAACTAGTTTCATTTTTCAATAGTCATTCTTTATTATCACCTTCACAGCATGGTTTTACCTGTAACTCTAGCACAGAAACTGCACTATATGAATTTCACAGAAAGGTAGTACCAGCTCTAGATCACAGACTACATGTAATGGGACTATTTGTTGATTTTTCACGGGCCTTTGATTGTGTAGATCATGAACTGTTGATTTATAAATTGTCTCGATATGGAATACGAGGCCCTTGTCTGGATTTGTTGAAATCTTATCTGACAGGTAGATCTCAAGTAGTAAAAATTGGTAATTTACTGAGTACTGAGAAATGTATTGATAGGGGTGTTCCTCAGGGTTCAGTCTTGGGTCCATATCTCTTTATAATCTATTCAAATGATCTAATAGTTTCTCTGAACAAAATGTCTCCAAATTCTCAAATAGTGTGCTATGCGGATGATACAAATATTCTTGTTGACAACACAACTTTAGAACAAGCCCGGACCAATATGTGTAATATTTATCATCATATTGCTGAATGGTCAAGAAAAAACAGTCTGATTCTAAATGAAACAAAAACACAGGCAATTTATTTCTCTATGCGAGCGTCACAACAGACTCCCGAGCCCCTTTCAACTGATGATGGTGAAATTTCATTTGTTGAAAACACTAAACTATTAGGCATTGTTATAGATTCTAGGAGCCAATGGACACAACACATTGAAACTCTATGTAAAAAGCTTCGTAGTGGCTGTTATTCACTCAATTTTATGGCAAGGCAGTGCAGTACACAGATACTTCTTACAATATATTATGCCAGTTTTCATTGTCATCTGCGCTATGGTATACTTAACTGGGGATGTTCAACCAACATGGAGAGAGTTTTTCTTCTACAAAAGTATGCAGTTAGGATTATAGCCAAACTTGCATATAGAGATTCATGTAGATTAGCATTAAAAAACCTGAAAATACTCACCTTGGCGGAAATATATATTTATGAAATATGTATATATGTGTACAAAAATAGGTCATTATTTGCTTCCAATCAAAACATTCATGAGCATGAAACTAGATCCAAGAATCTATTAATGCCAGAAGCACACAGGTCCTCATTTTATCAGAAAAATCTTCAATTTATGGGCTGTAAAGTATTTAATTCACTAACCAAAGATATACAGACATCCCCAAATCTCTTTATTTTCAAACAACGGGTGAAAGAGCTACTACAAGCGAGAATCTGTTATACATTGGAGGAATATTTCAATGGTCCCTGAATTGTAAATGTCTATTTTATCAATTTTATTAATTCTAAGAATTTTTTATTACATGATATTATAATTTGTTGACGTTCAGTCTGTATTATGTAATTCTCCACACGTGGCTTTGACGTTTTCTTTTATTATTGTGCTATGTTTACCGTTTGTATTATACATGTACTTTTAAATTGAAGAAATAAATTATTATTATTATTATTATTACCTTTTAGCCTTATATATCTCTGACAATTTAGAACTTTCCCATCAGCAATTTCCACCTCAGGAACAGAACACACTCTGCACATGAAACAAATAATATTTTTATCAATTCTACAAACATTGTTATTATTGTACTCACTCATCAAAACTATTATTTTTCAAATAGTTCGTGGCAAATGTGGCTTCTGGGATGTCAGCTTCTTCTTTTGGATCATTGCCAGAACTGTAATAATTTCTATCATAAATTCTAACCTAACCTACCTAACTATCTGCTGGATTATTTCACTGATTTTATAGCCCGACTATATTTGTATAGAAACTTTTTGTAGATAAAAAGCTTCCTTTATGGAGCAAATTGATACTTGTCTCTGCCATTAAAACAGGGAGTACAATAATTAGTGGAGCATGACGGATTTTAGCCTGATTATACAATAAGCAAAATATCCTTGCTGATATAGGTTCTAATTTCTATACTTACCACTTCAAGTGTGAATTCACATTGGGTATAGCACCATCTCTCAAATATTTCTTCCCAAGCTTTTCTGACAAGAGAATGTCCTCACTCTGAAAATGATCAGAGCAAACATGGCCCACAAACAATTTGCTTGGGTCTTTTTTGATTCCAAGCTCTCTGGGCAACATTGTTTGGAAACCTATAAGGATTTGCAATAGTTGAGTATGCAACATACCTACATGCTATAAAACCTAGACGATTGGGAAGGCATTTTTTTTCAACATTTTCTTTCTGATATTTTGTTCTACTGAAATAAAAAGTTTATTCTGCAAATGAAAAGGAAAACATCAGCAGGTGCTGGTATTTTTATATTTTGATTTGAGCTATAAGTGGTTAAAGTTGATGAATAAGACCTGAGACAGAACATATGGATTTTTTTCTGTCTGTGACCTATAATGTTGTTGACTACTTGACTAGAGGAATTGTATGAAGTTATCTTTGGTGAATAATTTCTTAACTAAGAACCACAATCAAGTTTTTATAATATTTATCAAATTTTCTATCAAACCTTGGCATATAAATTGAGAAATTTGGCGGTACATATCTACCAATATTTGAAAACACTCACCGATGGAAAGATCTAGTATTAGCTGCCTCTGCTCGAGCTTTACATACAATACAGCACATCACCATATTGTTTATCAAGATGAACAGTCCACAAAAAAGTAAAAGATGAATTTAAACTACAGGAATGCAATAACCACTGTTCACAAAATTCACTGCACTACTGCTGTGTTTAAGGTTATGTCGATGTGCTAATTGAAGTGAAGTTATCCACGGTTTTCTCGCCACGCTTTTAGTAAGAAAGTTGGAATAGAGTAGGATGTTTGTGCGGGGTTGCCACGTTTCCCATAAATCTATAAATGTTTACTTCTTATTTTTGTGAATTAGTTACTATTGCATGATCCTCGATCAACAACAAAATATTATAAATAATGCTTTTGATGTGTATAATGCCAGTAATCAAATTGAATATCCCTATAGGAGATAGTGTTTTGTTATAACGGTTTTATTCATAAGTGAATACCTACTGTTACATTGATGAACTTTTCACCAAATTGTTATAAATAATACAGAAAAACTTGAACAACCTCAAATATCGAGTGGTATAGAAGAAAGTTGTGAAAATAAAGACTGACAGACAGATTTTTGCCACCAAAATGTTGCTGATGATGCATAAATTGCAATAAAATTTCCAAAACAATTTGTATTGCTATAGGGAAGACGTCATTCTCTCGCCACGGTTTAACATTTCGTATATCTCGCTTAATACTGTATGATCGTTGATGAATTTTACATCAAAATGTTGGTAATAATGCAAAGATATCAATAACATTTTCAAATTAATTTGGTCTGCCGTAGGGGAGAGTGGAAAAAATAAAAACGCATATTTTTTACAGATTTTTTCTATTATCTCGGTTATTACTGGATGATCGTTGATGGATTTTGCATCAAAATGTTGCTAATAACGCATAGATTACGATAAAGTCTTCAAATCAATTTGGTCTGCCGTAGGAGAGAGCGGAAAATATAAAAACTCATTTTTTTTTCAGATTTTTACTATTATCTCGGTTATTACTGGATGATCGTTGATGAATTTTGCATCAAAATGTTGCTAATAACGCATAGATTACGATAAAGTCTTCAAATCAATTTGGTCTGCCCTAGGGGAGAGCGGAAAAAATAAAAACTCAATTTTTTACAGATTATTACTATTATCTCGGTTATTACTGGATGATCGTTGATGAATTTTGCATCAAAATGTTGCTAATAACGCATAGATTACGATAAAGCCTTCACAATTTGGTCTGCCGTAGGGGAGAGCGGAAAATATAAAAACTACTTTTTTTACGGATTTTTACTATTATCTCGGTTATTACTGGATGATCGTTGATCAATTTTACATCAAAATGTTGGTAATAATGCAAAGATAACAATAACATTTTCAAATCAATTTGGTCTGCCGTAGGGGAGAGTAGAAAAAATAAAAACGCATATTTTTTACGGATTTTCACTATTATCTCAGTTATTACTGGATAATCGTTGATGAATTTTGCATCAAAATGTTGCTAATAACGCATAGATTACAATAAAGCCTTCAAATCAATTTGGTCTGCCGTAGGGGAGAGTGGAAAAAATAAAAACGCATATTTTTTACAGATTTTTTCTATTATCTCGGTTATTACTGGATGATCGTTGATGAATTTTACATCAAAATGTTGTTAATAATGCAAAGATAACAATAACATTTTCAAATCAATTTGGTGTGCCGTAGGGGAGACGTCATTCTCTCGCCACGGTTTTACATTTCGTATATCTCGCCTAATACTGTATGATCGTTGATGAATTTTACATCAAAATGTTGGTAATAATGCAAAGATAACAATAACATTTTCAAAATCAATTTGGTCTGCCGTAGGGGAGAGTGGAAAAAATAAAAACGCATATTTTTTACAGATTTTTTCTATTATCTCGGTTATTACTGGATGATCGTTGATGAATTTTACATCAAAATGTTGGTAATAATGCAAAGATAACAATAACATTTTCAAATCAATTTGGTCTGCCGTAGGGGAGAGTGGAAAAAATAAAAACGCATATTTTTTACGGATTTTCACTATTATCTCGGTTATTACTGGATGATCGTTGATGAATTTTTCATCAAAATGTTGGTAATAATGCAAAGATAACAATAACATTTTCAAATCAATTTGGTCTGCCGTAGGGGAGAGTGGAAAAAATAAAAACGCATATTTTTTACGGATTTTCACTATTATCTCGGTTATTACTGGATGATCGTTGATGAATTTTGCATCAAAATGTTGCTAATAACGCATAGATTACGATAAAGTCTTCAAATCAATTTGGTCTGCCGTAGGGGAGAGCGGAAAAAATAAAAACTCATTTTTTTACAGATTATTACTATTATCTCGGTTATTACTGGATGATCGTTGATGAATTTTACATCAAAATGTTGCTAATAACGCATAGATTACGATAAAGCCTTCAAATCAATTTGGTCCGCCGTAGGGGAGAGTGGAAAAAATAAAAACTAAATTTTTTACGGATTTTTACTATTATCTCGGTTATTACTGGATGATCGTTGATGAATTTTACATCAAAATGTTGTTAATAATGCAAAGATAACAATAACATGTTCAAATCAATTTGGTGTGCCGTAGGGGAGACGTCATTCTCTCGCCACGGTTTTGTTAATATATGCCTACTGACTATGTAATCTATTTTCATGACATGATATTCTTTACTATTATAAAAATGATTGTTTTTGTTTTAATGTTGTTGACTGTCATATACTTTGAAATATAAAGAATAAAAAGTACATATTTCTTGTTTTACAATCTTTTCTGCTGATTTATTAATTGGTTATGGGCCCAGCAGAAAAGGGTATTGAAAAATATGGTATAAGTCCTTTCCGAGGCTCTGACTTCAGTACTTGGAAGTTTCGAGTAGAAACAATCCTAGAGGAACATGATGTTTTGAACTGTCTTACTGAACTTCGACCAGAACAAGAAGGGGAAAGGAAGGCCTTTGATAAAAAGGATAGTAAAGCAAAGTCAATAATAGTTCAGTGTGTTGCTGATACACATTTAGAATATGTTCGAGAAGGGGCTACAGCAAAAGAAAAATGGAATAAGCTGGTGTCGACATTTGAAAGGAAAGGTGTTTCCAATAAGCTTTTTATGTTGAGAAATTTGCTGACGATTAAATACGATGTGGAGATGTCAATGGAGACCCATTTAGTTAAATTTGATGACATTGTGAGGCAAATTAAATCAGCCGGAGGAAAGTTGGAAGAAGATATGTTGGCATGCATTTTACTATTGACACTACCAGAATCATATAACGTAGTTGTCACCGCTATTGAAACTTTGTCAGATGATAAGATCACCCTCGATTTCGTGAAAGGGCGGCTTTTAGATGAGGAGGCAAAAAGACGACATTTGAATTTTCATAATGACAACCACGGTAATGCATTTGGATCAAAATTACAGAATAGAAGAAGTGATGTACGTTGTTTTGGATGTAATGAAATTGGACATTGGCGAAATGAATGTCCAAAAGGTCCGAAGAATCGTGTATCAAAAACAAAAACTTGGCTGAGAAGAAAACAAGCTCATATGTCCAGAGACGTTGAATCAGAAGAAGATGAAGAAGCTATAGCATTCATGATTTCTGAAGAACCTATATCAGACAATTTTAGAAAATTATCATGGTGTGTGGACTCGGGAGCATCTGATCATCTTGTTAATGATATGACGGTATTGAGAGGAGTAAGAAAGCTAGAAAAACCGTTGAAAATTGGTGTAGCTAAAGCTGGTGAAGATTTAGAAGGTACGCACGTTGGATATGTGAGAGTGTCAAATAATGTTAGAGGTACTGAATATACTTTTAATATTAATAATGTAATTTATGTACCTAATTTGAGAAAAAATCTTTTGTCAGTTGGCAGAATTGAGGAAAATGGCTGCAAGGTAGTTTTCAATAGAAATAAAGTTGAAATATTTAAAAAAGATCAAGTGGTTTAAAAAAAAACACACTTTATGAGATAATTTTTGATATTTCTATGGATTTCAATGAAATTCACATGGCTGCAGGTAGTAATTTTAATTTATGGCACCAACGGTTAGGTCATTTGAATGAACAGTATATACAAAAATTAGAAAACATGGTAGATGGATTTGAACTGATGAATGATGTCAATGAGAACAAGTTTTGTGTGAGTTGTGTGAACGCTAAACAACATAAATTGCCGTACAAAGGTCATAGGACTAGAGCCACCAGGCCATTGGATATTATTCATACGGATGTTTGTGGTCCAATAACTCCTTCAACTTGGGATAATAAAAGATATTTTCTGACATTCCTTGATGATTATTCTCATTTCTGTATGGTGTATTTACTGTCTTCAAAGTCTGAAGTATTTAAATACTTTAAATCATTCAAAAATATGACAACTACATTTTTCGGAAAGCCGATTCTGAATTTGAGATGTGACAATGGTGGAGAATATGTTTCAAAATTGTTCAAAGAATTTTGTAATTCAAATGGAATTATTATTGATTTTACTGTACCATATTCTCCAGAGCAAAATGGTCATGCTGAAAGATTAAACAGGTCGTTAGTTGAGAAGGCACGTTCCATGATCATTGGTGCTCATTTAAATAAACAGTTTTGGGGTGAAGCTGTGAGAACATCAGCATATTTATTGAATAGATCTCCCACAGCCGCTGTCGAAAAAAAAACACCTTTTGAAGTATGGCATGGTAAGAAACCTAATCTATCAAATTTACGAATATTTGGTTGCAAAACATATCTTCTTAAGCCTAAACAATTTCGAACTAGTAAATTTGATCCGAAGAGTTTGACCTGTTTGATGATCGGCTACACTTCGAATGGATATCGGTTGTAGGATTGTGAAAATGAGTGTGTGAAGATCGGAAGAGACGTCATATTTGATGAATCAATGGAGAGTGTGGAAAATTATGGGACAGGCCCTCTAGTAGTTGTTGACGGGAAAGTGAATGAGTTTCATTGTGGTAGTGATATAGAGAGAATTGAACCTGAAAATATGTCTGTTTGTGACAATGAGAGTGGTGATAATATTTGTAGAGGATCATCCGTGTGTAAAGGTGATATTGACTCTAAAATGCAATACAACACTCTTGGGCCACTCAAGCAAACTTCACGAATTAGAAAATCTCCAGGGTGGCATAAAGATTTCGAAATGAATACTCATTTTGTATCAACTTCTCACCAGAATTTTTCAAATTTTGGGGATCCAGCGTTAATTGCTCTTTCAGCTGAAGGGTATGTTTGTAATGTACCGCTTACATATGAAGACGTTAAAAGTCACCCTTATCGGAAACAGTGGGAGACAGCAATGAAAGATGAAATGGAATCACTGTATGAAAATGAAACATGGACACTTGTTCCAAAACCAGACGAAAGAAAGATAGTTAACTGCAGATGGGTTTTTACTATAAAAAATGTTGAATCCGAAAAAGAAATTAGGTATAAGGCAAGGTTGGTAGCGAAGGGTTGTAGTCAACAATATGGTTATGATTATTGTGAAACTTATGCCCCTGTAGCCAATATAATAACCATTCGAATTCTATTGGTGATAGCCATTCATAAAAATCTTTTCCTCTGTCAGATGGACGTAAAAACAGCATTTCTTCATGGAAAATTAGAGGAAGAGATTTATATGTCTCAACCTCCTGGTTTTACGGATGATTCTGGCATGGTATGTAAACTAAATAAATCATTGTATGGGTTGAAACAATCGCCACGTTGTTGGTATAAGCGTTTTGACTGTGTAATGATGAGGGAAAGTTTTTATAGGAGTGAATCAGATAATTGTCTTTATATCAAGATTTTTGGTAACAACACTTTGTATTTATTACTTTTTGTAGATGATATTCTTATAGCCGGAAATTCATCTGAGGAAATGGATAAATTGAAAAATATTCTAAACAAGGAGTTTAAAATGAAAAATTTGGGAAATATTGATGTATTTCTGGGACTGAAAATTGTCATCGATAAAGAAAAACAATTAATTAAAATAAATCAGAGTCATTATATTGCCAAACTTCTTGAAAAATTTTATTTGACCAATTGTAATCCTTCTAAAACTCCAATAGAGGTGAATTTGAAGCTAGAGAAAGAAATGGGGCCATTAACAAAATATCCATATAAAGAAGTTGTGGGGTGTTTAATGTATTTGATGGTGAATTCAAGACCTGATATTTGCTTCGCGGTCAATTTCCTCAGTCGTTTTCAGTCAAATGCATCTGATCTACACTGGTCTCATTTGAAAAGAATTTTGAGATATCTGAAGTTTTCTAAAGATCTCAGCCTCACTTTCGTTGAAAAGGACTGCGATATTTTGGAAGGATTTTGTGATGCAGATTTTGCTAATGATCTGCTGGATCGCAAATCTACTTCCGGATATATCTTCAGATGTTTTGGATCAACCGTCTCATGGTCTACCAAAAGGCAATCAACCGTTGCCCTCTCTACAGCCGAGGCAGAATAAAATGCTCTTGCAACAACAATTAGCGAATGTCTTTGGTTGAGAGGATTGTTGAATGAAATGAATGTTCGGATAACTAATGCAACAGTAATTCATGAAGATAACCAGTCATGTATTAGAATTGCTACTGAGCATAGAAAGCACCAGAGATTAAAACATATGGATGTGAAATATCAATTCATACGAGAGGCTTTAGATTCAGGCCAAATTACTTTGAAATATATTTCGTCCCAAAATCAACTTGCGGACATTTTCACTAAGGGTACATGTTTACAATTATTCAATTTTCATTTGTGTCGACTAGGTTTGTCATGAACATAGATTAAGTGGGAGTGTTAATATATGCCTACTGACTATGTAATCTATTTTCATGACATGATATTCTTTACTATTATAAAAATGATTGTTTTTGTTTTAATGTTGTTGACTGTCATAGACTTTGAAATATAAAGAATAAAAAGTACATATTTCTTGTTTTACAATCTTTTCTGCTGATTTATTAATTGGTTTTACATTTCGTATATCTCGCCTAATACTGTATGATCGTTGATGAATTTTACATCAAAATGTTGGTAATAATGCAAAGATAACAATAACATTTTCAAATCAATTTGGTCTGCCGTAGGGGAAAGTGGAAAAAATAAAAACTCAATTTTTTACAGATTTTTTCTATTATCTCGGTTATTACTGGATGATCGTTGATGAATTTTACATCAAAATGTTGATAATAACGCATAGATTACGATAAAGTCTTCAAATCAATTTGGTCTGCTGTAGGGGAGAGCGGAAAAAATAAAAACTCAATTTTTTACGGATTTTTACTATTATCTCGGTTATTACTGGATGATCGTTGATGGATTTTGCATCAAAATGTTGCTAATAACGCATAGATTACGATAAAGCCTTCAAATCAATTTGGTCTGCCGTAGGGGAGAGTGGAAAAAATAAAAACGCATATTTTTTACAGATTTTTTCTATTATCTCGGTTATTACTGGATGATCGTTGATGAATTTTACATCAAAATGTTGTTAATAATGTAAAGATAACAACAACATTTTCAAATCAATTTGGTGTGCCGTAGGGGAGACGTCATTCTCTCGCCACGGATTTACATTTCGTATATCTCGTTTAATACTGTATGATCGTTGATGAATTTTACATCAAAATGTTGCTAATAACGCATAGATTACGATAAAGCCTCCAAATCAATTTGGTCTGCCGTAGGGGAGAGCGGAAAATATAAAAACTCCTTTTTTTACGGATTTTTACTATTATCTCGGTTATTACTGGATGATCGTTGATGAATTTTACATCAAAATGTTGTTAATAATGCAAAGATAACAATAACATTTTCAAATCAATTTGGTCTGCCGTAGGGGAGAGCGGAAAAAATAAAAACGCATATTTTTTCAGATTTTTTCTATTATGTCGGTTTTTACTGGATGATCGTTGATGAATTTTGCATCAAAATGTTGCTTATAACGCATAGATTACAATAAAATTTCCTAAACCATTTGGAGTGTCATAGGGAAGAAGTCACTCTCTCGCCACGGTTTTTTATTCCATATATCTATGTATTTTAAATAATGTTGTAGGGAAGAGTGGAAAAAATGAAGATGATATAAAGTAAACAAGTAGTATAAATGCAAAATAATAATAATAATAAGGGTACCCCCTACTCTGCCGCTAATATTCAGTAGAATAGAGATTTCTAATGGCTTTGGCCAGTCTAATAAAGATTTCTTAATTTTTCCATCCTTGTTATTGTTCAGATTGGTCACTATAATGGCGGGAAGTTTGAGTGAAAAGACAACTACAGCTGAAAATGACATTTAAACTTTCTGACATTTTAGTAACCAATCATAGAGTACGTCCCCTGGCAAAAAAGATGGAAAAATCAGGAACTTTTGTCCTTTTTTATTAGGTATTAGGGTGCCTAAAGCCATTAGAAATCTCCACTGAATTCTATTGAGTATTACCGTTGCCCAGTAAGAACCACGAGGAGGTGTAGGGGGGGTCTCTTACCAGGAAAAGGAAATAGTGAGTGGAAAAGTGTAGCTGCGATGTGAAGAATAAAGCTAGGTAGAGAGTAAAAGTAGTACAAAAAAGGGAAAAAATAATGAATATGATATGAGTTGGATCAAGGATGAAAGGAGAAAAAAAGAATCAAATTCAGTAGAAAACGATTGAAAAAATAAATAAAACATAAACCCCATCAAAATAGAGCATTAAATATAAACTATAAACTTAAAACGACATAATAAATATATACTCTATAAATATAAAACAACAAAATAAATATGAACTCTATAAAAATAAAACTGTTAAATTACATAAAGAATGAAATGAAAAATTAATAAATATAAACTGTGAAAATGAAAACGAATTCTGTAGGAAATGAAATGATAATGTAAAATATATGATCTCTAAAAAATTAAAACGAAAATGAGTTGTGAATAAATAAACGAATAAAATAAATATGAACTCTATAAAAATAAAACTGTTAAATTCCATAAAGAATGAAATGAAAAATTAATAAATATAAACTGTGGAAATGAAAACGAATTCTGTAGGGAATGAAATGAAAATGTAAAATATATGATCTCTAAAAAAATTAAAACGAAAATGAGTTGTGAATAAATAAATAAATAAAATAAATATATACTCTATAAAATCAACAAAATTCTACAAACAACAAAAATGAATATAAATTTTCTGTACATGACCTCCAATTTTGAACTGGAGATATATCAAATTGGAGATATATATGTATTCAAAATAAAAAACAAAACAACAGTTCTCAACAGAGCTCAATATTTAGCGCACAATGGACAGATACCAAATGTGTACTGGAAGGAGGTTTCTTTCAAATTAGAGTCCAAAAACTTGACACATTCAGTGTGACTGATCCGTAGACAACTATTACATTTTATTGTTACTTGTGACATATCGACTTCAATTCTACAAAAAAGACATTTCTGAGACATATCATCAGACGAATTAATAATAATTTGTTTCAAACTGTGCCTATAATTGAAAATATCTACTTTGTTTAACAATCAATTTGATGGTCATGATTTTTAACTTCAATTTTCCAATTAGTTGTGTCTATTTTACATTTATTAATTTCATTATAGTTCTTTAAGAAATTTAAAAAATATTTAAGATATTTTGATGTCTCCCTCTCAGTACTGCCCATGGGGTTCAAAAAGATGAATTTTTTATTTGTGATTTCGACGATGGCCAAACAGAAATGATGAGAGCGGGAGTTGTCACTCACTAATGAAACATTTTGAAGAATCGGAAACACTATCAGGTCTTTATTAAATTGGAATTTATCAATGGAATAACATTTTTCGCCATTTCCGGACATAAACATGCTGGTAGCAAGGGTAACCGTCACAAGTTGAAAATTTGTTGACGAATTTAAGATATTCAGACAAATATCTACCACAAAATTCGACAACCAGTTGTTACCTGATAATGTTTTGACATCTTCAAAGTCGATGTCGCTTATATCACAAGAAAAGCCAGAAAAATAAGAAATGTGATAATTTTTACCAATGTCTTTGTAATAATCTGAATCAGAAACTAATCCATTTGGTAGAATTGATAAGTCCTTTTCTGGTCTCCATTTGATAAAATTAACTGAAGGTTGTGCTCCTGAAAGGCTGGGTAACATTATGAAATAAAAAAACGTTTTCAATTTTGGAAGCATTTTCAGCCAGCAAGATGAATCTCTGATTATGCGCTCGATTTTAATTCCACAAAAAGTAAATATTACAAGATCACACCATTCTCTATCAGTAATTTCAAGAAGACCTTGTATCTGATAATAATAGTGATGTGTTTTTGAAATAGTTTTCGTTTTTTTATCCCAAAACTTAAGCAACCCTCGAGAGCATGCAATATCTGGATTCCAATTTCTATAAGTATATGAGCATTTAACTTCCACTAAACCATTATTTGATATTAATCCATCAGGTGAACCTGCGATAAACTGATAAGATTTATGAATTCTTAAACCAGAAATGTCACACTTCAAGCCAGTTTGTTTTTCATATTCAGAAATGGCATTCTTTTCATTATCTTTTCCATACTGGATGGCACTGTTTTGAAAACTTGAACCTAGTCTATTAAAAATGTTTAGCAAAGTCTTGTTATCTGTGCTTTTAAAAATACTACCAAAAATAGACGCAGTTACACGTCTGCGTCTTTCCTCAAACCACAAAGGGGAGAGTCTCTGGTCTCTAGTTGCCCTCTCAATTTGAACTAGTTCATGGTGAGATTTTCTATAATTTTTGTCGAAATATAAATAACAAGTTTATTTAAATTTTTCTTCCATATTATTTGCACATTGATTTATTCCATGAATGTCTTGAAGTTCATCATCTGTTATTTTAACTTCACAAAATTTACAGATGAAATCACTATCAGTATATTCTGAAACATTGATACACACTTGATGTACCCATCCATTGCATCTCTCACATGCAAGCCAATCAGCTACAAAATCTAATTTACCTTCCCCGCAATAGGTGCATAAATTTGGATCCATGCACCTGGATTTGGCAGGTAATGACTGGGAATTTTTGAGAGCTTGTGACAGAGATGTTCCCAAAAAATTCTCTTTTTTTTTCCACATCTCTTGTGAAGCAAGGCCTTGATCGTGTTCTTTTTGAATTGGAACTTTACAGCATCTCGATTTTGGAATATTTAAAGCAGCCTCTTTACACGCAAACAAAATATACTTTGTTTTCTAATTAATCTACTACATTTTTGTCGCATGACTTTGTTAGCAAGCGTGTTTTTTACGATACCAAACCATCTTTCTACTGGAGCGTTGCTTAAACGTTGTCTATTTTTCAAAAGAATACCACTCCATAAGGGAGTAAATGGCATGTAATGTTTCAATAAATACTGAAAGAACTCTAAATTTTTATATTCATTTTTGGGAAAAGTATTGTCAAAGCTAAATTTATAAGTGAGAGTCAGCTGTTTCAGGTATTGGCAAAAACTAGTTGATTCAAAAGTTCCAAGAACATCTTTATTGAAATCAATAAGTATTCGATCCTTATGAAGTTCAAGATCGCTTATATTAGATGATGTTGAAGATATCTTTATTAAGTCCTGAAATGCAGTTTGAAATGCAATAGATTTGGTATCGGAGTTGGTAATAATAAAAACATTCTTGAACCAAGCACAGAAAATTTCCCAATCATTTATATTATATGCGGAGGCTAGAATTTCTTTCATATGAATTTTTACTGAAGCAGAAGAATCCTTATAATAACTATCTACGTCACGAGACATCAGCTTGAACATGTGTGAACAATATATATGCAATTGAAGTTTGTTCGAAGAAAAATTTGAATTATTATCAACACAATCAAATGTCATATTGACATATTCTTTCAAATCCATGCTATTGAAAGATATTGAAACAGCGTTTAAAATAGCAAAACTGAAATCAGAAACTACTTTTTCAAACACTGGCCATTTTTTATTATGAATTGAACAGAAGGATCTATACTTCAAAAGCCATGCACCTATGTTACCAGAATCATGTTCATTTGATATCATTTCAACAACCGGGCAAAGTCTTTGTGATTTGAATATCTGAATAACCCAGCATAATAATACACTTTATTGCCAGTATTACCAGGCCGACGTACAATACTTCCAGTAGCATCTAGATGTAAAACTGTTGCCTTATTCAAAGAAAGGAGTGCAAGTTGTTCCACACTGTATAGATAAACATGCAAAGGTGTTCCCTCTGATTGAATATAATTGGGGTGATCTCTTTGCATTTTGATAATATCGAAAATATCTTGGTGTCGATCATTTTTGGCAAGAGCTTCTGAACGTACTTTCCTATAAACTGCATCGGACTTTACTTCCCCTAAGTTGAAGTGTTCTACAGAATGATCACAAATTCAAAACATCATTCTGTCTTCGTTCTAGAGGTTTCAAATTCAACATTTCCTTCTTGGCCATTTTGCGTTCTACCCCCCTCAACTGAGTTGCTATATTAATCAAATGATTGTAGTCTCTACAACTACTAAAAACTTCAACTTTGTGTTCTGATGCATGAACCTTGGAAATGCTACTAATCGAAAGAATGAATTTTTTACATAATTTGTGTGTACAATATGCATATACCTTCATGGTATCACCTTTTTTAAAATATCTATAATGTTTGAAATTCAACTTGCAAGTGTTATTTACTAATAAAAATTTCTTTTTGAAAACAAAAGTATTGTAGTAGATTTAAACTCCAATTAACTCTAAAATAATTTATTTAGCGAAATACAATGATTCAATAACACAATACATTACAATCACGGAACTAGGTATTTATATTTGACTTTCACTTCACTCTGACTGTCCCTCCGTCTGCTGCGCCGTTCCTTTTACATTAATTGTTGACTTCTCCAGATTCTTCTTGGTGCATAGCGTATCGAAGGTCATATGCAGCTTGCGTGAGTGTTCAGGCCCGGCATCGCCCACAGCTTCGCCACATTGCCCCCTTCTTAGAGATATTTCGTCCCGAAATGTCATCCTTGGAGTGTGTCGATATTTGCAGAATTCCCCATATCTGCATCGTGAGGTTCGATGGAAATAACACTCCACAGTCTTCATGTTAGGTCGTGGAATAGGATTACAGCAAACCAAAATCTGGATGCCGCTGAATCGGAATATCGTCTCCAACATACTTCTTATAACTCTCCAATCCAGCCCATCAATACCACAGGATAATTTTGGGAATGCTAAGTCCACCAGATTCTGGTCCACCATCGTGTCTCTTAGTTGGGTGATGCTCCTCCAGACATCTTCATAGGACGGTTTATCTTGGGAATACTTCTTGGTCACCAGGTAGTAGATGTTCCTCTGGCCCTTCTTCAGTTGTAGCACACCTCCAATTTCTGGATTCTGTTTTCGTAGTGTTTGAAGTTGGCCAAATTTCTTGGAGAACACCACAGCGATGCCCCTGGACATTCGAAGATCTTCTGCGACGCAGTGGGCTAGGGCATAATCGACTGGCACTTTGAAAAGGTCCCGTGGCTCCTCTCGAGTTACCCCATGTGACACTTTCTGTCCATTTGAGTATAAGGACATGAATTTCTGGAACGTCATCGCATCCTCTGGTGGTCTGAGGGTGCGGACTTGGTTATGATTTCCAGCGTAAGGGGCCAACCTGTTGAAATGAACGACCCTGGGTTTACCTCTGGGTGGCTTATGGATTCCGTAAAGAAGGTCATTTATCCTCTTGATGATCTTGTACGGACCTTCCCATGAATTCCGTAATTTCGGTGACAGGCCCCGGCGACGCATCGGGTTGTACAGCCAAACTAGATCACCAACCTGAAATCTTCCAGCATCGGCATTGATGTCATAAGCCGCTTTCATTCGGTCGCTGGCACTCTGGATGTTCAGACGGACTCGTTCGTGGATGTCCTCCATTCGCTGCCGGAGTTTGCTGACGTCCTCTCCCGCGGTATCCTGTCCTGGTGGCATCCCAAACTTTAGGTCACAGGGAAGTCGCAGCTCTCTACCCATTATGATACTTGCAGGGGTTTGGCCGGTCGACTCGTGTACTGCGGAACGGTAGGCCATCAGGAACAAATGGAGATACTGGTCCCAGTCTCTTTGATGGTCAGAGACTACCTTGGACAAGTGGCGATTGATAGTCCTGTTCATCCACTCAACCATTCCATCGGACTGTGGATGTAGAGCTGTGGTTCTCGTCTTGCGGATGTTCAGCAGTTGGCAGATTTCTTGGAACAGGTTGGATTCGAAATTTCTGCCTTGGTCCAAGTGCAGCTCCAAGGGGACCCCGAATCGACATATCCACTCTTTCACCAAGACGTCCGCGACGGGTGTTGGCTTCCTGGTTGGGCAGGGCATAGGCTTCGGCCCACTTGCTGAAATAGTCCATTGCCACAAGGATGTATTTATTTCCGTGATCTGATACGGGGAACGGGCCGGCGATGTCAATGGCGATTCTCTCGAATGGACTACCTACGTTATACTGACGCATCGGGGCCTTGGGTCGTGTCCGAGGTCCATTGCTGGCAGCACAAACAGCACAAACAGCACACTTTCTGCACCAGTCATTGACATCAACTTGACAATTGACCCAGTAAAACGGTTGCCTTACTTTCTGCAGGGTCTTCGTCACACCTAGATGTCCTCCAGCAACTCCATCATGGATCTCTCGGAGTACTTCCTGTCTTCTGTTCTTGGGCACCACTATCTGACGTCTGTGTTCCCCACCATCTCCGGACTCCAATACACGTTTCAGGACCCCATTGTCCAGGGTAAGGGAATTCCATTGGGCCCAGTAGGATTTGACTGCTGGGGAATATCTTGCGATTTCCTGCCATGTCGGTCTTTGATCACTCTTTTTCCAACCGACGACTAAACCAAGATCTGGATCGCTTTCTTGGTCTTTCTGGACCTCGTTGTCATTCCAGTTGTTGTCAACTGCCGTGATTCTACAAATCGCTGCTTCCTTCTCTTCTGCTCGTCGGCAGTGCGAGCAGTCGTCTGGGCATGGTCGCCTTGACAGGGCATCTGCGTTCTTGTGGCCACTCCCTGCTCGATGTTCGATCTCGAAGTCGAATTCTTGGAGTCTTTCGATCCAACGTGCTACTTGGCCCTCGGGGTTTTTGAACTGTAGGAGCCATTTGAGGGCTGCATGGTCAGTCCTCAACAGGAATCTTCTTCCGTACACGTATTTGTAAAAGTGTTCTACTCCCTTGACAACAGCGAACAGTTCTCGTCTGGTGACGCAGTAGTTACGCTCCGGTTTACTGAGAGTTTTAATGAAGTATCCGATGACCTTCTCTTGCCCATCCTGGATCTGGGACAAGACAGCTCCAAGTCCCACGTTGCTGGCGTCCGTGTCCAAAATGAATTTTCCAATCGGAAGGGGATAACTCAGTATCGGGGCGTTGATCAATGCCCCTTTCAGCTTCCTGAACGAGTCTTGGCATTCTTCGGACCACTGAAACTTTGTTTTTCCTTCCGTGAGCCTGGTCAGCGGTTTAGCGATGTTGGCGAACCCCAGCACATATCGGCGATAGTATGTGCACAAACCAAGGAAACTACGTAGTTGGTGTATGTCTCTCGGAATAGGCCACTCCTTCACTGCTCTGATCTTCTCGTCATCCACTGCTACTCCGTGCCCAGAGACAATATGGCCAAGGTAACGTACTTCTTTTTGGAACAGGTGGCATTTCTTGGGGCTCAGCTTCAATCCAGAATTTCTCAGTCGCAGGAATACCTCCTCCAGGTTTTTAACGTGGTCTTCGAACGATTTGCCAACTACAATAATGTCATCGAGATATACCAGACACGTCCTCCATGAAAGCCCTTTCAGAACCGTCTCCATTAATCTCTCGAATGTGGCTGGAGCATTACAAAGCCCGAATGGCATAACGGTGAAATGCCACAGTCCTGAGCCGATGGTGAAGGCTGTCTTTTCTCTATCTTCTGGAGCCAGTTCTACCTGCCAGTATCCACTCTTCAGATCAAGGGTCGAGAAAATCGTGGAGCCGGCCAACGTGTCTAAGGTGTCGTCTATTCTCGGAAGAGGGTAACTGTCTTTCTTCGTCACGTTGTTCAGTTGACGATAGTCTACGCAAAAGCGTGTTGATCCAACTTTCTTCTTCACCAGCACGACTGGAGAGGACCATGGACTGTCGGATGCTTCAATAACTCCATATTTCCCCATTTCACTGACTATTTTGTCAGTCTCTTCTTTCTTGGCAATAGGAAGTCTTCTAGCTGATTGTGGGATTGGTCGGGCATCCCCAGTATCAATTTTATGTTGAACTACATTCGTTCGACCCCCTTTTCCTTGTCCGGTATCGAAGATGTCTTGGTACTTCTTGACTAACTCTCTCAATCTGTGCTGTTGAGCTGGTTTAATGCCCTTGGAAGAGATGGTAACCAATTTTTCCAGTTCCGCTGTCAGGTTGTTGTCTTGACTGACAGTACCGTATACACTCCTGATCACAGAGAAAATTGACGAGCAGTGCCCCAAAACAGTTCCTTTCTTCAAGGTCACTGGGTAATAATTGACGTTCATTACCCTTACTGGCACAAATTTATCAGCACGCAACAAAGTCTTGCCTAGTGCAATCCCTCGTCCAATTTTCTCATCATGAAGCTTGGGCTCGAACATCACCACGCTTCCATTGCTCGCACCTCCGTCCAAGCGAGCCTCAAGTATGGTCTTAGCCCTCTCGGGTACACTTACATCTTCAGCCAGCAGAACACGAATCATCTCTTCACTTCTTCCATGTAGCACCAGCTCTTCTCCGTTCACACGTAGGACGCCATTTTTGAAATTCAATTCGAACCCTCTGGAATTCATGATGTCCATTCCAATAATTGCCTCGTCCTCAATGTCCGCTACTAATGCCCGATGTTCCACTTTTGTGCTGCCTAGAATCAGTTCAATCGGTAGCTCTCCATGTACAGTGGCCGGCTCTCCTGTTGCTGTGCGTAGCTTCCAGGATGATGGTTCCATTCTCTCTGGTGTTTTAGTAAAAGCAGGTCCAAGGATTGTCCTAGTCGCACCTGTATCTAGCAGCATGGTGCAAGGCTCGTTGTTGATGTGACCGTCTACAAAGACACCATTGTTTTGACGTTGAAGGATAGCGACATATGCATTGTTAACGGGGGCTTGCTGGATACAGGTCGACGATTGCCCCTCCTCATCGACCTTCTTTAGTTTTCCTGCATCGGTGTCGATTCTGAGAATGTTGGACATTTGTTGCGCACATGCCCAATTTTGCCGCAATTCCAGCATCTTATCTGTCTTCTCTCAGGCAACATTTCCTTCACCACCTTCCTTATGGCAGCTTCCAGGTTAGTAGGCTCCTCTGGGTCTTCTTCAATAACTCGGACTTTACTCTGGCTTCTGCAGGATTGCTTCGCCGCCTCAAATTCCAAAGCGCGTGCCAGTGCATCCACGAGATGTGTTGGACGAGCTAGTGTCAATGCTTGTCTGGTTTCCTGGTCACGAAGTCCATCTAAGAAGGCCTGAACTGCTAGTCGCTCCATTACCTTTTCCGGTGTAGCTGGGTATGCAAGGCGAACCAAGCGTGCAATGTCTGCTTCAAACTCCTGTAGGGACTCACTTGATTTCTGGCAGCGGTTTTTGAGCTGTGAGTGGTATACATGTTCTAGATGGGTCTGTCCATACCGTAATTCGAGATGTTTAATCAGCTGCTCGTAGTCCTCTTGTTCTTGTGCCGTGAGGGTTTGTAAAATATTCGTTGCTTCTCCACGCAAGGCCAGTGTTAATGCCACAGCTCTTTCTCCTGCATTCCACCCATTTACTTTTGCTGCAGCTTCAAATTGTCGGCGGTAATTTGCCCATGGTGTTTTTCCATCGAACTGAGGTGGTTTCATGGAGAGCTTTCCTGTTTCAGAACTGATCTTCACATCTTTCAAACCCTTCTGAACATCATCCAAGTTCAAACTCAGTTCCAGCATTGAATTTTCATTGACAGATTCTGTGGTAGTGGTAGTGTCAATCTGGTTTTCCCATTTGCTGATTTTCTCCTTTATTTTGTTAATTTCCGCCTCGAGTCCGCCTTTGATTTCGTCACTAATTGTTTCCTTCAATTTTCCCATCTCTTCTTCAATTTCGTCTTTGATTTTCTCCATCTCTGTCTCGACAGTCTCTATTCTTCCTTCCAGTCGATTCGCCACGCCACAAAGTTCTTCTTTCATGGTATTCGAATTTTCTAGAAGTTTCTCCTGAATTTTGTCTTCCATACCGTCGAGTTTACTCATTATGGTACTCATATCCATTCCGGAAACTTCGAATAGAAATGTTTCTGGGTCCACGCCCTCCTGAACTAATCCCTCTTGTTTGAAGCACGGCCTTTTTACCACTTGTGTCAAGTTCCCACTCCTCCAGTTCTTGCTTCAATTCCGCAACCTTCAATTCAACCAGGCGAACTTTCCTCGAACACATTTTGTACTAGTCTATGTCTCACAGTCTATTTCACGGGTCACCAGTCTATTATTATTATTATTGTCTATTTCACACAGTCTATTTCCCGGACACCAGTCTATTATTATTATTATTGTCTATTTCACACGAGGGAAGTGTATCAGTTTATACTCACACAACTGTCACTTCACAAAAAATGTTTATCAGTCACTGTCTATTTTTCGCGAAAACAATTGTTCGAAATACACAAACTGTCTACTAACACGAACACTCTTTATTTAAACATCGCACTTCTAACACCACTGTAGTAGATTTAAACTCCAATTAACTCTAAAATAATTTATTTAGCGAAATACAATGATTCAATAACACAATACATAACAATCACGGAACTAGGTATTTATATTCGACTTTCGCTTCACTCTGACTGTCCCTCCGTCTGCTGCGCCGTTCCTTTTATATTCATTGTTGACTTCACCAGATTCTTCTTGGTGCATAGCGTATCGAAGGTCATATGCAGCTTGCGTGAGTGTTCAGGCCCGGCATCGCCCACAGCTTCGCCACAGTATATTTCTCTTTGATCAATGCCATCTCATGACAAAGAGTGTTAAATTCAGAATCTGTTAAAAAAAATTCTCCCTCCCTATATGAACAATGTTTATAAGTTGTAGGCAAAGATTTAGGATCTCTAATATTTTGAGTACCAGTTGGCAATACCCCATCAAAATTTTTGACTTTAACTTGGATATTTTGCAATTCAGGAGATATTGTAAAAAAATCAGAACTATATCGTTTTTCTTTTGTAGAGGAGTATCCAAGGAAATTTCCCAATTATGAGACAGAGATGAATCTGAATTTGTCCCTTTTGTAATGGATTTTGAAAAACTAGATATTTGATTGTCATTAGGTGTTGAATGTGAAACCTTTGAAGAGTTTTGACTCGAAATCTCATCAACGTTTATCATGGAGATATTAGAATTAAAATTATTTAGATGATTATTGTTATTCTCTTCAGAGAAATCTGCTAAACGTTCAAAGTAAATACGTTCAAAATTTCTTTTGACAAAATAATATATTTTTCTGCGATTTTTTTCGTTATTTTTAAAATGAAGTAGTCGACACAATTGAGAATAAACTCTGAATAATAGCTGCCTGAAAGAATACTTTCTTTAGATATTTCATGAACGGAAAGAATATTATTAAAAACATTTAAATCTACTTTCTTTGAATGTTTATTTGAAACTTTATAACTTTGCTGCACGTGTTGAATTTGCTCACAATTTAAAATCTCACTAATTTTACTAGTATCACGTCGCAATACTTTGTGAATTTCAGAACGTGTTTTGTACGAATTTACTGAAAAAATGTGTATTGCAGAATTTTCTATAATTTCGTCATTGATTTTGAGAGTTTGCAAAAAGTGAAAAGGTACACTTGGCTAATGAATATTGAGAAATTCAGCCAACTTCGCTATCGGAAATTTTGCACGTCTTCCCGGCATTTTGCCTACAGATGGTTTAAAAAAATTCTTCTTAGTAAAACTGGCCCACAATTTACTTACCTCACCTTAACCGATGAACGTTGTCCGTTGAACAAAACAAAACGAATGAGGAGAATACTTCTACCAGTGCTACCCAAGCTCACAGCAGTATGACCACATTGAAATTGACAAGTATACCAACATTATATAGTTTAAGTACTAAAATGAGAAATGGAAAATACAAAAATATACCGAAACTAAATTTTGCCGACATGACTTTTTATTATAATTCAAACTACGGATTCATCGGCTATACGCCGGGTTAATACAAGGAGACTAAAATTTAACAAGTCTCCTTGGGGTTAAGACTCGTTCGTACCCTTGCGAAAATTCGCAATTTTTCTGCGATTCGACTCATACGGCGAAAAAATTGCAGAGAATCATTTTGTGATTTTTTTGAATGTAGTAATCACAAATAATGAAAAATGACATGTTCTGATTCATCATTCAGCGCAATTCTTCCTCCGTTAAGTTGAATCGCAAAAAATTGCGAATAATCGCAATGGTAATAATGAGCCTTTATTGTTTGAAAAAATGGAAAAAAGTATACTTTTGGAAAAATATTATTTATTTAAATATTTTTCCAACTCTGTGGGATTGAAAGACACCTCACTGATTTTACAAAAAGCATTTTCCTTGTCTTCCTACAACCATGATAAAAATTCTAGATTTTTATTCTCTCACTCCACCCGGTACCGTTGTCCGTATTGTAGATCTTGGTGTGATACGAACAACGAAATTTATAATTTAATTTTCGTCCACACCATCCAGCGATTGTTCCACAGGAATGGATTTGAAAATGAAAATCTTTATTTAAATAGGAAATCCTAATATACAAATATGTTACATATAATACTTGTGTATACATACAATTCAAGATAACAATAAAATACACAATATATATATACATTATATATATATATATATACATATATATATACACATATATATATACACATATATATACCTATATTCACCTACCTAACCTAATGCTAATACACACACTCACACACTCCCACTCATACATCCTTCCCTAATGTACTCATCATCTTTTTCTCCTACCTATATTAATTATATATTAAAAAAATAACTTTAATAGTTGTTTCCTTATTTATGTTTAATTACCATTATTTCTAATATATGCAAGTAGCATTGATTTGAAATGATTTGGTGTTGAACATTCTTTTATATTGTTTGGAAGCTTGTTATATTCCAAAAGTCCTTTGTGAAATAAAGAATTCATAGTTTTAGTATAATTAGTTCTAGTAACATAAAAATCTCTATTATTTCTAGTAGCATAGTTGTGTATTTGATGGCAAAATGTTATATATTCACCAAAGTAGGAGGGACATAAATTATGCAATATTTTGAAAATAAATAACATTGAAAAATAGAACAGTCTGTCCTTTACTGATAACCAATTCAATACCTCCAGCATTAGACGAATGGGTGTATACCTGTTACATCTTAGGACAATACGCATTCCTCTATTCTAAATAGAACAGTCTGTCCTTTACTGGTAACCAATTCAATACCTCCAGCATTAGACGAATGGGTGTATACCTGTTACATCTTAGGACAATACGCATTCCTCTATTCTGAAGTTTTTGAAAGGTAGCAATATTATTATTACTCATTAAGTATAGCAAACTCGCACAGTATTCATAATGCGGTTGGATAATTGTTCTATAGATTGTTATTGAGGATTGAACTGTTAAATTGGATGTGACTCTAGACAAGAAAAAAAGTTTTTTACTGATTTTTTTTGTTACATAACTAAAGTGATTATTTAGTGACAATGTATTGTCAACCATGAATTCCAGGTACTTCATCTCTGTCACGACTTCAATTTTCTCATTATATATTTTAATATTAATCTGGTCTATGTCAATTTGACTATGTTTATATTTAGATGTAATTATCATTGCCTTAGTTTTCTGAACATTTAGCTTTAGTTTATTAATATTCAAATATTCTGCTATGTTGTTCAATGAGTTATTGATCTTTTCGATTGCCGCATTTAGGTTCTTATCACTTGCAACTATTATAGTATCATCTGCAAAGAGACTTATAAACTCGCACTCCTTCACATACCTAATATCATTCAAGTAGAGAATAAATAACAGTGGTCCCAATACACTCCCCTGCGGTACTCCAGAGATTACTGCTTTTCTTTGTGATATCACATTATTTACTTTTGTGGCTTGAAAGCGATTAGTAAGATAGTCTGTAAACCATTTAAGAACATGACCCTCTAAGCCATAATAATTCAGTTTCTTTATTAATATTGCAATATCTATGGTTTCAAATGCCCTCTTGAAGTCTAAAAAAGCAATTATAATATACTTATCTTCGTCCATTAATACTTTCCATTTTGAAATTGTTGCTTGTAAGGCTGTTTCACAAGAGTGGTTTGCTCTAAATCCTGACTGATAGTCCATTACTAGATGATTAATATTTATATATTCATTGATTTGAGTGTACACTGCCATTTCGATTAGTTTTTCCATAATGGGTAACGTATTGACTGGTCTAAAGTTTGTAGCTTCTGCAGTGTTACTAATTTTTGGTATTGGTACAACTGTACTAGTTTTAAGTTGTTCTGGAAATTTACCAGTTTCTAGTGAAGTATTGATGAAATTCAAAATGACATGACCAATTACTTGAAATATACTTTTCAATACCCTACCATTGATTACATCAGAGTTACATTTATCCTCTATTTCACTTACTAAATTTTTCAGGTTTTTGAGAGTTAGTTTTTCAAAATGTGACATCTTACTTTCTATTTGAGGAAGCTCTATAGCTGCCCATGTTTCTGTGGGAGTAATAGAAGATTTTATTTCTTTAATGCTATCAATAAAATATATGTTGAAGTTCTCGGCCTTATTTGCATCTTCTTTTATTGAGATATTGTAACCATCTATGTTAAATATTATAATACTTGGAATTTCTGTTTTACTTGGATGTATTAGTGTTTTCAATGTTTTCCACATTTTTTTGGGGTTACTTGTATTTGAGTCTATTTTGTTTTCATAATATAGTTTTTTCTTCGTTTTAAGGGTATTCACTACAGAATTTCTCCATTTCTTATAGTTTTCCCAATGTATTGTTTTTTCGTTCATATTAGTACTATTTCGAAAATCGCGATAAGCTTCATTTCTGCTATTAGTCAGATTTATTACCTCATAATCAAACCAGGGTAGATTTTTATAATTACAGTTGATGGCTTTCAGTGGCGAAATTTCATCAACCTTTTGTTTCAGATTTTCTATAAAATTTTTATATATACAATCAACATCATTAGAATTAAGTGCCCAATCACATAATATTAGTTTATTATTTAGCTCAACTAGGTTAGTTTGAGAATAATTTCTGAAAGTTATTTTATTTATATTTCGGAATTGATTTTGACTTTTCATAGTTATCGCTATTAGTGAGTGATCTGTAATTTTTGGTGTTTCATGCACTGTGCAGATAATATTGGATGTATTTGTGAGAACATAGTCAATTGTTATGCTACTTGTGTTCGTTACTCTTGTCTGTTTCTCAACTAATTGTTCAACCCCTATAGTATTTATGAATGCTCTGAATTGTCTAATATATCTGTTATTTACTTCAAAATACTGCATATTAAAATCACCTACTAGTAGGCATTTATTTTGAGAGTCAAAAATGTCCTCACTCCAATTTTCAAAATAATCTAAGAATATATCACCATCTGAACTTGGAGAGCGATATAAACCCCCTATAAGCCAATTCTCACCGTGTATTTTCACCTTAAGAAATATTGACCAGTATACCCTATCAATAACATACTTTTTAAAAATCTTAAAACTAATGTCTTTTCTCACATATATAATAACTCCTCCTGTATATCTATTAGTTGAGTCACATCTCGCCGTTTTGTAGTTGTTGATTTCAATCTCCATATCCTCAATATCTGTTGTGATTCTTGCTTCGCTTACTATTATGATTGCTGGATTGTAGCATATTATTTCATTAGTTAGTTGATCTAAGTTAGCTATTAAGCTTTGAATATTTAAATATATAATATCGCAGCCATATGGTATATCAGGATACCCCTTTAGTTTTTTTGTTTAATTTGATTATCTGTAATTTCTACGATTGTAGGAATGTTGTTGATAAATCTTTATCCCCTTGTTCAATAATTCCATTTAGTTTCTTCTTCACTGTAAAATAGTAATCCCTCTGCATCTTTGTTTGATCATTGTAAATGCGTATTCCAGGAATTTGTAAATTCTTTTTATTCTTGAGAATTTTCATGGCCTCCTCGGCATTATTTAAAACCACTTTTAGCGGCCTATTTCTTCCTTCAGAAAATTTTCCAAGCCGGAAGACTTTTTTAATTCTCACTTCACTGTTTATGCCTTGTAAAACACTTTCGACGTTAGTTGTATCTTCTTTGGCTCTATCTTGTTTATCTTGTCTTCTTGATTCTTGGATATTTTCTACAATTACATTGGATGCCCTTATCTGTCTTTCCTGTATTTCTTGAATCATAGCAAAATGATCAACTTCCTGAGAGTTATTTTGATTCTGATTTTGATTGTTCAATTTTTGTTTGAGTTGATTATTCTCATTTGTGAGCATTTTGATGGTTTCCATCATTTCATTTAATTTTTTTACCAAACTAGGTAATTGTTTGAATGCATCCTTACAAGTCTGGCAGAAGTAAAATAATGTTCTCTTTTTTATTACAACAGCTCTGATTTCCGATGGAGCCAGAGTTGTGCATTTTTCATGTGTTATAACTTCACATCCATCACATAATAAATAGTCTTTATCGCCAATCGGTTCTTCACATTCAATACAGCTTTCCCGCATTTTTAAAAATTAATATGTCCTACGCCGGCCCTGGCTGCCGGTATTTAACTCGATTGCTCCGACCGTTTTTTGCCACTTTTTTTAGTGGCCACAATATAAAATTTATTTATCAGTGAATTGAATAAAGTAAAGAGTCTAACTGCAATTTTGTGCACTTATCTTCTGATAAACATATTTAGATTTTTCACACTTTTGAAGAAAACACTTTCAGCATCTGGTAACTAAAAAATGAACCAAATTGTTACAGTTTTTACTACTAAAAACACGATAACTAGAGAGAGTAAAAATAGTGGCTACACAATAGATCAACACAGAAGTGATTTTTTGGTAGTATGGTAGTTGTAGTTATAGCAACGACAATGAACTATTTGTTGGTAAAAGTCCTTGTGTAGTTGGCAAGGTCATTGTACACTATTTATACAGGAATGCCCGTTCTCTATGTTGCAATGTCTCTTAATTGACATTTTCGTACCATCGGATATCGTATGTATGAAAATCCGCCCTTATTCGTTGCAGGAATGGCATTGAGTCTTGTTCATACCCTCGCCAATTTCGCAATTTTTCTGTGAATAAAATAGCTGCCAGTCATGCCGGACCAATCGTTGATGCAAAACTGTCGGCAGCCATTTTATGCGCAGAAAAATTACGAAATTCGAGAGGGTACGAACAAGCCTTTATCCGTCACTTTTGTCGTATGTCAATTTATTCCTACACCGCTACTGGAATGGAACAAAAATAAAACGCATCTATTGATAAAGACGTGGACGTGGAACAGGCATGTGTCTAAATATTATTATTTGCACACAAACATCAACATCCGAAAAGCTAAGTGACACACTCTGAAATTAAAACTTTTTGTTTCCTTTTTTCTAATTCTTCATTGAAAATTCGTTTTTTTCATTCCATATGAATTTTGAACACGTACTCCTAGCGACTCTGACGGACATATGCATCGTTACTTCACACAGTTCAAGCTTTCACCGTTAGAGGGGTCTTAAAAGCTGTGTAATGTAGGGTCACTGAATCTAGAAGGTCGTGCCGTCCCTACGGGTATGGCCAATGGGCGTGGTATAGTACTTGAAATAGATCAAGTGTTCAAATAACCCACAAAACTTGCTCTCTAGGTGATTTTGTGGGTTATAGGAATACTGGAACTATTTCAAGTATTGGACCACGCCCATTGGCCATACCCGTAAGGACGGCACGGCCTTCTAGATTTAGTGACCCTAGTGTAATGTTTCTCTACGTTCCAGGTTCCAGAAAAAACCACAAGGAGCGCTAGTGTTTGGGGAAATTCTTCAAATCAAGGACAAGATAATTGTTTAAATCGAAGAGCAAATTTTGAATCCTAAAGTTTCGGAAACAGATGGGATTTAAGGAATAATTTTCACCAAATATAATTTTTGACACCAGAATCTATGCAGAAAACCCAAAAAATAAAATCATGAGTGTTCCCTATTCTACCAACGTTTATTTCGAGTTTCATTGGCGTTGTTAATAACATTCGAAGATGGGGTAAATGTGAAGGTTTTATGATCTGTCGGTACAGTGCACTCCTTGAAATAACGTTCTCTTCTCGAACCGGGAAAATTTTGGAAGTGCAGTATATATATATATATACAGGCCGTTTCTTTTATCATGTGGTAACATTGCTATATTCTAAACCGTAACAGATACGAAGACGATTAAATGGGAGAAAAGGTAACTATTGTGGAGAACAGTACAATGGTCAAAGAAAATTTACAGGGAGTCTCGCCCTTCCCGAGTTATACAGGGAAAACTAAAAATGCTGTTATTTGTTTTTTACGAATAGAATTGTTATTTCTGAAAATATAAAAAAATGGAAAAGGAAAGTTTTAATGTATTCTAGATGTACTATAAAAATGTAACAATGAATCTTTGATTAAACGTTTCGTGTCAACATGGCCAACATCAACATTTCTTTTCAAATACAGACCTGTCTGTTTTAGTACAAATATTGATAAAGCGATAAAATCACAATTCAGTGGTACATCACACTTGATATTTTTATAACGTTTCATTTAAAATAACTAACATCATCAGTGACAACAATTTTCAATTACGGTCCTGTCGTTAGGTCGTTTATGGATTCCACAAAACCTAACTCTCCGATATAAAAATTATCAGTGACGCTTTGAATAAATGTATCTATTAAAATTATGTTTACACTATAATAAAAGATATCTGTAGTTTCAGAGACGAACGATAGCAATTTACCTCGGAAATAAACTTACTTAAGAGTAGAAGAAATCAAACAAACAGATAACAATTTATTTCATATTGAATTTTTGAGTGAAAATAAAACCAATACAGAAAATGAATTCTTCATGATAACCTACATTAAATGCTCGAATTGCCGACCTCTTTGTTGAATGCACATAAGTTGTCTGTCCATACAATTTCTGTGGCAATTTTCTAGCATGATGGGTGTAATGCTATTACATGCATCTCTTATTTTTTGTTTGAGATGGTCGATATCTGTACTAGTTGTCGAAAAAACTTTATCCTTTATGTATCCCCAGACAAAAAATCTAAAGGAGTTAGGTCTGGGGATCGAGCTGGCCAGGCAATTGGTCCATTGTTTTCAATCCATTTTCTTGGGAATATTCCATCTAAATGTTCCCTTACTATTGCTGCATTATGGAGAGGGGCACCGTCTTGTTGTAAATATTGTATTTCACGGCGGATGTTCAGTGGCAATTCATCTAAGTAGCCATCAAACTCATTGGATAAAAAATGTAAATACATTCCACCATTCAAATGCTCGTCGTAAAAGAAAGGACCTAGTATGTTTGTTCCAAAAATTCCCAACCAAACATTTATTCCTAACCTTTCCTGGAAATTGGTTTCTCCATGTAAATGTTCATTTGTATTATTCCACCTATAATGGATGTTTCTGGTAAACCAACCATTGTTGGTGAATTTTGATTCGTCCGTCCATATTATTTTATTACAAATATTTCCAACTTCCGTATTTCTACGTCTCAACCACATCGCATATCGTACTCTCCTTCCGTAATCCCTTTCATTGAGGTGATGAACTTTGCGTATCCTGTAGCATTTGTATTTGTTCTTTTTCAAAATATTTCTGGTAGATTTTACAGAAATTCCTAGTTCGTGGGCAATTTCTCGTAAAGAACAATCTTGATTAGAAATATTTTTGTAACTGACCAATCCTAAATTGAAAAAAAAATATTTTCGTCACTTTGTTAATCTTTATGAAGTAATATTTGCTAACCTAAAACATTTATTTGGTTCCGCATACTTCCAGTAACAACACATTTTCTAGTTTTATTTCTATCAAATGCACCACAGTATCTCAAATTTCTTTCTAATCGTCTAAACATTTGATTGTTTGGGATACGACGATTTGGGTATAGCTCACCATACATATTTTTTGCCAAAAGAGGATTTCTATTTGATTTTGCATAAGCAAATAGCATATCAGTCCTTTCGTCATTTGAATACATCTTTGATATGACTGAGTGTATAAACGACTGACAGTTCTTAACACGTATCAACAACTCATTTATTTGTCCTGCCATAGAAACCAAGCAAAGCCTACTTGTTTAAAAATGAAGTGAGATGTTATTTAATTGTACCATATCACACAATAGTCGTATTTTGACCAAAAACTAATATTTTCGTTACTTCCAGGATTGAGAATTATAGAAATATTCAGTATGATAATTGATTCAGAAGAAATCAGCCTAGAAACAAGGATTTCTGTAATACAAAAATGCCCAAGAAGGAAAAATACGAATGTTCGTTGTGTTGGGGTATCTTCTTATCGAAATTATTGGGTGAAGTCTGAAGTATGCCAATAGTTGAATAGGTTTTGAAGAATTCAAAATAATTTACAAAAGAACTAACGACAGGACAGTTATTAAAAATTGTTGTCACTGAGGATGCTAGTTATTTTAAATAAAACGTTATAAAAATATCAAGTGTGATGTACCACTGAAATGTGATTTTATCGCTTTATCAATATTTGTACTAAAATAGACAGGTCCGTGTTTGAAAAAGAAATGTTGATGGTGGCCGTGTTGACACGAAACGTTTAATTAAAGATTCATTGTTACATTTTTATAGTACATTTAGAATACATTAAAACTTTCCTTATAAATTTTTTTATATTTTCAGAAATAACGGTTCTATTCGTAAAAAACAAATAACAGCATTTTTGGCTTTCCCTGTATAACTCGGGAAGGGCGAGACTCCCTGTAAATTTTCTTTGACCATTGTACTGTTCTCCACAATAGTTACCTTTTCTCCCATTCAATCGTCTTCGTATCTGTTACGGTTTAGAATATAGCAATGTTACCACATGATAAAAGAAACGGCCTGTATATAATATATATCTATGCTATCTATAGAGAATATGTTCTTTTAAGGGCAATTTTTATAGTTTGAGTTGAACCGCTAGGTGAAGATTGAATCTCCTGATTTGACATAAAATGCATGCAAATTCTGTCAGATTTTTTTTTATTCTCCTCTTGGAGTTTAAACTCAACCTATGAAATTGGCCCTAAGCAGTTCGGTTATACAGGTTACAAAATTGGCGTTCCGTGATAATATAACCCTGAGGGCGGGTTATATAAAAACTATAAATCATATTAGCAATAACACAGGGTTTCACCGTTGACTTGTTTCAATAAACGAAAAATCATTACAACAAAATTTGTTAGTCACGTTCACAGTAAACGTTGACTTTTATTGAATGTACCTTTTAAGTGCGGTCATTTAACCAATTACCTGGTTTTTTTTTAATAAAAAAATAATGATAGCTGGCACAGACCAAAGAGACTTAACTAACAAGGGTTTAATGAGCTCTAGCCAATGAGAATCTTGTAGCATCGACGCGTCATAGTGACGTACTTGTATATGAGTACAGAGTCGAACTCGTACCAAGCAACAAAACTGTCAGCAGTAACTCTCATATATCAAGAGCGAGTCCGTCACTGTCTATAGAGAACAGCGGCCATGACACGTCCAACTACGTCACATTTCGTCACAAATGTTCTTTCATCTCTTTCTACTAGTGTCCCCATTGTCTTATGGAGATTAAACTCTCCTTGTTAAATAGTTTATGGTGGATTTATGCAGCAGTCATAAGTCATAAGTTTTAAGTCATAAGGAAGAATGTTCGTCAATGATTGGTTGGTCCGTAAATTCCAACCAATCATTGACGAATATTCTTCCTTATGACTTAAGACTTATGACTTATGACTGCTGCATAAATCCACCATTAGTCTCCTTGGGCACAGACAGAGGCTAACAGGGTGACGTCAGTTGACAGCCAAAGTCCATATGGAAAGACACATTACAGTAAATCATTGAACAGCCTTCTGTTCATTTATTCTTATAAGTCCTTACCTTTTGGAAATCAGACACCAATCTATGCAAATCATCAACCTTTTGATGTAAAATTCAACAACGATCATCCGGTAATAACCGAGATAATAGTAAAAATCCGTAAAAAAATGAGTTTTTATATTTTCCGCTCTCCCCTACGGCAGACCAAATTGATTTATGCGTTATTAGCAACATTTTGATGCAAAATCCATCAACGATCATCCAGTAATAACCGAGATAATAGTAATAATCTGTAAAAAATTGAGTTTTTATTTTTTCCGCTATCCCCTACGGCAGACCAAATTGATTTGAAGACTTTATCGTAATCTATGCGTTATGAGCAATATTTTGATGCAAAATTCATCAACGATCATCCAGTAATAACCGAGATAATAGTGAAAATCCGTAAAAAATATGCGTTTTTATTTTTTCCACTCTCCCCTACGGCAGACCAAATTGATTTGAAAATGTTATTGTTATCTTTGCATTATTACCAACATTTTGATGTAAAATTCATCAACGATCATACAGTATTAAGCGAGATATACGAAATGTAAAACCGTGGCGAGAGAATGACGTCTCCCCTACGGCACACCAAATTGATTTGAAAATGTTATTATTATCTTTGCAATATTAACAACATTTTGATGTAAAATTCATCAACGATCATCCAGTAATAACCGAGATAATAGTAAAAATCCGTAAAAAAATGAGTTTTTATATTTTCCGCTCTCCCCTACGGCAGACCAAATTGATTTGAAGGCTTTATCGTAATTTATGCGTTATTAGCAACATTTTGATGCAAAATCCATCAACGATCATCCAGTAATAACCGAGATAATAGTAATAATCTGTAAAAAATTGAGTTTTTATTTTTTCCGCCCTCCCCTACGGCAGACCAAATTGATTTGAAGACTTTATCGTAATCTATGCGTTATTAGCAACATTTTGATGCAAAATTCATCAACGATCATCCAGTAATAACCGAGATAATAGTAATAATCTGTAAAAAATTGAGTTTTTATTTTTTCCGCTATCCCCTACGGCAGACCAAATTGATTTGAAGACTTTATCGTAATCTATGCGTTATGAGCAATATTTTGATGCAAAATTCATCAACGATCATCCAGTAATAACCGAGATAATAGTGAAAATCCGTAAAAAATATGCGTTTTTATTTTTTCCACTCTCCCCTACGGCAGACCAAATTGATTTGAAAATGTTATTGTTATCTTTGCATTATTACCAACATTTTGATGTAAAATTCATCAACGATCATACAGTATTAAGCGAGATATACGAAATGTAAAACCGTGGCGAGAGAATGACGTCTCCCCTACGGCACACCAAATTGATTTGAAAATGTTATTATTATCTTTGCATTATTAACAACATTTTGATGTAAAATTCATCAACGATCATCCAGTAATAACCGAGATAATAGTAAAAATCCGTAAAAAAATGAGTTTTTATATTTTCCGCTCTCCCCTACGGCAGACCAAATTGATTTGAAGGCTTTATCGTAATTTATGCGTTATTAGCAACATTTTGATGCAAAATCCATCAACGATCATCCAGTAATAACCGAGATAATAGTAATAATCTGTAAAAAATTGAGTTTTTATTTTTTCCGCCCTCCCCTACGGCAGACCAAATTGATTTGAAGACTTTATCGTAATCTATGCGTTATTAGCAACATTTTGATGCAAAATTCATCAACGATCATCCAGTAATAACCGAGATAATAGTAATAATCTGTAAAAAATTGAGTTTTTATTTTTTCCGCTCTCCCCTACGGCAGAACAAATTGATTTGAAGACTTTATCGTAATCTATGCGTTATTAGCAACATTTTGATGCAAAATTCATCAACGATCATCCAGTAATAACCGAGATAATAGTGAAAATCCGTAAAAAATATGCATTTTTATTTTTTCCACTCTCCCCTACGGCAGACCAAATTGATTTGAAAATGTTATTGTTATCTTTGCATTATTACCAACATTTTGATGTAAAATTCATCAACGATCATACAGTATTAAGCGAGATATACGAAATGTAAAACCGTGGCGAGAGAATGACGTCTCCCCTACGGCACACCAAATTGATTTGAAAATGTTATTATTATCTTTGCATTATTAACAACATTTTGATGTAAAATTCATCAACGATCATCCAGTAATAACCGAGATAATAGTAAAAATCCGTAAAAAAATGAGTTTTTATATTTTCCGCTCTCCCCTACGGCAGACCAAATTGATTTGAAGGCTTTATCGTAATTTATGCGTTATTAGCAACATTTTGATGCAAAATCCATCAACGATCATCCAGTAATAACCGAGATAATAGTAATAATCTGTAAAAAATTGAGTTTTTATTTTTTCCGCCCTCCCCTACGGCAGACCAAATTGATTTGAAGACTTTATCGTAATCTATGCGTTATTAGCAACATTTTGATGCAAAATTCATCAACGATCATCCAGTAATAACCGAGATAATAGTGAAAATCCGTAAAAAATATGCGTTTTTATTTTTTCCACTCTCCCCTACGGCAGACCAAATTGATTTGAAAATGTTATTGTTATCTTTGCACTATTACCAACATTTTGATGTTAAATTCATCAACGAGCATACAGTATTAAGCGAGATATACGAAATGTAAAACCGTGGCGAGAGAATGACGTCTCCCCTACGGCACACCAAATTGATTTGAAAATGTTATTGTTATCTTTGCATTATTAACAACATTTTGATGTAAAATTCATCAACGATCATCCAGTAATAACCGAGATAATAGTAAAAATCCGTAAAAAAAATAGTTTTTATATTTTCTGCTCTCCCCTACGGCAGACCAAATTGATTTGAAGGCTTTATCGTAATCTATGCGTTATTAGCAACATTTTGATGCAAAATTCATCAACGATCATCCAGTAATAACCGAGATAATAGTAATAATCTGTAAAAAATTGAGTTGTTATTTTTTCCGCTCTCCCCTACGGCAGACCAAATTGATTTGAAGACTTTATCGTAATCTATGCGTTATCAGCAACATTTTGATGCAAAATTTATCAACGATCATCCAGTAATAACCGAGATAATAGTGAAAATCCGTAAAAAATATGCGTTTTTATTTTTTCCACTCTCCCCTACGGCAGACCAAATTGATTTTAAAATGTTATTGTTATCTTTGCATTATTACCAACATTTTGATGAAAAATTCATCAACGATCATACAGTGTTAAGCGAGATATACGAAATGTAAAACCGTGACGAGAGAATGACGTCTCCCCTACGGCACACCAAATTGATTTGAAAATGTTATTGTTATCTTTGCATTATTAACAACATTTTGATGTAAAATTCATCAACGATCATCCGATAATAACCGAGATAATAGTAAAAATCCGCAAAAAAATGAGTTTTTATATTTTCCGCTCTCCCCTACGGCAGACCAAATTGATTTGAAGGCTTTATCGTAATCTATGCGTTATTAGCAACATTTTTTGCAAACTCCATCAACGATCATCCAGTAATAACCGAGATAATAGTAATAATCTGTAAAAAATTGAGTTTTTATTTTTTCCACTCTCCCCTACGGCAGACCAAATTGATTTGAAAATGTTGCAATTTATGCATCATCAGCAACATTTTGGTGGAAAAAATCTGTCTGTTAGTCTTCATTTTCACAACTTTCTTCTATACCACTCGATATTTGAGGTTGTTCACGTTTTTCTGTATTATTTATAACAATTTGGTGAAAAGTTCATCAATGTAACAGTAGGTATTCACTTATGAATAAAACCGTTATAACAAAACACTATCTCCTATAGAGATATTCAATTTGATTACTGGCATTATACACATCGAAAGCATTATTTATAATATTTTGTTGTTGATCGAGGATCATGCAATAGTACCTAATTCACAAAAATAAGAAGTAAACATTTAAAGATTTTTGGGAAACGTGGCAACCCCGCGCCAACATCCTACTCTATTCCAACTTTCTTACTAAAAGCGTGGCGAGAAAACCGTGGATAACTTCACTTCAATGATGTGCTATACTGATAAAAATCCGTTAAGTTTTTACATTCCCTTCGTGTTTCCCGCCAAGATGTTTATCGGCGAATCACTCAAGCCCAATATTTCTCTCCATCCTGCGAACTTCGCAACTACGGTAACAGTTAACCTCCACGGGTAAAATTCCGTTAACCGGGCGCTACAAGCTATCAAAAAAAATTTTTTGGGACTTACGTAGTTTGACCTCCTGAATAAAAAATCCAAATGAAATTTTTGGCGGTCTCAAGTAATTTCGGAGATACGGGCCTTTTTTTGAATGAAAACTGGCATTTTCTAGCACACGTTTCTTCTTCGAAAAACACACTCAAATGCCTCCTGATTTTCACCAGCACAATATACACACCCTAATTCACCAGTTTTACACTTTTTTTTTTCATTGAAAACAGCTTTTTATCAACAAATTCTACTTTATTTTAGCAATAACAAAATCAACAAATTCATGCTGTTTTGTTTAGTTAATATCTGTCAGGTTGGTCACAATGGCATTGACGTAAGGGCGAAGCGACATTGCCAGTGTGATTCTAGAAATATTCAAATAACGTATAAAGTCTTGTTCATACCCTCGCGAATTTCGCAGTTTTTCTGCGAATAAAATGTCTGCCGACATGGTTCTGCATCGACGATTGGTCCGGCATGACTGGCAGCCATTTTATTCGCAGAAAAATTGCGAAATTCGCGAGGGTTTGAACAAGACTTAACGTGGAATATTTTAGTGAATGAGTAAGAAAAATTGATAACCACAAAATTTTCCCATCAACACTTTAACTGCACCTATGAAACAATGGTACTTATACTGTTTCTAAATGACTAGCAAAATTCAAAGGACGAGACAGATCACGGAAATGTGCGCAAACACAACATGAATACACATGCGCACAAAAAATAATGAGCACTTTTCACATAAAATGAACCTACTTCAATGACTATAATTTATCCCGACAGACCCGATCTCATGCAAACCCAACCGAACTTACCCGACTATACAATACAGTTAGGTTGCGTCTTTTCTATCTGTTTGCGCATGCGCAATTACCAAAAATGAATGTTTGAGATCCGACACGTTTATTCAAGTAATTATATGTTCGCAAAAAATGCCTCCTAGCTCCGTCTATTTAAAAATATCTTTTGTGCATTCAAAATATTAATACCAAGATTTTTTCCAAATCCTGTTCTCACAACGAAATGGCTTGTTTCATAACAAGGTAGCCAGTATCAATGTCTTTCATTGAATCAAAAACAGCGAGTCTTAAAAACTTTACAATACAATGCGACGTTGTCAGATTCCCTAAAATTCCTGAATACTGAATACTCATGAATATGAAGTGTTTGTAGTGGATAATTTTCAGAAGTATTGGCGCCATAGAGACTGGCACTTTTTTCACAAATAATAATAATAATGATAGTTCCTCATAAACACTCGAAGAGTGAACCATTCTTAGTGAAGATATTCAGCAAGAAATACGTAAGCAGAGCGAGCACGCGCATTCCTATTACTACTTTGTAACTTATGTAACTTATCTCTTACTTCTTGGTGAAGATATCTGCGAGACAGACACGAGCGCGCGCATTTCTATTACTACTTTGTCGATTTCTGTCAACTTTGAGTAGAAATTTTCATACCTTATCTGTTAGTGAACAAGACCAGAAATACGCGAGCGAAGCGAGCGCGCCCATTCCCATCACCACTTTATCGATTTCTGTCAACTTTGAGTAGAAATCTTCATGCCTTATCTGTTAGTGAACAAGACCAGAAATACGCGAGAGAAGCGAACGCGCTCGCCCGACATTTCGCGAATCTGCGTGCGCGAAGTTGACAGAAATCGACAAAGTAGTGATGGGAATGCGCGCGCTCGCCCGACATTTCGCAAATCCGCGCGCGCGGATTTGCGAAATGTCGGGCGAGCGCGCGCATTCCCATCACCACTTTGTCGATTTCTGTCAACTTTGAGTAGAAATCTTCATGCCTTATCTGTTAGTGAACAAGACCAGAAATACGCGAGAGGAGCGAGCGCGCTCGCCCGACATTTCGCGAATCTGCGTGCGCGAAGTTGACAGAAATCGACAAAGTAGTGATGGAAATGCGAGCGCTCACCCGACATTTCGCAAATCCGCGCGCGCGGATTTGCGAAATGTCGGGCGAGCGCGCTCGCTTCGCTCGCGTATTTCTGGTCTTATTCACTAACAGATAAGGTATGAAAATTTCTACTCAAAGTTGACAGAAATCGACAAAGTAGTAATAGAAATGCGCGCGCTCGTATCTGTCTCGCAGATATCTTCACCAAGAAGTAAGAGATAAGTTACATAAGTTACAAAGTAGTAATAGGAATGCGCGTGCTCGCTCTGCTTACGTATTTCTTGCTGAATATCTTCACTAAGAATGGTTCACTCTTCGAGTGTTTATGAGGAACTATCATTATTATTATTATTTGTGAAAAAAGTGCCAGTCTCTATGGCGCCAATACTTCTGAAAATTATCCACTACAAACACTTCATATTCATGAGTATTCAGTATTCAGGAATTTTAGGGAATCTGACAACGTCGCATTGTATTGTAAAGTTTTTAAGACTCGCTGTTGTTGATTCAATGAAAGACATTGATACTGGCTACCTTGTTATGAAACAAGCCATTTCGTTGTGAGAACAGGATTTGGAAAAAATCTTGGTATTAATATTTTGAATGCACAAAGATATTTTTAAATAGACAGAGCTAGGAGGCATTTTTTGCGAACATATAATTACTTGAATAAACGTGTCGGATCTCAAACATTCATTTTTGGTAATTGCGCATGCGCAAACAGATAGAAAAGACGCAACCTAACTGTATTGTATAGTCGGGTAAGTTCGGTTGGGTTTGCATGAGATCGGGTCTGTCGGGATAAGTTATAGTCATTGAAGTAGGTTCATTTTATGTGAAAAGTGCTCATTATTTTTTGTGCGCATGTGTATTCATGTTATGTTTGCGCACATTTCCGTGATCTGTCTCGTCCTTTGAATTTTGCTAGTCATTTAGAAACAGTATAAGTACCATTGTTTCATGGGTGCAGTTAAAGTGTTGATGGGAAAATTTTGTGGTTATCAATTTTTCTTACTCATTCACTAAAATATTCCACGTTAAGTCTTGTTCAAACCCTCGCGAATTTCGCAATTTTTCTGCGAATAAAATGGCTGCCAGTCATGCCGGACCAATCGTCGATGCAGAACTATGTCGGCAGACATTTTATTCGCAGAAAAACTGCGAAATTCGCGAGGGTATGAACAAGACTTTATACGTGAATTGAATATTTCTGGAATCACACTGGCAATGTCGCTTCGCCCTTACGTCAATGCCATTGTGACCAACCTGACAGATATTAACTAAACAAAACAGCATGAATTTGTTGATTTTGTTATTGCTAAAATAAAACTGGTGAATTAGGGTGTGTATATTGTGCTGGTGAAAATCAGGAGGCATTTGAGTGTGTTTTTCGAAGAAGAAACGTGTGCTAGAAAATGCCAGTTTTCATTCAAAAAAAGGCCCGTATCTCCGAAATTACTTGAGACCGCCAAAAATTTCATTTGGATTTTTTATTCAGGAGGTCAAACTACGTAAGTCCCAAAAAATTTTTTTTGATAGCTTGTATCGCCCGGTTAACGGAATTTTACCCCTCCACGAACCGCCACTGTTGAAAAACAAATTGGTTGCGTTATTTGTGTAGGAATAATAAGCATTATTTTTGTATCAGCCAATGAGCTGCGTTATTTGCGTAGGAAAAATCTGAATAACTTTGCATAAATTTGCATTGTTTAGGGGCCACTTTGGTTTGTTTACTTCTCCCTCTATTCAATAAGAACTCGTTGGTTTTCATCTTTTCTTGTGCTACAGTCTCTTGATATATGTCCCATCCTTCCACAACTGAAGCATTTTATTTCTCGATTTGTATTTGCTTTTGCTTTTCCTTTACAAAAAAGCCCAATATGTCCAGGTTTCTGGCACTTGAAGCATACTTTTTCAGATGTGTTAAAAGCCACCGATGAACTACTTTCTTTTGCTTTATTCATGTTTTCTTCAGTAATCAGCCTGGATGTTAAATTGGTACGCTCCTTCTGTGATGTAGACTCCCAAGCTGTACGGAAGTGTTTGAAGGATTCTGGCAATGTACTCAAAATTTTTGATATCAACATTTCATCGTCTATCTCTTGGTTCTGTAGGCCAAATTTTCAAGTTTGCTGATGTGTAAGGATGTCACTTCCTTTTTCATGGGTGAAATTAAAGAATTATTGTAACAGGGCACATTTTTGATGTTCATTGTCTTTCTTGTAAATTGCACATAACTTATCATACATTTTTGCTGCAGTGTCGCAATTCATGATATGTAAAAGCACTTTCTTGTTAACAGTGGTTGTCAATACTTTTTGTGCTTTTGCATCCTTTTTCTGCCAAAGCTGTTTTTCCTCTTCTCTTGTCAGGTCTTCCACTTTTTGTTCGCCAGTCACCACTTCATGTAATCCACATGCTTTCAACAGAATACTACTTGAAAATTCCAAATTTGAAAGGATTCTACGCCATCCAATTTTTCAATCTGTCCAATTTCCTCTGCTGTTATCGCCGCCATTTTGGTTTCCTTTTTTATTTTACGTTAGAGTTTTATTTTATTTCAGAATATCCTGGGCCCATAACCTGTTCAGGATGATTGTTTTTACTTTATATTTATCTATGTGGAAGAAACTGGAGGTTTCTATTTAACTAATTTAATATGGATCATTTAGGGCCGGTTTTTCAATACACTTTAACTTCGAGCTAAATTTAACTCATGGTTAGAATATGAGTCTATACCTTCATTTGGCAAATGTCATATCCATTGTAACCACGAGTCAAATTTAACCGGGGGTCAAATTACGCTACCACGACATTGATAAACTGGCCCTTACACATACAACATACAAAGACCATGTTACATGACCAACAAGAACAACACATAAAACATAAAACCAAGATGCATATAACCAAAGCACAGTATATACTCATTTGAGTAATACTGTGACCAGTGTGACCATCTCTAAATTACAGATCCTGCCGTTTGTAGTATCATGGATCCTGCCTTACTTTGGTTAAAAACCTGCCAAATCCTGCCAACGCCTGTAGTGAAAAATGCCTAAATGTTGCCAACTTAACCAACTTTATTTACCGTTTTTATAAACCAACAAAAGTAAAAATACACATACTTATATACGCTATATTTTTATTAAAATAAAATCAAACATTGCAATTAGCATCGTATTCTTCATTTTCCGCATCTTTGTACATGGACTTATTCATTCTATTCAACATGCCTTGTGTTGGTATGAATGCAGTGCAATCGCCATGCTCACCAATACCTTGTTTCACATGCAAGATAGACTCTACATGTTTGTTAATGAATCTGTTTCGTGTTTTAGTCTTTATTAAATTAATTTTAGAAAATATTCTTTCGCATGCAGCGTTGGACATTGGTAAGCATAGCAGTCCCTTTGCGAAATTTGCAATATTTGCATATTTAAATTGTCTATTACAATCACGCATTTTGCCGACAGCACCCCAAAAATTGTCAACACTTAGAAGAGAATTCGAATTACTACTACCACCAGATTCTAACCATAAAGTATAAACTCGTGTTTATGAATAGTTTGGTTGTTTTATGATTATCAACCTTATACACAAAGTTGTTAATTGAATGCCAAACAAAAAACAAACATAACAGGAGAAGTACGAGGGAATCCCCTACTCGTTGTTTTATGATTATCAACCTTATAACCAAACTTTGTTTAACAAAGTATTAAAGTTGTTGATCGAATGCGATACAAACATAACACGATAACACGAGAAGTAGGAGGAAGGGGAATCCCCGACCCTGACCCCAAGGTCCCCAAGCCGCCAAGCCCACATTCCACATGCATACATGCTCGCGACGTGTCCAGGGTTGCCATTTCCGGCATTTTGTGTTGCCATAATGAAATTTATTTTCAATAACCCAATACTGCCAAGTTTTATCAAACGTCAACTGATCATGCCAAAGGCTAAAATAAGAGGCAAATCCTGCCAAAATGGCAGGAACCTGCCACATATGGTCACACTGACTGTGACCAAAGAGTAGGAGTCATGACCCCTACTCTTTGATATAACTGCATCTTGCATAAAACATATTCTCAAAAAACAAAAACTTGGCATTGACACTGTTGACAGACACTAGCTTCACAGAACATGGAACATAAAATAGTTCGGTCATTTCCTAAAGATTTATGGCTCCATCTAGTTTTCTCTAAATGATTTTTTATAAGTATTATCATTGTTTATAGAGAATCTTCTTTCTCTATAAACACTGGTATTATCATTGTTTATAGAGAGTGTTTATAGAGAAAGAAGATAGTTAGTCAGTGCCTGTAGAAATCGCGTTTGATACAATCGCGCGAGACATCTAGACCGATAACGACGAACCTAGACAGAAAATACACCCGTACGAATGCGCCACCTACAATCAACTTGCATTTTTTGAGGTATACTTGAGGATTTTTATTTTCGTCAAGGAATCCAAGTAGTAAATCATTCGCTCCTGACAGGGACGTACTTGAAATTTTCTAATGATAGTTTTTAACAGAGTAGCATATTTTATTAACAAATTCAATGTCATTCAATAAAAATGAAGTGCATACTTTTTTGGTTATTATTTGATATAAATTGAATGAACTATTCATAAATGTAATAAAGTGAACGTTAACTTAAAATCAATTTTGTCATTTTGACTTCAATCATCATGAACAATACTGTGGCATGGTTCAATTGAAAATTGAGTGTGGAATTTCAGTGAAATATATCTTTTCACCTACATGTGGTGTCCAGTGTATTTTTTAAGCCAAAATCACTGGGACGAAGCTCATAATACACTACCGGTGAACAGCACCTTTGCCTTTTTATTTTCGGGGCAAACTGCTTTGTGTTTGTTACTGTTTGTTATTTAATTTCAATCACTGGGCGACTCATTTTAACCAGTAGGTGGGTGACAGTTGTGTCGCACACTTCACTAGTGAAAAGGTGGTGACACACAATGGAACAAATAGTATGTATATCATCAGTTTATTTAGTCTCTGTATTCACCTTGAAGATATCACTTATTAACTATAGTGTGTACATTTTACACCTGTGCTCATTTATTCAAACTGAATTTATTTCTTCGAAATGGGACTCCATGCCCAGTCAACACACGGACATTCGATGGATATCCACTGGACATTCATTTTGGACATTTGGGATATCCAGTTGACATCCGGTGGATATTTTATGGACGTCCGATGGATGTTCCGAATGGAACAAGCTGGACGTCCATGAGATATCCCAGAAAAATATCTCATGGATATCCCAGAAGGATATCTCATGGACGTCCAGCTTGTTCCACTCGGAACATCCATCGAACGTCCATAAAATATCCACCGGATGTCAACTGGATGTCCTCTGGATATCCCAAATGTCCAAAATCTGGGATATCCATAAGATATTGTTCACAGATAATTAGCTGCGTCTGAAATTAATTGAGTAAACACTAATCCTATATACCACATAAGGGAAGAAAATTCAAGCCGGAATAAGGAATAAATTTTCTAAAGATTGGGAATAAAATCAAATTCTATTGAAGAATTTACTATGTGTATTCTTCATTATAGGCAGAACTTTATATGAAAAATGTTCTCATTACCTAGTAAAAGTTTAGCCAATTTGAGTTCAACAAAAACTCTTTTTTTTGCCCCATACCAGCTATATTCTGATGCAAAATCATTTGTTATATTGGATGAAAGACAACGTTTTATAAAATCATATAATGGAGAACCTCCAATTTTTGAAACTTCATCGACCTGAAAAAGATATTTTTGATAAAAAGATAGGTAAAACATTATTCACTCACAACAGCTCTGAATTTCTCCCTGTTGTCCAAATACTCCACCAATTGTTTGATTTTCTGAGGAATCGGAATGAAAAATAAAATTTCTCCAAAATTTGTTGAATTGTAGTTTCCAACACGCTGAATCGACCTGTAAAAGCGTTTTTTCGAAAAACGACGTTTTCCAGGAGAAAAGCTGTACTATATTTCGTTTACGCACAACTTGTGACGTCACAAGTTGCCATTCATAAAAATTCATATTTTTTTCGCGGGAAATTCACGTTGGTTGCACTGGTCGTGTAGAACTTCATGTCAATTGCAAAGTTTGTCTGCTGTCAAAAGTGTCAAAGAGGAAATGCTTTTTCAACGGGAATTGATTAACTTAATAAATGAATTGGTTTATTTCATATTTTCATAATAGTTTTTGTGTGTGATAGTGAATATTGTGAAACAAATCAATTCATCAGTTCTCAGTGTCTATATATGATGATTGAAGTAATAGATGACAAATTCGCACAAGATCAATCGGATATTTCCATAATGGACACTGGACTATTATTAAGGACACAAAAAAATACTCATCAGGTGAGTTTCTCTATATATCTGTTGTTTAATTTCAAATTCAGCTAAGCTGAGCATTATATAAATAAATAATCCAATGCCAATTTACCTATAAATCCCGCCTCAAGATTTAGGCACTAGGTAGGTATAATAGAAAGATGATTTCAACTTATTGATAGAGAAATACCTAGCTGTTTATTAAAAGGAAACTATTTTCCTTCAATGACATTGTTTTACGTACGTCCTAAATAGGTACGAATATGTAGAGTTCAGACTTTGCAAATAAAAATGATAGAGAATGATATTTGAATAACTTTTTTAACTACTAAAACAAGTTGGGATTTCTCTTCCTTAATCAGAACCTAATGCATACCCCCAATCCCTCGTATCAAACAATAATATACAACATCCAGTGTCTAAAATAAATTTTTTGCATGAAGATTCACCCGCTTCAATTTTGAAATTAAAATACGTCTTCCGACTTCCGACATGAGTTGCGCGTTACAGTCGTTGCTCTAGGTTAGGTGCAGCTGTACTCTGCACTCTCTGCAGTCTGCACTGTAAATGACAAAATTATTGTTATTGTTATGTTTGAGGCTGTGATCAAGCACAACGGTTTTATTCAAAGTCCTTGTTTTCGAATAGACATTTTTGATGTTGTGAAAGTACAATACAAGTGGTTTAGGATATGCAGATTGTGAAGGTCAATCACCAGATAACTATTTTTTGTGAGTGGACGTTTCTAGAGCAGAGCGCCGAATGTGATTAAATTCGTGTTCGCCTTGTTCAAGATATCACACCATGTAAGTAGAATCAAAAGGCGTATTTCACCAGTTTCCAATATAAGCGAGCAATAACAAATATTATTCCCATTCCTAAAAGTTAGAGACCTATTGAATAACTCAATTTCAACAATCCATAACCTAAAACACGTTTGTCAATATTTAAACTTTCTCAAATTTGTTGTTCTCTGAGAAATTTTGAAATTAGTTAACACAAAAGGCAAATCAGAAATGCTCTATAAACGTCCTAGCATTTCAAAATATTTTAGTTTCCTACCATTTTTCAGCAATGTGAAGTTGGCTGCCAGAGCCAGCTGCTAAAATTTCCGAACATATCCGAACGATCAGTGGCGGACGCGGTATTAATTTTTTGAGAGAACTAACAGCATGATGAGGATTGAGCAGCCAGCTGCTAAAATAATTTGAATCGACTGCTTTTGGGATGAATAAAAAGTAGAACTCATGTGAGAGATGGTCATCTTCGAATATCACGACGAATAACATCAGATACACATTTGATGCCACATAGGTTAAATATAAAATAATGACTTGCGAATTTGCGACTTCTACTTTAGCAAGGGCCCATATAATAAGAAAAAAATTCAAAAAGTTTTTTCTACTATTTCGCAAACGACTGTCAAGTTGAAAAAATAATTTTCTAGTCAAATTTGATGTCCTCTATCGATTTTTGACAAAATGATTCCTTGATCTGCCGTCTAAAATAGTAAGGGAGCCCATTATAAGAAAAAAATTCAAAATGTTTTTTCCACTATTTCGCAAATGACTGTCAAGTTGAAAAAATTATTTTTCAGTCAAATTTGATGTCCTCTATCGATTTTTGACAAAATGATTCCTTGATCTGCCGTCTAAAATAGTAAGGGAGCCCATTATAAGAAAAAAAATCAAAATTTTTTTCCCACTATTTCGCAAACGACTGTCAAGTTGAAAAAATCATTTTTCAGTCAAATTTGATGTCCTCTATAGATTTTCGACAAAATGATTCCTTGATCTACCGTCTCAAATAGTAAGGAAGCCCACTATAAGAAAAAAATTCACAATTTTTTTCCCGCCATTTCGCAAACGACTGTCAAGTTGAAAAAATCATTTTTCAGTCAAATTTGATGTCCTCTATCGATTTTTGACAAAATGATTCCTTGATCTGCCGTCCCAAATAGTAAGGGAGCCCATTACAAGAAAAAAATTTATAATTTTTTTTCCGCTATTTCGCAAACGACTGTCAAGTTGAAAAAATCAATTTCTAGTCATATTTGATGTCCTCTATCGATTTTCGACAAAATGATTCCTTGATCTGCCGTCCCAAATAGTAAGGGAGCCCACTATAAGAACAAAATTCACAATTTTTTCCCGCCATTTCGCAAAAGACTGTCAAGTTGAAAAAATCATTTTTCAGTCAAATTTGATGTCCTCTATCGATTTTTGATAAAATGATTCCTTGATCTGCCGTCTAAAATAGTGAGGGAGCCCATTATAAGAAAAAAATTCAAAATTTTTTTCCACTATTTCGCAAACGACTGTCAAGTTGAAAAAATCATTTTTCAGTCAAATTTGATGTCCTCTATAGATTTTCGACAAAATGATTCCTTGATCTGCCGTCCCAAATAGTAAGGGAGCCCATTATAAGAAAAAAATTCAAAATTTTTTTTCCACTATTTCGCAAACGACTGTCAAGTTGAAAAAATCATTTTTCAGTCAAATTTGATGTCCTCTATCGATTTTCGACAAAATGATTCCTTGATCTGCCGTCCCAAATAGTAAGGGAGCCCATTATAAGAAAAAAATTCAAAAAATTTTTTCCACTATTTCGCAAATGACTGTCAAGTTGAAAAAATCCTTTTTCAAATTAGATGTCCTCTATCGATTTTTGACAAAATGATTCCTTGATCTGCCGTCTAAAATAGTAAGGGAGCCCATTATAAGAAAAAAATTCAAAAATTTTTTTCCACTATTTCACAAATGACTGTCAAGTTGAAAAAATCATTTTTCAGTCAAATTAGATGTCCTCTATCGATTTTTGACAAAATGATTCCTTGATCTGCCGTCCCAAATAGTAAGGGAGCCCACTATAAGAACAAAATTCACAATTTTTTCCCGCCATTTCGCAAACGACTGTCAAGTTGAAAAAAATCATTTTTCAGTCAAATTTGATGTCCTCTATCGATTTTCGACAAAATGATTCCTTGATCTGCCGTCCCAAATAGTAAGGGAGCCCATTATAAGAAAAAAATTCAAAAATTTTTTTCCACTATTTCGCAAACGACTGTCAAGTTGAAAAAATCATTTTTCAGTCAAATTTGATGTCCTCTATCGATTTTCGACAAAATGATTCCTTGATCTGCCGTCCCAAATAGTAAGGGAGCCCATTATAAGAAAAAAATTCAAAAAATTTTTTCCACTATTTCGCAAATGACTGTCAAGTTGAAAAAATCATTTTTCAGTCAAATTAGATGTCCTCTATCGATTTTTGACAAAATGATTCCTTGATCTGCCGTCTAAAATAGTAAGGGAGCCCATTATAAGAAAAAAATTCAAAATTTTTTTCCCTCTATTTCGCAAACGACTGTCAAGTTGAAAAAATCATTTTTCAGTCAAATTTGATGTCCTCTATAGATTTTCGACAAAATGATTCCTTGATCTACCGTCTCAAATAGTAAGGGAGCCCACTATAAGAAAAAAATTCACAATTTTTTTCCCGCCATTTCGCAAACGACTGTCAAGTTGAAAAAATCATTTTTAGTCAAATTTGATGTCCTCTATCGATTTTTGACAAAATGATTCCTTGATCTGCCGTCCCAAATAGTAAGGGAGCCCATTACAAGAAAAAAATTTATAATTTTTTTTCCGCTATTTCGCAAACGACTGTCAAGTTGAAAAAATCAATTTCTAGTCATATTTGATGTCCTCTATCGATTTTCGACAAAATGATTCCTTGATCTGCCGTCCCAAATAGTAAGGGAGCCCACTATAAGAACAAAATTCACAATTTTTTCCCGCCATTTCGCAAAAGACTGTCAAGTTGAAAAAATCATTTTTCAGTCAAATTTGATGTCCTCTATCGATTTTTGATAAAATGATTCCTTGATCTGCCGTCTAAAATAGTGAGGGAGCCCATTATAAGAAAAAAATTCAAAATTTTTTTCCACTATTTCGCAAACAACTGTCAAGTTGAAAAAATCATTTTTCAGTCAAATTTGATGTCCTCTATAGATTTTCGACAAAATGATTCCTTGATCTGCCGTCCCAAATAGTAAGGGAGCCCATTATAAGAAAAAAATTCAAAAATTTTTTTCCACTATTTCGCAAACGACTGTCAAGTTGAAAAAATCATTTTTCAGTCAAATTTGATGTCCTCTATCGATTTTCGACAAAATGATTCCTTGATCTGCCGTCCCAAATAGTAAGGGAGCCCATTATAAGAAAAAAATTCAAAATTTTTTTCCACTATTTCGCAAACGACTGTCAAGTTGAAAAAGTCATTTTTCAGTCAAATTTGATGTCCTCTATAGATTTTCGACAAAATGATTCCTTGATCTGCCGTCCCAAATAGTAAGGGAGCCCACTATAAGAACAAAATTCACAATTTTTTCCCGCCATTTCGCAAAAGACTGTCAAGTTGAAAAAATCATTTTCTAGTCAAATTTGATGTCCTCTATCGCTTTTTGACAACATGATTCTTTGATCTGCCGTTCCAATGATGTAATATTGTAGGAATGATCGCGAAATATTCAAGCACATTTTCTAAATAAAGCAAAATAGTCTTCAGGGAAGTAATTTCGAGAGCTCATAATGATAATAACAAAATAATAATAACATTTTCTCATAAACACTCATAGAGTGTATCCAACGGCATGGCCTGTGCTTGTAAAGGACGACTATTATTATTAATTGCCGTAGCGCTCCAGAGCATCATGCCGCATTTTGTTAGTGTATTCACTTTTCAGCGTTAGGAGAATCCGGAAAACCCGGAAAACCTACTGCACCATTCCGGGTGGTAAATGCTCATTCCGAAAGCAAGTATTGAACGTGAGGATTGGCATCTAGCAATTTACATCAGAGTCATACTGAGAAAAAAGATTTCTCCTGCAGTAGTTCTCGAACGACCTCCCAATATTAGAAAATTCCATCGACCAGCAGCTTAGACCACTGAGCCAAACGGCAAATGATAATTTTGTCACTAAAATAGAAATAAATCGAACTTTCAATTTTTTTTTTGACAGGTGGAAATTCTTTATGAACTCAGAGTACAGGTTCCTGCCTTCCCCTGATGTGTGGGATTCCAGCATGCTGTATACCCACTAAAACCACCTCTTGCCCAGGGAAGGCCCAAAACTATTCCTTCGGACCTTCCTGACTGTCTATTCTATTGCCCGTGCTGGTTGTTTCCATAACTGTATGGAGAAAACTTCGCCATGTTTCCACATTTCGGTCGCTCTCAAGACGAATGTGTCCAAGTTATCTGGTGTGGGTTCCATCAAGGTTTTTGGCGTTTCCGATGCCATCTTTCATAGACAAATAGTGTAAGGAATAGGTCGTCTCTCTCTGGGCAATATGTACATCTCTCAATGAAGGACCAATGTCTACTTAGAGATTTCTTCCGCTGACTATATTTAATATTGGCGACATATCTGGCAGATATTATGTGAAATGCAATCTTTGTGCACAAATCTTTTACAATGGTCACATTTTGAATCATCCTCCGAAACTGTTTTGGAACATATGATACACCTAAGTATCATCTCATCGGAACCTTGCAATATTAAATGTTTAACATAATGTCTGTACTCTGATGGTGGATGTGTTAAATCTGTCAAATTTTTTTTGTTTACTAAATTTTCGAAAAACTGAATGCAAAATATACCACAATTAAAACTGTCTTTTTGTTTGGAATGGTCAAGCACCGTAACCGACAATTTATCAGCATTGATTTGATCTACTTTGAAATATTCATTATAGCATCTAATAAAACGACAGAATTTATTCAAATATATTTTCGTTTTGGATTCGTTACTACTATAAGGGTCCAAAAAAGTGAAAGTTGCATTAACGAGATCAATAATAGCTAAACAATGATGATTATTATTCACGAGTGTAGGCATAGCAATGAAAGCCTTAAAAATTTTCGTTTTTGCTAAGAAGTATTCAGTGAATTTACCAGAACCGCCAAAAATAACTGAAGAAATTTCTTCTGGTATAATCTGAAATCTATCACCTGCATTTAGTAAATTCAATGAAACGTCAATTACAAAATTTGTCACCCAATTATTACCATCTAACGAAGAGAAATCTGATATTTTTATTTCATTTATGCATTTCATTCTTTCAAATACAGCAACTGTATAATCTCTCTTATTTGTTATGTTTCTATAGTAATCAATATCATCAATTAAACCGTTCGCGAGGAATTTTATGTCTCTTAAGGGTCTCCACTTCAACATTCTTTCTTGTATTTTGTCAAATCCAACTAGATATGGTAGATAATAAAAAAAATAGAATTCTTTCAAGTTCAATAAAATGTTTTTAAAAAATCCCTGACTTCTCTCTACTCTTTCAATTCTGATTCCCTCAAAAGTATATATAACCAAATCACACCATGGCCTATCGACTATTTCTAGTAGCCCCTGTATTTGATAAAAATATTTGCTAGTAGGCCGGAGTCCTCCGTCTTTGTAAAAGTATGGTGTTTCTGTTTCTTCTGGCTCACAGTGTCTTATTTTGTATGGGCATTTCACTTCTATTATACCATCTTCGTCGAGAAGTCCATCGGGTGATCCAGCCAAAAATGGATATCTCTTGTGAACCACCAAACCACTTTGTCTGTAGTTATGATTTCTTTTCTTCAAGTATTCTTGTATTGCCGTTTTCTCGTACCTAATTCCATGTGTGATCGCCTCGGTATTTATCTTTCTCTGAGTTATAAGATTTTTTGCTATATTGATTTTGGATTCTTTCGATCGACTCTTACAAATAGTTCCAAAGTTTGATGCAGTCAAACGGATTTTCCTTTCCATGAACCACTGAGAACAATTCCTTTGATCCCTGGTTTTTTCCTCAATTTCATTCTTTCGCAAACTTTCCTTCTCAAGTTTTTCCATATATTGGTTGCATATTCTCCCGAAGTTACTGAGACACGTTCTACAATAGAATGTATCGTCATATGATTTATCTTCCGAATCTTCATCACACGTTTGATGAATCCATCCTTTACACCTGTCGCACGAAACCCAGTCTGCTGTTACCTCGAGGTCGCCGTAACCACAATATAAGCATTTATAAGAGGATGTCTCATTTAGGTTGAAGCTTTTACGAGTGGTACAGGAACTGCAGATGTATCGGCCGCTAAAAGTTTTTTCTTTTAATGATGCATCACAGCTCATATGAACACCCCTCTTGCATCCGTCACAAATTATCCAGTCTGCATTGTCATCTATACGTTCATATCCACAATAAACACATATTTGTCCCAAGTCTATATCCGACATTTGTATGATCAAACCATCATCCTGTTTATTTGTTTCCTGTGGCGCCAATCGTTTCAGTGAATTTCCATAAAAGTGTGTAGTTGATACAATTTTCCCCTTCTTTTTCCATGATTCTTGTGCGACATGTTCACATGCAGGATCATTGTGTCTCTTCGGCTGCTTCGTTAGGTTCGATTTTGGAATCTTCAATTTAAATTCTTTATGAATAGCTAAAACATTTTCTCTGGACTTTCTTAGGAATCTAGAGCATTTCATATTACGCTCGCCACCGATAATGTTTTTTTTAAGATTTCCGAAATAATTTTCTACATAAGTATTTGTGACATGTTTCACATTCGTCCGTTTCCTCAGAATTATTCCAGTCCATAAAGAGCAGAATGGCATATATTTCAATAATAACATTTCCAAAAACTTTTCGCTGTGGTACATATTTATGGCAATGGATTTTACATCAGGATTCATTACTTCATTAGATACTCTAACTTTGCACAGCAAATCACTGAAATGTTTATAAAAAACACTCATTTTATGTAGACCTGTGTTTTTTTCTTCTACACTGCATTTTTTTGATTCTTCGACTTTTAAGGATTCTATAAGATATGCGCTGTTTTTCATGCCATTTTCCTTGCCTAATTCCAATGATTTAATAAGTTTGTTTTCGGCTGGTATATTCGTAAATTGACTGATGAGCAAAACAGCAACATTCCAGAACCAAGTTTCCATTTCAACAAAGTCATTTATGTTGATTGCGTAGGCCATTAAATCTTTATAGAACGATCTCACCTCGGAGTCTGAGAAACATTGGTCAATATCTTTGCTAAAATTTTTCATGAGATGTGCGCTACATAGATGAATTGTTATTAATTCTGTGGAAATATCGTTTACCCGCGTCTTACTTATTTCATACGTTTTCTCTATATATTCCAATAGGGTTAAGCTATTGCATGCCCTACATATTCCATGTATATTTGCGAAACTGAAATCAGTCACAACAGATCCAAAAACGGGCCACTTTCTTTGTCCTTCGCAGAACATCCGGAAGTAAAAAAATATACTGAAAATCGTTTTTGCATAGTGAGTTCCTGAAATCATTTCAAAAATTGGGAATATGCGCCCTGTACAAATGGGTAACACAGCTGAATATAAAAATACTCTTTTAGATGTTTCATTCGGTTTTCTAACTATGCTACCTGTGGCATCAAAGAAAATAGTTGGTAAGAGTCTGTCTTCTTTGCTCTTCTCCACAACTTCTAATTGTTCCTTACTGAAAATTTTTACGTTGAAAGGTAAACAAATTTCTTGAATGTATTCGCGATGTTCCTGTTGCATTTTTGCTAAATCCATTAAGTCATTTTTGTCCCTATCCCAATGAGCTATTGATTCGGATTTTATTTTGCGAACGGTACAGTCGGATTTAATTTTTTGAAGATTTCCCAATTCTATAATGTCTTCATTTGCGTTGACAATACTTTTCCTTTTATATGCAGAAGGTTTTTTATGAAGGATTTGTTTTTTCACCAGCTCACGTTCCACTCCTCTTACGCAAGATGTTATACGGGTGGGGTGGCAGAAATCCACCGAAGTTGAGTAAACATCAACTTTGCGTGATTTTACAGATATTTTAAACTTTTTACAATTATAATTGTTATTTTTGCACAACGCATAAATTTTTATAGTTCCGTCTTTCAAATATTTTGGGTATTTAATGATAATATTGCAAACGTTATTAATTTTGTTATAAATTTGAGTTTTAAAATAATAAGGGTAATTCTTGGCAATCAATTTACCATTTTCAATGACTGAATCAAAAACGTTCTCGTCGATAGTGAAGGAGCCCTCAGATACGTTACAATTTTTATAAAAACTGGGTGGTAAATAATCAACATTATTTGAATTTCCTGGAATCAATTTACTTGTATTTGTCAACGATAAGTTTTCGATGCCTTTTGGTATATTAAAGCTTTCGGGTGTTATTTCATGTTTGGCAGTGTGTAATATTGCGCTAGATTTTTCATTTGCAGATATTTCGGATGATATTTCTTCGTTTATTTCAACAGATTCCGTTTCAACTAAATCATTTATTACTAAAGATACATTTGTTGGCAATATGTCTATTGATTTTTTAGGGGTGGAACAAATGAGTGGTCGATCACCAGATGGGTATTTGATTGTGATGTTTTTTTCCGTGGGAATTTCAAGAGTCGTGAGATCAGTACTGATGAAGTTATGGGAAACGCTTTCCACCGATTCTTTCTTCCGCGAAAAGTCCTCAACAACAACGTGTTGTTCCTTCGTCCAATATTTTTTAAAATGATAATAAATTTGTTTCCTACGTTTCAAACTTGTGACTTTCATTCCAAGATGTTTGCATATGTTATCGTAGGATGCCAAATTTTGATCTCTGTAGGATTTCATTTCCTCAGGGTCCAAATCAATATTCCTCATCACTTCCATTATATTATTTTCCTTACTTTCATGGTATTCTTTCTTCAAAACTGACGATAAAACAATTGAAAATTCGTGTCGCACCTTATGGATGTACCGATAAACCTGACTGGGATATTTAAAGTTTTTCATTCTCAACTTTTCACTAATATGACAAAACAAGCGATCATTAGCTTTCAGATTGAAAATAGAATTAACACCGCAATTCACATCAAACGCCAAAACTAATTCCGCAATTCGTTTCATAAAATTAAAAGATTTTTCATTACGCGCCATAATGACAGATATTGAAAATAAACTCTTATATCTTAGGTAATTAAAAATTAATCGTAGGTATTCAAATGGAATAATCTCACCCTCTTCCAAATGCAAATAAAGCCGCTCTAAGAAAATATTCTATAAGCACCACTAACGAATTGAAGAAGTTTCAGATACCCAATTTCTCAACTAACATTATTCCTGGAGGGGATAAGAGAGGGGGCGAACGAACCGCTACTCCACTTGCACTCTATCGTCTCTATCCATCATTATTCTATTGGTCAATGACGCTCTGTGATTGGATATAACACCATAAAGTTCCCAATTATTTTTACTTCAAGCCACAGTCGGCATTCATTTGAAACTGAAAGCCCAACAAAAAATGCAAGTGTCCTAGACATGGACATGGACGGACTACTATACATTATTCTTATAGTCGGTATTCAGTATCGACTTCCATGTGCAAATTGGAAATATTAGCGGCACATCCGCTGAATAACATGAACATACTTATTTAGGCTCGATGCATTTGGATAAGTCTATGCATGCGGTCTCCAACCCCTATTTCAAAACAGGAAAAAAATTAATTCAGGCACCACTTCAAATTCAAATTGTGGATGTCTAATTTTTATTTATTTTCAAGATAATCGCCGAATTAATTGATATTCAAAAATCATGAACTACGCCCTACTAAGAAGTCAGCAAACTCCACCAATATTTTTCTGAAAGGAGGGAAAGGTGAAACGATTTCCTCAATTTGAGCTGACTAAAACATTTATTTTGATAAAGCATTTACAAGTAGTCAGAAAATTAATTTTTTTCGTGTTTTAAAATAGGGGTAGGAGGTAAGGAGGAGGTTTTAGATTTTCAATTTATAAAAAATGACACAATTGATCAGCGTAATCTAAACTAAAATACGTAGAGCTATTATTTCCGCCTATAATAATGAATAGTCTATTCCGAGGGGGAAACATCTCCTTTAAATCTCGTACAACTTCAAATTTTGAGTCAGTTGAGTCAATTTTCAGTCATTAAATCTTCGTTTCAGTCATCGGTTTGAGTCCTTCAGTCATCGGCTTGAGTCTTTCAGTCACCAGTTTGAGTCTTTCAGTCATTTCAATATTTTAAATCTCGTACATATTTCAGCGAGATGTTTCCCCGTCGGTCTATTCCGAGCAAGGTATGATTTCACCGCCCCCTAGCATCAAAACTATTCATTTTTGGGGTTTGTCACCCAATTTATTTCTATTCAAAATAACTTGAACTGCATCATATCAAAAATTCAGAAAAATCCACCGAAATTTTTTCGTTTTGTGCCTTTTGGAGGGAGGGGAGATAATCATAAAAAAACTGTTATTTCTTTTATTTAGGCATATTTAAACATTCGACGATACATTTGAAGACACTCGAGAAATATTTTTTTTTGCGTTTCGTAATAGGAGTTGGGGGAAAAAGGGGAGGGGGGTAAGATTTTATTTTGTAAAACAGCACAATATTGTGCAACATTAGCAACAATGAAACAAGTGAAAATATTGTTACCGGGTTCAAAAATAAATAGTCTAAACTGCGCAAGGGGTGATTTCAACGCCCCCTAGCAGCAAAACTGTTCATTTTTTTGGGTTGGCGCAATGGTAACATCAGTTGAGAATTACATGGACTACATCATACCAAAAATTCAAAAAAATCCACCGGGACCCAAATTCCATAAGGAGTTTGCGGGATCCTTTGAATGATTGGACAATATTGTATCCGAGGTATCTGAAAAACATTTTCATGTTGGCGATTAGGATACCTAAATAATAGGCATAAGTCATTTTATAACTTGACAGTCGTTTGCAAAATAGCGGAAAAAAAATTATAAATTTTTTTCTTGTAATGGGCTCCCTTACTATTTGGGACGGTAGATCAAGGAATCATTTTGTCAAAAATCGATAGAGGACATCAAATTTGACTGAAAAATGATCTTTTCAACTTGACAGTCGTTTGCGAAATGGTGGGAAAAAAATTGTGAATTTTTTTCTTATAGTGGGCTCCCTTACTATTTGGGACTGCAGATCAAGGAATCATTTTGTCGAAAATCGATAGAGGACATCAAATATGACTAGAAATTGATTTTTTCAACTTGACAGTCGTTTGCGAAATGGCGGGAAAAAAATTGTGAATTTTTTTCTTATAGTGGGCTCCCTTACTATTTGGGACGGCAGATCAAGGAATCATTTTGGCGAAAATCTATAGAGGACATCAAATTTGACTGAAAAATGATTTTTTCGACTTGACAGTCGTTTGCGAAATGGCGGGAAAAAAATTGTGAATTTTTTTCTTATAGTGGACTCCCTTACTATTTGGGACGGCAGATCAAGGAATCATTTTGTCGAAAATCTATAGAGGACATCAAATTTGACTGAAAAATGATTTTTTCAACTTGACAGTCGTTTGCAAAATAGCGGAAAAAGAATTATAAATTTTTTTCTTGTAATGGGCTCCCTTACTATTTGGGACGGTAGATCAAGGAATCATTTTGTCGAAAATCTATAGAGGACATCAAATTTGACTGAAAAATGATTTTTTCAACTTGACAGTCGTTTGCGAAATAGTGGGAAAAAAATTTTGAATTTTTTTCTTATAATGGGCTCCCTTACTATTTTAGACGGCAGATCAAGGAATCATTTTGTCAAAAATCGATAGAGGACATCAAATTTGACTGAAGAATGATTTTTTCAACTTGACAGTCATTTGCGAAATAGTGGAAAAAAAATTTGAATTTTTTTCTTATAATGGGCTCCCTTACTATTTTAGACGGCAGATCAAGGAATCATTTTGTCAAAAATCGATAGAGGACATCAAATATGACTAGAAATTGATTTTTTCAACTTGACAGTCGTTTGCGAAATAGTGGAAAAAAATTTTGAATTTTTTTCTTATAATGGGCTCCCTCACTATTTTAGACGGCAGATCAAGGAATCATTTTATCAAAAATCGATAGAGGTCATCAAATTTGACTGAAAAATGATTTTTTCAACTTGACAGTCTTTTGCGAAATGGCGGGAAAAAATTGTGAATTTTGTTCTTATAGTGGGCTCCCTTACTATTTGGGACGGCAGATCAAGGAATCATTTTGTCGAAAATCGATAGAGGACATCAAATATGACTAGAAATTGATTTTTTCAACTTGACAGTCGTTTGCGAAATAGCGGAAAAAAAATTATAAATTTTTTTCTTGTAATGGGCTCCCTTACTATTTGGGACGGCAGATCAAGGAATCATTTTGTCAAAAATCGATAGAGGACATCAAATTTGACTGAAAAATGATTTTTTCAACTTGACAGTCATTTGCGAAATAGTGGAAAAAAATTTTGAATTTTTTTCTTATAATGGGCTCCCTTACTATTTTAGACGGCAGATCAAGGAATCATTTTGTCAAAAATCGATAGAGGACATCAAATTTGACTGAAAAATGATTTTTTCAACTTGACAGTCATTTGCGAAATAGTGGAAAAAAAAATTTGAATTTTTTTCTTATAATGGGCTCCCTCACTATTTTAGACGGCAGATCAAGGAATCATTTTATCAAAAATCGATAGAGGACATCAAATTTGACTGAAAAATGATTTTTTCAACTTGACAGTCTTTTGCGAAATGGCGGGAAAAAATTGTGAATTTTGTTCTTATAGTGGGCTCCCTTACTATTTGGGACGGCAGATCAAGGAATCATTTTGTCGAAAATCGATAGAGGACATCAAATATGACTAGAAATTGATTTTTTCAACTTGACAGTCGTTTGCGAAATAGCGGAAAAAAAATTATAAATTTTTTTCTTGTAATGGGCTCCCTTACTATTTGGGACGGCAGATCAAGGAATCATTTTGTCAAAAATCGATAGAGGACATCAAATTTGACTGAAAAATAATTTTTTCAACTTGACAGTCATTTGCGAAATAGTGGAAAAAAATTTTGAATTTTTTTCTTATAATGGGCTCCCTTACTATTTTAGACGGCAGATCAAGGAATCATTTTGTCAAAAATCGATAGAGGACATCAAATTTGACTAGAAAATTATTTTTTCAACTTGACAGTCGTTTGCGAAATAGTAGAAAAAACTTTTCGAATTTTTTTCTTATTATATGGGCCCTTGCTAAAGTAGAAGTCGCAAATTCGCAAGTCATTATTTTATATTTAACCTATGTGGCATCAAATGTGTATCTGATGTTATTCGTCGTGATATTCGAAGATGACCATCTCTCACATGAGTTCTACTTTTTATTCATCCCAAAAGCAGTCGATTCAAATTATTTTAGCAGCTGGCTGCTCAATCCTCATCATGCTGTTAGTTCTCTCAAAAAATTAATACCGCGTCCGCCACTGATCGTTCGGATATGTTCGGAAATTTTAGCAGCTGGCTCTGGCAGCCAACTTCACATTGCTCCATTTTTCTCACTCAAAAATTCAATTAAAATTCAGAAATAGGTATTGTGTGAACCAAGAATTGTTGGAAAGGATTGGACTAATTTATATGTTTTGAATTGTAAGCTTTGTGGAATACATGCCAAGATAATATAAGTTCCTAAGCTTTGTCCTTCTTGAAATAACTAGTCCTAGAAATGTTCAACAAGTCTCCAGGCCATAAAAAAAATTAAAGAGTCTCAACTTGTCTGCAGGGTTCCAGGAAAGTAAGCGTGATTGTGAGTGAGGTATTACTGATGAGATGCTTTGCTATTTTCTCAATGACATTTAATCTAGCACAGGAGCTGAACTCTAAATATGTGAATACCCACCTATAACAAGTCGGATCTGTAGCATATAGATTATAAATCTATATCTCTTGGCACAAAACAGAAAACATTTTCTAAGTGGCTCTTTTGACAATGGACTCTTGGTGGTTAGTTTTTAGAGTATTGTTGACAGTAATACTGAGCATCAAAATGGATGACTTTAATGTTACTGGGACAGACATAACTGGGTACTCTCAAATCAGATTTTTTAAAAATTTAGTTTCTCTAGATGAATTTTTAGAAAAGTTAATTCCAAACTTTGATCTTTTGTGCATTACAATCCCTCATTCTTAATAATCAAATTACGCTCCTAATTATGTGAAAAAAAATATTTTTTTGTGCAGATAAAATGGAATATTCTTGGTGGTAACTGGTAGGAACAATAATGGAGACTATCAATTGCTTTCAATTTATTTTGTAGGAAAATCTTTGTTTCTATTGAATACCCTAAATAAAAAACCTATGAAATTCCCATAAAATTCTGTACCTAAGCCATCAAACACAACCAGATTCACTCAGAAATATCACACAAACCAATTTTACCAAATTAATTCAAATGTCTTTATCTTTCTATCAGTTCAAATGATATATGTGGGCGAGTTTGCTACAAATTTTCTTTCATCTCTTGATTCAAACATCATTTAATTTATTTTCCAGCTCAAGGCAGAAAACTTATGAAGACGTATATGCTATGGGATATCAAAGAAACGTGATGGGGGTTGTTGGTGCAACCACATATAAAATATTCATCCAGAACAGAGAAATATTACGTAAGTATAAAATTCTGGTTTTTTCTCCTTTTTGGTGGAAAATTATTTGTTTAGTCCTATTTCCTATAATGGTTAATAGAGGATGATGAATCTCATTACATTACAACTCAAATAACCTATTGCAAAAATGAACTGAATATTATTTTAATTTTGACTTGTAAGCCACAAAGATTTTTCTGTTATGGACCGTGGTGGTCAGCTGGTAGAGCCGTTTGCCTCTCCAGCGTAGGATCGTGGGTTCGAATCCCATGGTCACCGGTCTTGTGCATGGATAAGGGTTGCATGTAGGGATGCAACAGGTTAACAGAAATAACAATAACTTCTCTTCAAACTGATTATGGTTTATTCCATAATTTCCAATTGCCAGTGTTTTTCAGGTGAATTCTTTTTCAAAATACTTCCAGATAAGTTTCGTGAAAATCACAATTTGAACTTTTCAATCAATTCACCTTACCTACAATATTATTTTTGATTTAGTTCAATATTTTACTTATTTATTTTTAATTCCAGTATAATCCGCTGAAAGATTTTGTAGAAAACTTAGTCAGTAGGGCAAAACATTTTTAATTCAGATATATTTTCAATTTGTTTCAGAGACATGCCTTTCTCTCTTTGAGTTAAAACTTTTAGTGATTTGTAACTACTATCATGTGTTTTATTGAATTCATGAAAATTTTTTTCACACTTTCATATTTGAATTACCTACGAGTTTTCAAATGATTGTTCTGTTCTGAGGTTCACAAGATTCAATTCAATTCTTTCAATTCTCTATTCAAAAATAACAAATGTGATACATTCATATGTGTTAACAACAAGTTCGCCAGTACATTTTTACAGTTATGCACCTAAATTAACACCTGTGTGTGCAATAATACAAAATAATCTTGTAGTAGTAAGTGTTTGTATTTAGCTATTACTTCAATTTCATTTAGTAAGATGTTATAAATTTTTGGTGCAACAGTTCATACAAACTTTTGGTTTCCATCATATTTTCTAAATGGTATTACGATATGTTTGTTTGTGTACTGTCTAGTTTGGTAGCAATGGTTCACAAAATGTTTATTTGTAGATTTAAAACAGAAGATGCAGTTACTAAGATAGTATAGACATCGGACATTCAGAATCGATTCATTATAGAAACTACTTGTAGAATATAGTCTATTTTTGAACAATATTATTCTTAGTATGTAGTTTTGTACTACATTTAGTTGAGTTACTGCATCGTCATAGAGCCCCCCATACTATGATTCCATAATTTAGGAGTGATTCGACTAGGAACTTGTAGATTTGCAAAATAAGTTTTTTTTGTTAAAATTTTGCATATTATATAAAATTTATGAATCAATATTCTAATTTTGTCAGTTAAGTCTTTAATATGAGTTGTCCATTCTAGAGTGATACCTAGATATTTTATGGAATTAGTTTCTTTTATTATGAGATCATTCATTGTGATAGAATTAAATTGTGGTCTCTTTGAATATGTCATTGAAAAGGCAATATAAAATGTTTTATCAGAATTTAAAGTTAGTTTATTTTTGTCGTGCCAACATTTTATTACCAAATCTAATCCATGAGACACCTTATTTTTAACATTTTCTCAGTTTTCTTATATAAAAAGTAGGACTGTGTCTTCTGCATAAGAGATAGAGATGCCATTTATGTTTAGGTTTAGCAGTGAGTTGATGTGATGAAAAGAAGTGGACCAAGCACTGTTCCCTGAGGGATACCTATCTTAGTTTCAAGGGGGATATTAACATAATTCACATATGAAACTAATAGTGTGCTTACTTATGAAATGAAGTGATACAAAAAAATGCAATGTTGCTCTTAATTTGACCTTTTTTGTTAACTATCTGAGCCCTTACAAGCAACAAAAAAAAATAAACTCATTTAATGTATCTTCATTGGAAACTCATATGAGATCTTGTGTAAACAGGGAACATTCAGAACCTACTGCTTTTGTGAGAGTAGATTCCGAACCACTCTTAGCTTGGTGGAAGATGCTGTTTTGATCCTAGGTCGTCTGGGTGAAAGGGCATCACTGTAGCGCGATGGCCACTTAGCTTATAGTATCTTGGAAAGAAAAGACGTAAGAAAGATGGGGACCTGTTTTTCAACTTGTGATCCCAGACAAAGTTGAGAACCAATTGATTTTTTGTAGATGTACATTAGTCACCCATCTAAGAGAGTCAGCTTTGCTCAACATTTAACATATAACTCTTCAGGTGGCTTCACAGTCATCTAGCTACTTTTATCAAGAATAGAATAGCACTTTATTCACTTATGAGGAGTATACAGATATATAAAATTGATTGCAGAGCGTACCCTATCAGTTCAGTTAGTCAAAACAATATTAATATTCTAATTAATCCAAGCACAATAAGAATCCATATTTCTCATTTGAGTATAAGAAAATATAATTTCCAGGTTTTATAAAATATTTATTACCCCTTCATTTATATTTATTTCACTATTTATATTTTAATGTAGCTGATTTATGATTTTTAATTACAGAGGGGGGTGCAAACTTTCAATGATAAGAGGCTTGGATTTTTTGCCGCTGAGATGATCTTCTGTTAACTTCAAGAAGACACACTGGAAGGACTATCTTGCACCAGGTTCATTCTTGGAATTTCTTCAGGCTAATCATATAAGAAGTTCAGTCTAAGCAGATTTAATACTTTTCTTTGAAACAATTTCAAACTTCTCTGCTCAATAAAGCAAAGACAATTGTTGGATAGTAAAGGAGTCAAAAGAAAGTTTTCAATTTTGTCAGAAGGAAATGAAATAAGATATCATATTCTGAAAAGTTATCTCATTAGAGATATTTTAATTTTCCTTTTTGCTTCATCCTCTTATGGTGGATTTATGCAGCAGTCATAAGTCATAAGCTTCAAGTCACAAGGAAGAATATTTGTCAGTGATTGGCTGAACCATTTATTTCAACCAATCATTGACGAACATTCGTATGACTTAAAACTGCTGCATAAATCCACCATAAAACAGAAAATGCAACCAAAGAAATCTCATTATTATTTGGTATATGAGGGAGATGAATAAGTGCACCAAGAGTAAAGTAGGGCATTAGTTTTCATTAGGAAAAAAAATATTTCAAAAAGGTTTTCACAATCAGAACATAATTTAAAATAAATAAAAAGATTTGAGGTTTTTTAGACAAATAAAAAGTGGCAATCCAAAGTCGGCAACATTTGTTTATCATAAAAAAGAGATTGCACAATTGAAAAAGTAATTCTGTTTTTTTCTAGCTGTAAAATTTTGAGTTCTAAATAAGAAATATGCTATTGTACTGTTTTTATTAGCTCAAATCCATTTGACACTGACACTTCAAATATCTCAATACTTTTATTAATCAACTACTGTCAAATCTCATATTTGAATTGCGATATATCAGGAAAATATAGCCCTACTACAACTAAGACAATTTGAGAGATTCTAGATGTTTTCTTGGAATTCTTCCGAAGTCTATCTAATATAATTCTCTCGAAGGAGTAAAAGTTTTGTTTTCCATTGTAGTATAATTTTCTGATTTTTTTTATTGAATATTGTGTATATTGTATGTATTTTACATTAAGATTATTGAAATGTTTTGATTTTTGTATGTATGTAATATATTCAACATTTTCGTTCATTTTGATATTGCACCTTGAAATGATACTTTGTCAACAAGTTATTTTCTTATACCATAAGTACATTTTGAATTGAGTAATCTCCACACAATTTATAATTGCTATAAAAGACTGTAACCACAAATATGATCTTAGGTAAATATTGATTTTAATTTGTACTGTAAATGTAGTCAGTGGCCTATTGCCTTTCTGTAGAATTTTGTAATGAATATGTAGGTATACATAATACATAGACCACATAGGTGGGCTCTTTGAAGTGGATGATTGGTTTTCAATTATTGTTTCCTGGATTTCAAAGTACACAGAGAAACCTTGATCTTTTTTTTTACATAAAAACCTGTTTCTTGAATGAAGAGTAAAATGTGCTCGTATTGCTTTCGATAAAAGTTTATTTATTTCAACTCTCTGTCCATTCAGAAAACTGGGTTTTAATGGAACTGTTTACAAATTATTTATTGGTCTAGCAACCTTGTGATGTAGAATAAAAATTTGTAATCTCTGTGATGTTAAACACTGGACAAACTCAAAATAAAAGCTAGTATTGTATAAAAAATCAAAATGCATGGAAACTTTCAACAGGTTGGTAGTGGAACTTGAACGTTATGTCTAAATGTTGAATAATATTCATTTAGACATTTGACTCGTACTTTATAAAAAATGTACTCTAGTGTTTGAGTTGAGCCTATATTCAATTTATTGTTGTAAGATAATTTCTATTTGTGAACCATTTTTTTACAAGATAAATCAGATTTATTCATGTTGGGGTTTTTATTTGGAATGATTGAATGGATGTATTCATTGATCTCAATAAGTACTTATATTTACTTCAGAGTTGAGATTAAAACCGCAAAATGTAATGCAAGTGTTTTTGTATTATCGAGATTTGCTTTTGATCCTAAAATGTTATTATTTTAAAAAGCTCAGATTGGTATTGATACTGGTAAATTTCTTGATAGGATTCTTGTCAGATTTTAATTTCCATTTATTCTATTGTTCAAGTGAAAGTAGCATTTTGATAATTTTTTGAAAACATTCAAATCGTGAAAATTTGTCTCTTATTTAAACAATTTCATAATTGTCTTTCCCTACAATTCACGAAAATGGGTTGTAGAACCTAAAAAAAATTATTGACTGAGAGTTTTATTTTGTGGAGGAATTCTTTTCTTGATAAATTTCGAAAATGAATAAATGTAAGATTAAGAAAATCTATACAAGTGGAGGCAGATCAATTTATCTCGATAAGTTACAACATTTATAGGACTTGTTTCGAAGAAATTATTTAGTTTTTTCAATAAATTATAGTACTCTGAGTTTGCATATCTAATTCTTCATTTGCCCTTCTATTCTGTCATAGTTTTTTTTTTATTTCCTTTTTTTTCATCTTAAGACAGGAAGCTTAAAATCCTAAAAATAGGATGTTGAAAATGTCTTCTCATGTGATTGCTGTTCATTCAAGCTTCTCACAAAATCAGAATATCCCTCTTAAATTGGAATATAGATATTTTGTCAAAAGATTTGATTATTAATCATTTCTTAAGAATTGACATTCTTTTTAGAAAATAACTATTCAATTCCAATGTAAAATGAAAAATAGTGATTCCAAACATTGAGCTTAGTTAAAATTTATCTAAAAAACTTAACCTCTGCCTCTTGAAACTACAAACCTCTCAGAAATCTCCCAGCCATGTTTGAAAGCATTTTGAATAAGTAAAATGTACACAAACTCAGAATTATATTTTTTATTTCAGTTATTATACATTTTCCACTCCCATCTATAATATTTGATTTCTTTCTTACAGTAGATTTGAAGAAAAAAACCCTTTTGTGAAGTCACTTTTTCATATAATAATAATTTGCCAATCCGTGGAAATTCTCATCAACCTGAAACAGAACATCTATTCATTTTGGGAAATAAAAATTGAAAAATATACAAAATGCTTTGGGAGCTAGATACAATTTTTGAAGAATCTCGAGTATTTCTTGTCAAATTTAATATTTTAAAAGGAATATAACATGTGAAACATTTATTTGAAATTGAACATTCCATGATTGTATTTTAATTATATCACTGCTCAAACATTTTGAAAGGAAATCTGGTACCATTTACTAATTGCTATTTATTTGACTGATGAAACGTTAGGAAGAAATTCGAACACACAAATGTCTCAAAACTCGACACAAGAGAACTATAGCTCCCAATCATATATTTAAACTAATGGCAAATTTGAGATAGAACCTTGCCTTGCCTTCCTGTTCTCAGTAATTTTTCTATATTTGTTAGGTAGCGTTAATTTGGAATGCAACTTACATCAGCAACAGTTTCTCACTATTCCAGTTTCCTTTTTTCTATCCTGATCAGAACCTGAACAAATATTCATCAATTCGATTTCTCATAGATTTTACCCATCTTTTGACTGAAATGAAAAATCATTTTATTGAAACAGAAGGTCCAGTAAAATCTATTAGTAAATAAACAATAAAATTGACCAATATTGGTTGTATTTAGGTACACATGGCAATTCATTGTCCCAACAAAACTGGTGTTAGTTTTTCTCAGAAATAAATACCAACATAATGAAATGTGAAATGACCAGAACTTTGCAATATATCATCAAATTCATAATACATTATGATACATTCTGAAATATTGTTTAAATTGTACTGGGGTTTCATGAACTAATGACAAGCTCCTTTTTGTTTGTTTTTTGTGCATCCAAGATCTATCCACCATCTCCCAGATTTTGTTCTCTTGAGTTTTGCAATGCATACTAATGTGAATGTGACGCAGTGTAAATTATTGACTATTCTTGGTGAAATAATAATGTACCCTCTGTGAATCGGTAAGTAATAGCCTCAAAATTCTAAATTTATGTTTTGCATTAAATTATACAATGAATTTATAGTTATCATAACACTCATAACAGCCGAAAGTTACAGAAACTAGTTTAAGGTAACAAAATTGATAAAGTTATCGAACTGTATAATTTCGAACTAAAACAAGAGGTTATGTCCACTACCAGTATAATTTAATTGAATCTTAAAAGCAGTAATAGTCTTGAACATTCTTAAAACTATTCTAAATGGTTTTTATCCTAATTTTCCATTGTACCTAATAAGAAACTATGCTAAAATTTTCGAAGCATTCTGAATGATATTTTTCAAACTGTTTCTTCCCTCCAATTTTAATCTAATGGCTTTAATATAGTTTCATCTACATGCTACCTAATAATTGTGTAAAGAAAAGCATTTTATTTATTAATCAATTTGCAAAATGATCTATCAGGATGTTAAGTTTAACCTTGCTTTTTTATATGCTGCATTCAAATCAGGGATGACAAAGAAATGTAATAATCCACTTGACTAACAAGCTACATGGAGTAATATTGTTACTTCAATTGAAATACTTACATGAATATGAAATGATCACTGCATATAGGTAGATTATGAATTTTTATTTGAAATGCCCCTGCACGTATTATTTACACACACACAAACTTCTGAATACTTCATGATTTCTCTCGAAATAATCGAAACAATATTCATGTGAACGTTCAACACGGTTTTCAAGTCAAATTTCACGAAATACACATCATTTTCAATGAATAAATCATCCAAACATTTTGAAACTGTCGAAAAACATTCTGTATATGTCAACAATCCATTTATTCAAGGAATTTTGTTGCCAACCTTGAAAAAGTTGGAGTTGGCGTAGCTATATTCACTTTGCCATTTATATGAATGAACTGTGTTTCCCGCGCAAAATCAGATTTTTTTTTTTTTACGTCTCTGATTCAAAAAGATATATAAGTGTTATATATATTCGGAACCACGGCGTTGAGCTCTATCCACTGTAAAATTATGAATTTTTTTTTTTTTTGAATTCCGATTCCTCATTTCTATAAATATCGATAAAACATCCCTACATGGTGCAGTTATATTATTCATCTTATCTGTTCACATGTTTCATATCTGTTAGCGAGTCTATTAGTTTCATGAAAAGTATTTTCTGTAACTGAATTGAATACGAATCCATTATCCAAAGAGGAAACCTCGTCTGCAGAACTATCAAATTCTATAACAAAAGAGTTGATGAATAATCAGAATTATTATTTTCAATAGACATTATTTCATTATCAGTAATGCATGATGTTGAAGTCGACCATTGACGAAATGGAACAGGAGTCATTTAGTGAAGTTTGTAGACTTTATAATACTCGTTCGGGTTCCAATTTTTATTTTTTATAAGTACATATCAGCCTTTTTGTTTGATATTTCTTTTGATGTTATCCATTTTCTCTCACCTAATTTTGGCACAAATGCATTGATTGAAAATAGTTTAAATATTATATTTCTACCACTTACCATCAAAATGTATTTGAAGGAATGAAAAAATCCAATAGAGGACTTCGGGTCAAGTTGCCAACCCAAAAATTTTGAAATTTTCTATCACTGGGGAAGGGAAATTTCAGGAAAAATTTTTCACGATCAGGTTCGCGTTATTTACAAATATCCGTAAACTAGGATTCAGCTATGCAGTTCAGGTAATTTGATCAAAAAATCAATATTTGTAAAGATCATCGATGATTGGCTGAAAGTTGTGTTGGTGCCCCTGATTTCATGTCAATAATAATGTCGATGTTGTCAATAATGGTTTCAACGAACTTGTTTAGTTGTTTGTGTAATCTGTTATTTTGTTGTTATTTCTATTTTCCATTAATGTATTAACCCTATATTGTGGATCTTGATTATAGTTTTGTTACGTGTAATTTAATAGTAATAAAATATAGAGACATAAATTCGGAAGCCAGAAAATATGACAAGGTGTTCTTACAAAAACTGTAAAGAATAAAAGGTACAATTGCAGTTTAGGGTAGTAACCCCGATTTTGACGAATTTTTTTTTGGGGGTTATTTCGAGGTCCTTGAACACAAATCTGAAGTTAAAAAGCCTCGCTCTCACTTACTTTTTGATTTACGGCCAATTAAATGTACCAAAAAGGGTATTTTCAACATCAAATTTTTTCCACAAAAAAGCAACAAATTTGCCTTTGCATAATCTAGACACATCAATTCACGCATTTTTGGAACTTTTTGCAGTATTTTCAACTTTGTATTGAAAATATAAGATTTAAATTAACAATATTGATGAAAATCGTTTATTGACAGCAAGTAACTAAAAATGACAGTATGACAGATCCAGATATGGATAACAAACGGTCGTGTTCCGATATTCTGAAATTCACAAGACACTTTTCGAGCTACTTCTCATGAAACCCTGTTAAGTCTCGTTCATACCCGCGCGAATTTTGCAATTTTTCTGCGAATAAAATGTATGTGTGAATAAAGTATAATATATATCTATGGAATAAACATGTGTTCTGCATTAACGACTGGTCGGGCATGACAGGTAACCATTTTATTTCGCGATATGAAAAAACCGTCGCAATAACTACGTGACATTTTATTACCCTACTTTTTGGTATAACATCGTAATGTTGCAGTTTATCGAGTATTGCATTATTATTTCTACACGTAAAAATTGAACCTTTCTACAAAAAGTAGAGAAAAAAATAGTGCTAGAAAAGCGCGCGCTCGGCCGACATTTCGCAATTCCGCGCGCGCGGAATTGCGAAATGTCGGCCGAGCGCGCTCGCTTCGCTCGCGTATTTCTGGCTATGAATCTTCACCAAGATATAAGGAATGAACCTTTCTACAAAAAGTAGAGAAAAAATAAAATATTAGTAGAAAAGCGCGCGCTCGGCCGACATTTCGCATTTCCGCGCGCGCGGAATTGCGAAATGTCGGCCGAGCGCGCTCGCTTCGCTCGCGTATTTCTGCCTATGAATCTTCACCAAGAAATAAGGAATGAACCTTTCTACAAAAAGTAGAGAAAAAATAAAATAGTAGTAGAAAAGCGCGCGCTCGCGTATTTCTGGCTGTGAATCTTCACCAAGAAATAAGGAATGAACTTTTCTACAAAAAGTAGAGAAAAAATAAAATAGTAGTAGAAAAGCGCGCGCTCGGCCGACATTTCGCAATTTCGCGCGCGCGGAATCAGTTTTTGACAAGAATGACATTTGTGACGCCATCACTTTCCTCGTTTATACTGCCGTGCTTAGCCCAGAGTGGCGGTAACTGACATTAGTCTATATTATAGGAAAAAGAGTTTTGAATTTTTATTTTTTAGTACATGTTCAATTTGCACCTTCATTAGGGTTGCTTTAATTTATTACCAATTAAAGCATCCCAAGTGAAGTTACAGATTCAAAATATACTAAAATATCAAAACGAAAATTGAACACTCTCTTTTCCACAATATACCTAGTCGAATGTCAGTTACCTCTGAAGAACGTTTGTTTCCGCTTAATAACAGTAAATTTTTAACTTCTAAAAACTTGATCATACTCTCGCGAAATTCGCAATTTTTCTGCGAATAAAATGGTTACCAGTCATGCCCGACCAGTCGTTGATGCAGAACACATGGTTCTGCATCCATTTTATTCGCAGAGAAATTGCGAAATTCGCGAGGGTATGAACGAGACTTAACAGGGTTTCATGAGAGGTAGCGCGAAAAGTGTCTAGTGAATTTCAGAATATCGGAACACGACCGTTTGTTATCCAATCTGTCATACTGTCATTTTTAGTTATTTGCTGTCAATAAACGATTTCCATCAAATGTATTGTTATGTTAATTTAAATCTTATATTTTCAATACAAAGTTGAAAATACTGCAAAATGTGCCAAAAATGCGTGAATTGATGTGTCTAGATTATGCTGATATAAGGCAAAGGCAAATTTGTTGCTTTTTGTGGAAAAAAATTGATGTTGAAAATACCCTTGTGACATTTAATTGGTCATAAATCAAAAAGTAAGTGAGAGCGAGGCTTTTTGACTTCATATTTGTGTTCAGGGACCTCGAAATAACCCCCCAAAAAATTTTTGTCAAAATCGGGGTTACTATCCTAAACTGCAATTTTTCCGAATAAAAAAATTAAGTTTCGTCCGTTTCCCAAAAGGAAAAACTTGTTGAGGTGCCTCAAATAGATAGAACTGTGTGGAAATGAAAAATTAACCCCAGAGAGTGTAAATAAAAATACATATATATGCAGTAAACACTTTTGTGGAAAATTCACATATAACTCGAATCCAAACCCTTTTTCGCCAATACAGGTGGAGTCTGATGAAAATAATTTCGACCAAGACTTGACTGGTGTCCCCTATGATGATTCTGAAACAGATGCTCAAACTGATTTCAACCAAGACTTGGATAGTATCCCTCTTGATAATTCTGGAATAGATGATCAAACTGATCCTGACCAAGACCTAACTACTATCCCCCATGATAATTCAGAATCAGATGTTGAAACTGATTTTAATGATGTAGCCACTCAAACTGATTGGAAGAAGTATTCCGTGTTTTCATATATTAACCTTAACAGAAACGATAAACGCTTCAAATATTTAACAGGACTGCTTCCACTACAATTTGATGCCCTCTATAACTGCTTAGACCCTTCTGTGATGGATAAACTGAGTTATTGTCATGAATATGAAAATAAAAAAATTCGATACAGCACAAATAGATGCTTATCTAACCGTGATAGATTGTGTTTAACATTGATCAGACTGAGGCGTGGTTTTACTTTAGATGATATTTCCATTTTAACTGGTTTAAGTAGAAGCAATATTTCAGTGATAATTTATTCCTGGATACAGTTTATTTACTATCAGATTACAAATAATAGAGAGAACATGTTTCAGGCTGGTAGAAATATGAAAAATATACCAAACTGTTTTAAAAATTTTGAAGGAAATTCTATAACTATAGTTATTGATTGTACTGAAATAGCAATGCAAATGACATCGGATTTCTGTCAACAAGGTAATACATTCTCAAGTTACAAACACTCAAATATTGGGATATGCCCATCTGGAGCAATCGTATATGTCAGTGAGGGGTTTGAGGGATCGATTTCTGACAAGGAGATTTTTGAGAAGAGTGATATAAGAAATTTTGTAAGAGAAGGAGACGTCGTTATGGCAGATCGTGGTTTTCTAATACAAGAAAATTATTTACACCACCACTATTAATGAAAAGGAAAAGATTAACAGCGGAAGAGGAGTTGTTGACAAAAAAAGAATAAGTAAATTTGTTAGCTATTCATGAAATGGTGTATAGTTTTACCAACATTCTTGAATGGAATGTATTAATGTGTTACTAGAGTGTATTTTACATAATAAAATAAAAACTCCTGTGTATTGAATACATGTTGAGAGAGCAATAGGTAGGATTAAATCATACAGAATATTTTCAAAAAAGTGTCCTATCCTTTTGAATCCTACCTTATCCCAGATATTCAGTGTTGTTTCATTCCTAGTTGACTTTGAAGGACGGTTAGTTAAATGAAAATGAATATTTATGCATATATCCTATATATGTTTGATTTTTCAATATTTGTCTGGTTTTTCTTGTTCCTTAATTTTAGATAATTTATTTTGTTTGAAGTTTTGTCCAATAAATAGTTTTCTGTGAAAGTGATTATTTTTTTTTTAGTTGATAAACTACACCTGCACTTTTTATTTTCCAATTATTATCATGGAATGAAAAAAATGCATTTCCCAAGTATTTCACTGAACACATTCACGAATATCCAGTATCTATTATATCATGATTTGGACATAAAGTAAGTTCACAATAGAAGGAACAAATTTGATATAACATCAGCAGATCATTTCTGGTGGAAACACGTAGCTGGTCGATTTTGTATTTGGAGGTGCATTTTTTAATCGTACACAAAATACAGACTATCCACATTTTAAAAAAATTACATGGTGTTAATAGTCATTAGACTCGTGAAGAAGTCTTCTGCCCTTATCTTTGCATTCTTTTGTCACAATTCCACTTGAATAACACTTGATTTGTAATGGTAATACCTAACCAAATATGAAAAAATGTATTTTGACAGACAAAAGATGAATTTGTTCTATCATTTTGAACTACTCACTGTTAATCACAAAATGTCCTATATTCAAATACTTACAGGAATATGACTTTTATCAATACTTTTTACAAAGTGTTTGTTTAATCGCATGCTGTTTCATGCATAATTTTATTTGCCACATTTTAATTAATCGAGATTACCAGATTTGTTTTAAACTTTAAATTTTGTAAGTAAATTTGTTAGCTATTCATGAAATGGTGTATAGTTTTACCAACATTCTTGAATGGAATGTATTAATGTGTTACTAGAGTGTATTTTACATAATAAAATAAAAACTCCTGTGTATTGAATACATTTATTTTACGATATTTTTTCTAGTACATAATTTATGAATAAGTCCAGTCACTTCATTTTGAGGATAACTGGAGGTAAATCTCTTACAGTTCTCATCGCAAATCTTTCTGGAACATAAAAATCTGTAGAGTTTTTTATTATTGCACTAACAATATGTGGATAATCCTTTTTATAAACTGGAATAGCCATCATATTTGCTGGATTTCAAACTACTAACATACACATATCTACTTCTAAAATGACTAGAGACATTATAATTTGGTAGAGATAAGGGTGAGTTTCCTTAATGAAAATATTATAGTCTTTTCTATCTAAAAAAAAGTTGCTTAGCTGCAACTTTGACAGGTGTGTCTGAAAGTCATAAACACTTTTAGCACCTTCCAATAGTTTTGGGCATTTTATTTCTATTATATGGTCAATAGAATTTCCATCCATCACAACTCCATCTGGGCTTGAGGCAAAATAAGGGTATTTCTTATTGAACATGAGTCCAGTTTCAGTCATTACTTGATCTTTTTCAAGAAAACTTTGAGTACTTTCTTCTTGCAAGTTCTTCATTCTTCTTTCCATATGCCATAGCTACTGTTGTTACTGGCTTGGTAACCATCCACAGATTTTTTAATAAAAAGTTCTTCTTTGCAGTGTCAGATTTTAACTGAGTTGCAACAACTTTCGCATTTGACGAAGTAATAAATAATGATCTACTTTGCAGCCAACCTTCTGATCCTTGTGAAGATGTTCCAGGAACCTCAAATAAAGTTTTTCCTTTGCTTCGGTTCTTCATATAACTTCCAATGTTTTGAATGAATTGATTTGTTTGAAATTGCAGAACATCAAGTTCGTTCTGCGAATATTCAAAATCATCGTATTTAATTTGAAAAATTGATTCAAACATAGAATCAATCCCCACTTTTTGCAAGTCAGTAACAAAACTGTTGATGTCAAAAACTCTCCTATATCCATTTGGTCTTGGATCAAAGTTAGCCCTGTTCAATGGTTTGAATCTCTTTATTGGGTATTCAACCGTTTTAATAGAGGACGGGTTGCGTTTTTTTGAACCTACACCCCACTGGCGTGGTTTACTAGTGGCTGATATCCTTGAATATCCATATTTCAGAGTATACTCCCAAATAAAAATTAAACATGCTGTAACATGGCTGCATTTTCCTAACGCCGACTGCTTGCACTCGCAAACACCTTTAATAACGGCTCCAGACGTTCTATTCAAAATGACTTTCACATTGTACTGTAAAGTCTTTTGGAAAGATGAAAGACATTTGCACTTGCAGAAATAAAAGTTATTCTGTTGACCATCTTCAATATTGCTTATATGTTCACTACTGACATACTGACTGCCCCTTCGAAACGGTCTAACAGTTGTGACTGTTTGATCTTCTGCTATTAAAGTGGTCTCTGGGTCCTCATCTCCAACGTCAGCACCAACTATATAGGTATGTGGCCCTTATTGAAAAATTGAGGAATGTCACAACTTTGAAACATTCCCCAATTAACGTTATCAAAAATAGCTTGCTCAGAGCTGGTGATAGGTCCTTGATGGATGTTACGTTTAGCATCGTACCATTTCCCTCCATCAATCCCAATGAATATTTTACCCTCGTTCCCTGCCTCAATGCAATTTTCTATCCTAAAAATAAAGAGTACATACTGAGTTATCAAATAAACATGGTTAAATGAATATTAGGCTGCAAAATGAAGTCAATCAAATATCAAGTATTTAGTTATACTCCTCACTCATATATTTCCTGAGGTTTCTTATTTTTGAGTTTTTAAACAGTAAATTGTGAGTTCATTGAAATATAATGCTCTACCTTTTAATAAGTTCTGCTTTGGATCCAGTTTTTTTCAATCCTCTGCATTCTAACCAGCGTTGTAATTTCAAGACAGGGTGATTCTCTAATGGAATATGATCCGATAATATGGCACCAGGAACATCCTCTGGACGCAAAGTGGTCATGTTGAAATGCTATGAAACTAGAAAAACATATTTCAAAGTTATATAAAAATTACATACAATGTGTACAATCCTCACCTCAAAAAAAAAACACTGGTATTCCTACTATATAGTCTATAAACACAAAATCACAATATGGTATACTTTGTTAACAAAACCATAAACCAAATAGAAACAACTTGAAATTTTCAAATCTCTTTAAACAACTCACTGAACTCACGCATTGGTGCCATCAACATAATTGACATGAAATCAGGGGCACCAACACAACTTTCAGCCAATCAGCTATGATCTTTACAAATATTGATTTTTTGATCAAATTACCTGATTTGCAGAGCCGAATCCTAGTTTACGGATATTTATAAATAACGCGAACCTGATCGTGACAAATTTGTTCTGAAATTTCCCTTCCCCAGTGGTAGAAATTTTCAAAATTTTTTGGGTTGGCAACTTGACCCGAAGTCCTCTAAACCAGGAATCAGAGACATAACTATGTAATGGAAAACCAGTAAAACCACAAAAGTAAGCAAGTAAGGTTAAGTTTCTCTTTTGCACAAATCGCTCAGCCAGCAATCACAGAACATGACAAATAAACTGCATGACGTGCATGATATGAGGCGTGTTCCGTTTCATGCATTGAGGACATAATGCGCATATGACCGTTCCGTTTCCTACATTGGGAGCGCATTGACACGCACACTTTTATATTCCCCTCTTTGGCCTTGAGACATCGGAAGTGCATGAGCTACTGCCCGTTTGTCTAGCAGCGATGAATGCGATCCAAGTTAGATCTGTCAAACTCAAAAGTCAAAACAAAGAGTTTCTTGTCTGTGGCTTCACGTTCAAACAGAAACGTGAGAAACCGAATTAAAAGTTTAAATTTGATATTTGATGAAATGTCCAGTATCGTGCATTATCACATTTACCTGATTTACCGTACAATGGAAGAAAAAATCGTCAATTCATTCAACATCATATCGTCGGTCTCATGCCAAAACCAAGAATGTGCAATTTGTCATTTCGAATGAGAAGAGTTTTAAGAATATTCGTGCTTCTTTCTTTGAAAACCTAGGTGAGTTTTCACATTCGCGAATTCACTCTCGTTCACAGTATACAACCTGATAGCACTTTCGTAAGTATGTCATTGAACATTTTGGTAGAAAATTAGTATTTTACAAATTGAAGTCAGAACCCTGGAATTAGCATATTCGCGGTTTTGGCGAGGGACAGACGATATTATTATCATCATAACTATCACTTGTATCAGAATCTGAGCTACTCTCATTTTCACAAAGCTCGCTTCCTACTCTTGCCATTAACACTCGTTCTACCCATATTAATTTATTTACTAGATTAACAGATTTGTTTTTGTTACATAAGAATTTGGTTAACTGATAAAGTGATAAATGTCAACATCTGCGGGAAACTGCATGCACCACGCAAGCAAAAATCGTTCCGATTCAACCCACCAACGTCAATGTTAGTTGAAACGGAACGCTTGATTTATGTCTGCAACAATGATGCGATGAATGCATGAAACGGAACACGCTTATGATATACGCGCTCTGCGATTGGTCACTGTCATGGCGGTAAGTTTAAATGACAAGACAAGAAAGAAGAAAAACTGAGTTAAAAATGAGTGAATCACCAGTCAACCTAACCTAACCTGACTAATCTTACGTACATATAATGTTAGCGATTTATCGAATATTCTTCCAAAATTGTTAATAAAAGCAGCGTTGGTCGGAGCTTTCATATAGTGCATTTCAGTACAGAACTTAAGAGTGCAAAACATTCATTATTTTATATTTGCTTCGGATATTTTATAGCCATCTGTAGAATGTCTTCCAACGGTTCAGGAAAATGATTATTTTCATAAAGATACAAATTGTGTACGTTGAAGAGAGAAAAAAACATCAATATCCAAAATTCAGCTCGACATTTCCCAGATAACACATGGACATCCAATGGATATCCACTGGACATCTGTTATGGATATGCTGGATGTACTATGGACGTCAGGAAATATCCAAAGCATATACTATGGACGTCCAATGGATGTTCGGGGGGTACCAACCTGTACATCCATAAGATATCCTTCAAGGATATCCATAAGATCTTATGGATAATCTCTACGGATATCTTATGGATATCCATTTCAGATCCAGTCGGAAAACGAAAGATGAGAGTATTCTTGAAATGCTTCTATTCGTGTACGAGCATGGAAGAAACTCAGAAATTGATAATATCAAAATAAGTCTTGCAATTCAATCACATCCATAATAACTGTGGATATTTTATGGATATCCATAGGATATTTGTTGAAGGATATCCATTCCAAATCCTTCGATGGATATCCAATGAATATCCATTTCAGATCCAAGGATATCCCGACAAGGATTCAGTGATGCCACCACACAACTTTTGGCTTTAAAACTACTGGCACGATTTTCGGCAAGTTTTCTTCATGTCAGGGTTCCTGGCAGCCTCAGGAACCCCGTAATATGATTGAAATTGTTCATAACGACGGGAATATTGAGATTTTCCATAAAATACAAAACACTAGGGACTTTAATTTTGTTAAGGGATTTTTCTTTCAAAATGGCGCTAAATTCAAAACTAGAGCTAGAGTTTTGTAATTGAAAGAGGTATTGTGTAGTCTAGGAAGTGCCGGATAAAGCCACGGTGTGGTCCGTAGCAAATGTGAACAAGAAGCCCTTGATTTGCATTAAGTATTAAGTATAGAATATAAAATAAAACAGCACATTTACAAAAAGACTTTCCGTGATTTAATCTGAGCAAATTTGGAGATAACACTCGTCGTCAAATCAATATTTCTAAGTTAATCACTTTCTATGTTCATTATATTGATGTCGTTTTATGTTCTTGTCCCATTGTGCTCCTTAACACATTTTTAAAACGCTTTAACGTTGAAAGAGAACGTTCTCCGCTGTAGTTGGTGATTATCAAAATCAAGTGAATGCGAAACACTATTCCAACATTTGGGAAACACGATTCCAATGAATTTTATGTCAACAGTTCATTAACTTGAAGTTCCTGAGCCTCGTGCTTTTTCTTTCTGCTATCAATATCAGCAGCCACATCTGTTTTCAGCAGCTTCGCAAACTGCACCAGTTCATTGCCCAGACTGTCTTCCACATCGTCTAGGAAATAATTGACGATAGTTCTTTTTAAGATCTTTTCTGCCGAAGTATTCCAAATACACTAGTCACTTGATGGTAAGCTTCCATGCATTTAGCTAATGCAGACAATTACAACAATAAAAACATGAATTTCAAAACGTTGTCCAGGTGTTTGATGTTCTACAACTTCTTCGAGTGTAGTAGAGCCTTCTTTTATGAGGTCTGTGAGTAGAGCTGCTGCTGAAATGGTCGTACTTTGTATTTCGCTTGGGCTTTCTTGAAGTCGATTGCTGATATTAATTCTTCGCAGCCATTTAGGGCTTTGGCTTTTGCCTCTATATCAGAAAATTTGGATCGTATTGCTTAGAAGTAGCCTTGTAATGATTTATAAAGAGCGTACCTATCTCGTGTTAAGATCTTGATCGGACGACTGCAACGAAGCGTTAGTCGCTTGCAAGTGTTCTAGAATTTCATTCTACGCTATAGTTATTATTCCCATTCAACTTTATTCATTTTCTGTGGGTGTTATATAAAAAATATATATAGTTTTTTTTTATTTTGCGCACAGGCGCGAGGCCCCCCAGGCGCGAGGCCCCCCAGGCGCGAGGTACCCCAGGCGCGAGGCCCCCCAGGCGCGGGGCCCGTAGCATTTGCTTACTGACTAATTTGCTAACTGGTACTTGGTAGCATGCTAGCTGGCAAATGCGGCACTGAGTGTAGGCCGTAGGGTTATTTCTTTGTCGGTGCACATTCGTTCCATGAAAAAGTTCAAAAGTAGAAATGATATCAACCATTTTAACTGTTATGATTAAAATGTAACACATACCCACAAAATACAAATTCTGTGATGTAACCATTGTAACCTCAAAGTATTCAGGCCAAGAGCATTTTAATCAGAAAGGTAATAAGGTTTGTTTATCCGTGAAAGTCAATTCAGAATATTTTCTAGATCGATCAACTATTTGGCAACTAAGAAACGTGAAATAGGCAATTTTTTTTAAATTCAGGAAAATGATATATTTTGAAATTAGCGCCATTTTGCACCGAAAACGAAACAGATCGAATATCTTCAAAACGCATGTGTTGTGAATAAAATGCAAAAACACGTCGATTTTTAATCCAAGGGGGACATCTTCCTATCATAACCTCAACTGTCATACCTCTCCCCCCACCCCTTGAGCACTATCACCCAAACAATTTGAATAGGGAAAGTAGTAAGTGTGATACATCATTGAAAAGGTAATTTCATAAGGAATTCAGCCGTGTCAATTTTTGCCACCTAACTTTTTATTTTGGCGCCCTCTTGCGGGAAAAATAACTGTTCCGTATTCCAAATTATAATACTGCATTTGCAAGCTATTTTGACATAAATTCGGTGACAATGCATTATGGAATTTTTCTAAGAGAAAAAACAAAGTGGCGGCTCCAAAATGGCGGACAAGATTTGCAATTATGGTTCGATTCGATTCAAGATTGATATGTGGTGGTTTTCAAGGTCGGAAATTATGATTTGTTCGTCAATGCTAAAAAAATGATGGCTCCAAAATGGCGAACGAAATTTGTAATTCTCCCTAATAGCACCATGAAGTCCGATGGTAATCCATAGGACATCCTCTCAGGACATTCGGGACGTCCTTAGGATGTGCAAAATTGGTACCGCGGACGTCCATTGGACATCCGTGGGAAGCACCAATGTCTCGACTTCTCACCAAAATTGGACGTTCTATAAGGATATCCATTGGACATCCACCTGGGATGTTAATCGGACGTCCCCGAATTACATCAATCGAAAGTACATCTTGGACGTCCTTAGGACGTGCAATATTGGTACGTCCTTAGGACGTGCTGTATTGGTACCGCGGACGTCCATAGGACATCCGTGGGAAATACCAATGTTTCGACTTCTCACCAAAATTGGACGTTCTATAAGGATATTCAATCGACATCCACGGGATGTTCATTGGTCGTCCCTGAATTACATCAATCAATCAGGACTAAGATTATGATATTTTTGTGGATTACTGGAGATACCAATTTGGATGGAACCAGATTTACTTACTAGGTAAGCTCAGCACTCTCTCAGAGTCATTCAATTCGGTTGTACATCGGTTCAGTTGTACATGTTTAAAGAATACACACAACTCTACTTGTCTTACGGAAACACCTTTTTCAAAACAGTGTTGAATAGGTTAGTAATAACTATTGAATAGTATAACAAAACTTTTATTTTCATTTATAGATATAACTACACTGAATGAACACAAAATAACTTACAGAACAGTCACTTAACTAATCAATCACAAAAGACGATAGAAAAGCCGCCATAGCTGGTAAATACTCAACAATTGTCTGTCAATTCGTCAACACTTCACTTGAACACAGAACACAAAACACAGAAAACAACTTTATGCACGGAATCCATACATAGAGGAATTGTTCGGTTTTAATCCGTATACGAACAAGAGAGACAAACATAAATTTTTTATTTTCATTGTTGTGAAACAGTGAAACGTATTGGCACAAACTCGAGAATATGGCCCCTGATGACCTCAATGATAGTGGAAAGGGTTTTATTTCAGATGGGTTGTTTTCGCTGTATTGTTTAGCCCTATTGAATATATGCGATTCATTTTATACCTCTTCTACAAAACCACTAGCTGGGATGTATACACGGGTACTGGGTACACATGGAGGCCTAATTATTGTAACTGTTTTCGAATTTTGTTTAATTTTTATGATCATCCATCCTTCATCTTTGGATGGATGCACCTAGGAAACATTCCGAAAAATGTTCAATCCAGGACATCCCCTGAAATTCACTGATTGGGATGACGTTCGATGTACATCCATCAAGGACGTTCCAGAATGTCCCCGTACCAGGACTACCATAGGAAGTCCTTTCGAAGACATGCCAAATACATGCCAACCAGGACATCCAATGGATATCCTAGAAAATTCTACAAAATATATCCGAACCAGGACATCCCAAGGAAGTCCTCGCAGGGAGGTATTCTAAGATTAACCAAATGGGACGTCATATATTCATTCATGCGGGATGTTCCTGAATGTCCCGTACCAGGACAACCATGGGACGTCCTTTCAAACACATGCCAGAATACTTACTAGCAAGGACGTTCGATGGATGTCCTAGGAAACATTACAAAATATATCCGACCCAGGACATCCCAAAGACGTCCTCGCAGATACGTTTTATACGATGTACCGATTGGGACATCCATAGGAAGTCCTTTGGGGAAATTCATGAAAATGCACTGAATCGGACGTCCTAAGGATAAAGATTTTAAGTCCCGGACATTCGGACATGATTTGTACCAAATAGGGACGTCCCTGGGACATGGTGTGCTATTAGGGCTGCTCCGATTCGAATCAAAATTAGTGTGTGGGGATTTTGAGGGTGAAAAATTATGATATTTTTGTCAATGCAAAAAACCAAGATGGTGGACGAAATTTGTAATTGTGGTTCGATTCGATTCAAAATTGGCATATGGCGGTTTTACAAGTTTTCAGAATGACTAAAATGAATTAATTGGATTGATAAAAAAAGCTTTGGTCCACCGATATCTGAAGCCAAGCAACGCTAGGCGAGGCCAGGGTTTGGATGGGTGACCAACGAACCTCCTTTCGATATTCTCCTCGGATAGCGCTAGGAATCGCACGAAAAAAGGTAAGACCTCGTTAATCCTTGGCTCGCACAAGTTTCGACTTTTGAGGGCTGCCGTTCGCAAGGGGACGACAGCTGGTTAACGGAAAAAACTATTTTAACAAAAACAAAAAAAATACACTAAAAAGGAAATCTTATTTTTTTAGATGTGAGACGTAGGTTATTCTGTGCGTAACAGATTCGAAAGCTTGCCGCTAGTACAAAATAGGTACTTTTACGAGGTAAAATTTCGATTCAGGGGTGCTATTCTCGAATCATTCGACTTCCAATTCATATACGAATAAAAGAGACAAATATACATATTTCATGTGTATCAGTGTAAAACAGAAAATCGAATTCGCATACGTACAAACTCGAGAATAGGGCCCCTGATACGCATAGAATAACCTAAGTCACACATCTAAAAAAAATATTATTTCCTTTTTAGTGCATTTGTATAAAAGCTTTTTATTATCAATTTAATTAATTCATTTCAGTCATTCTGAAAACTTGTAAAATCCCCATATGCCAATTATGAATCGAATCGAACCACAATTACAAATTTCGTCCACCATCTTGGTTTTTTGCATTGAAAAAAATATCATAATTTTTCACCCTGAAAATCCCCACATGCTAATTTTGATTCGAATCGAACCAGAATTACAAATTTCGTCCGCCATCTTGGAGCCACCATCTTGTTTTTTTGGATTGACGAACAAATTATAATTTCCGACCTTGCATACCACCACATATCAATCTTGAATCGAATCGGACCATAATTGCAAAACATGTCCGCCATTTTGGAGCCGGCATTTTGTTTTTTCTCTAAGAAAAATTCCATAATGCATTGTCACCGAATTTATGTCAAAATAGCTTGCAAATGCAGTATTAAAATTTGGAATACGGAACAGTTATTTTTCCCGCAAGAGGGCGCCAAAATAAAAAGTTAGGTGGCAAAAATTGACATAGCTGTATTCCTTGTGAAATAACCTTTTTAATAATGTTTTCAAATTGTTTAGGTGATAGTGCCCAAGGGGTGGGGGAAGAGGTATGACAGTTGAGGTTATGATAGGAAGATGTCCCCCTTGGATCAAGAATCGACGTGTTTTTGCATTTTATTCACAACACATGCGTTTTGAAGATATTCGATCTGTTTCGTTTTCGGTGCCCCACCCTGTATATTAATAGCAAGTGTTGAACAAATATAATATTCAACAATACACAAAGGGTAACGTGACAATTTCACAAATGATAACGGTACAAAACAAATAAACACAAAATTCACTGGGAATGGTCTTGATAACATCAAGTTCCAGGTAGCATTAAATAGAAACACTGTACAACGCTGGATAGGATGCATGTATCAAAATTATATTTCAGAGCCATCTATCGGATTATTCAATAAATCATATTTTACGAACTGATCAAATGCATACGTTAAAATTAAGAAAAGACGTGACTGGAGACTCGTGGACTAGCGACCTCTAGTGATGGTCTCCATTTGAATCCAACTGAAAGTACGTAAGATTGGCTATCTTCTTTCTCTATAAACACTGATGGTATTATCATTGTTGAAATAAAACATAGTCAATGCCTGTGGAAAAGGTATTGGACACAAACGCGAGTGTCATCTAGCGTGATTAGTTACAAACATGAATATTTGACGTCATTTTAATGCAGGTTTCTTCAAAAAGCTTTTCCATTGTTTTAATCAAGTTACGACATGACTTGGATGCGAGCTCACTATAGCCATCTACATGCCACATCCATTTTGATCCAATTATAATCCCATAATTAAGGTTGACTAACTATCTTCCATATAAACAATGGTATTATCCTCAACATGTGGTTTACAGCATTGAACAATCAGACAGCATTGAACAATTAGACATCAGTGGCCAGTGCTACCAGTTCTCAGACTTGAGAGGTTGAAGGTTGAACGTTTGACGCAGCAAACCTCGGTTTAAGCTTCTACCAAAATCTACAGCTCAAGTTAAGTTTACAAAATGAAAAATGACAGCCACTGAAGCAAGCTCAGCACTGAACCTGCTCTGTACAACTGAAATTTGAACCAAGCTTAACGCTGAGAGCTAAGCTTAAACCCGGACTGTACAATTGGGCCTAAAGGTACACGGAATACCGAACGAAGCGATAGTTAACAAATTTTGTAGAATTCTGCTCTCGCTATGATGCGAGGGTACACGGAATTCCACTGCCAATATCCAAGATATTCTAGATGTTCTAAAATGAAAAAAAAAAATCGGAATGTTTTCAAATACTGACGTCTGAAAAAATTTAAATAACATCAAGAAGTAATAAGTCACAGAGAAAAAAGAAGAAATTTATTATTTGTCAAAATTAACAAGTGGCATATTATCACTCTAAAAATGAACTTTATAATTTGGCGGCTTTTCTGACAGGTAACTACCGGAAATACAGAGAAAACGGCCATGTTTTTGCGCTACGAAATATAGTTCTGCATAACAAATTATTATTGTCACGGAAAAAAAAAACCCGAGGTCTGAAATATCAGCAAACTTCAACTCCAGACGATTATTATCTGAAAATAATTTGAATTATTTCAATTTTCTTTAAGTTCCTTACGAGTACCTGAGCGTAGTTACATAAAAGCCTTCACCCAACCTCGTACCTATCAGTCGGTCCTACTTCTACAGTGTACAACTGTACAGTCCTTTCCGTTTAGTGAAACGTTGAGAAAAGACATGTCTTTGCAGGATAGACGGTAAGTTTTGTTTTTTGATCAAGGAAATAATAGTGGTTCATTGCTAAATCGTGAGTATAAATGTTCCATTATATACCTGTTTCATAATTTTGGTAATCAGATGCTTAGGGCCTGTGTACTTGTTTAATATTTTTGGAGATTTTTCGGCATGGATATTCACATATCCTTTTTCACCAACATGGCGCGTTGATATATTTTAATCTTATTTTAATATAATGTGCATTTCTTTGTTGTTCATATTCTCGATTTCTTCTCATGAATTCGACTAGGCTTTCGGAAACACAAAATTAGGCTATGATGTTAAATTTAAGTTTTCATCATGAGGAATATTCTGTTCGAAATTTTTGCCAGAAAAATTATTTTCTCTTATATAACTTATGAATATAGTCTTTTACAAGAGTATTTTACTTTTGATGTTTTGAAATCAATGTTGAGTGCAGCATATGTTTAGCAATGACTCATTTTTTTTGAAGGTTATTGTATATTTTTAACTGTTTTCTTCACTTTAAGTAATGAAGAGTGGGACAAAAATGGCCCTGCAGTTGAGGAAAAAGAGTCTCAAGGCTATGATGGACCTCCAGGAATGGACCCTGATGGTGTCATTGAATCCAATTGGGAAGAAGTTACAGATAACTTTGATGATATGAACTTAAAAGAAGAACTTCTGAGAGGTATTTATGCATATGGTTTTGAAAAACCCTCAGCTATTCAACAACGGGCGATTATCCCTTGTGTAAAAGGACATGATGTTATTGCCCAGGCCCAGTCAGGTACTGGGAAGACCGCTACATTTTCAATTTCGATACTACAACAAATTGATACTGCGGTTCGAGAATGCCAATCTCTAATTTTGGCTCCAACCCGTGAGCTGGCTCAGCAGATCCAAAAAGTAGTAATTGCATTGGGAGATTTCATGTCTGCTCAGTGCCACGCTTGCATTGGTGGTACAAATGTGAGAGAAGATATGAGAAAGCTTGAAACAGGTGTCCATGTAGTAGTTGGTACACCTGGTAGAGTATATGATATGATTACTCGTCGAGCTCTAAGAACAAGTCATATTAAGATGTTTGTATTGGATGAGGCTGATGAGATGTTGTCTCGAGGATTCAAAGATCAAATCCATGATGTATTTAAGATGCTTAATTCAGATGTACAAGTCATCTTACTCTCTGCTACAATGCCCAACGATGTGTTAGATGTCACAAAATCTTTCATGAGAAGTCCAGTGAGAATATTGGTTAAAAAGGAGGAGCTGACTCTAGAAGGTATCAAGCAGTTCTTTGTGTATGTTGAACGTGAAGACTGGAAGTTGGAGACTCTTTGTGACTTGTATGATACTCTTTCCATTACGCAGGCTGTAATATTTTGTAATACTCGTCGCAAGGTAGACTGGCTCACTGAAAATATGCATAAGAGGGATTTTACTGTTTCTGCCATGCATGGAGATATGGAACAAAGGGAACGTGATGTCATTATGCGTCAATTTAGGACTGGATCTTCAAGAGTGCTGATTACCACCGATTTGCTGGCTCGTGGTATTGATGTACAACAAGTTTCACTAGTTATCAATTATGATTTGCCCTCAAATAGGGAAAATTACATTCACAGGTTAGTCATTTTTATTTTAGTTGAGGAATGTTGAGATTATCATAAAAAATGTTTATTAGTTGAGTATTATTGAGTTTTATGCCAAATGCAAGAAGTTATTCATTTATCAAACAGGTAGTCCCAATTACAATTTGTTAAATAAATGTTATAAAATCAAAAAAAATTCAAAATAACTGAATACACAATAAAATATAATATCATTATAATATATAATCATACATTAGCAGAAGTATTTTAATGCAGTATGTGACTCAGTCTATTTTTGATCGCATTTGAAGAGCTTCTAAACATATCAACTTGTTGAAACAAAGGACCCCGCAAACTCCTTATGGAATTTGGGTCCCGGTGGATTTTTTTGAATTTTTGGGATGAATGAATGAATGAAATCTTTATTGGTAGGATACATCCTAATATAAAGTACAAAAATTATTTCATTAAGCTTAGACTAACAATAAATAAAAATATAATAACAAAGTTATATGGATCAATTATAATGATAGTATATAATAATAATAATAGGCAAATACAGCAACTTCTAGACAACTTTCACACAAGAAATATGTGCAAACATATATGAGTGTACATTACTCTTCCCTAATAACATTTATAAAGATGAGAAGAAAATTAAAAATAAACAATAGTGATAAAATGACATATGACTTATAAATTCATTTCAAAGCATGATGTTAAGAATCAGTTTTAATATTTGAAATTAGGACATTCTTAAAGTCATGATGATTTCGATTCTTTGGTGGATGTTTGTAGTTTATTGAACTCAATGAGGCCTTTATAAAAAAGTGATTTCATAGAAAAGGACATATTCTGCCTTGGTACATGAAGATTATTGTTTCTTCTAGTATAATGTTCATGTATAGCAGAATTGTACGTGATGAATTCATCAAAATATGCAGGTAGTTGTTTATTCAATATTTTATAAATAATTATCATTGATCGCAGATATAGTCGTTGCTTTACAGTCAACCACTGTAATGTTTCAAGCATCAGGGATATATTGGTGAGACGATTACACCTAAGGATGATACGCATTCCACGATTCTGAAATTTTTGTAATGATGATACTTTATTTGCATCAAATAAATACAAGATACTGGCACAATAGTCGAAGTTTGGTTGTATAATAGAATTGTATACTGTTATTCTCGAATGCGTTGACAATCGTTCGGAAATTCTTGAAAAGAAGTATAATAATTTTGCTATTTTTTGCACATATAGTCAAAGTGAGCTCCAAATGATAAATTATTATCCAACATGAAACCCAGATATTTGAACTCTGTGACAAAGTCAATTTGGCTATTGTCAATAATTATATTATGATTATTGAGGTTGATGTTTTTATATCTGTATGAGGTTGTAAGTATCATTGCCTTAGTTTATTCAATATTAAGTTTAAGTTTATTAAAGTTCAAGTAAATCTGAACCTGCTGCAGTGAGTTATTCATTTTGTTTATGGCATCATCCAAGTTGTCACTAGAAATTGACAAAAGAGTATCATCTGCGAAGAGATTGACGAAGTCACAAGAATGGAACTGATTTATATCGTTGATGTAAATTAAAAACAAAAGTGGCCCCAGAACACTCCCTTGAGGTACCCCATAATCATTTGCAATGGTTGGAGATAAAACCTCATTGATTTTAGTCATTTGTTTACGTTCACTCAAGTAATCTATGAACCAATCCAAAACTACCATCAATGCCAATTTTTTAAATTTTTCTTATAAGTATGGTGCGGTCAATGGTTTCAAACGCTCTCTTTAAATCCAGAAATACAGCTATGATGTATTCACCTTTATCGATAGACCGTTTCCATGATGTAGTCCATGTAATTCTCAACCAATATTACCATTGCGCTAACCCAAAAAAATGAACAGTTTTGCTGCTAGGGGCGTTGAAATCACCCCTTGCGCAGATTAGACTATTTATTTTTGAACCCGGTAACAATATTTTCACTTGTTTCATTGTTGCTAATGTTGCACAATATTGTGTTGTTTTAAAAAAAAATTCTTACCCCCTCCCCTTTTTCCCCCAACTCCTATTACGAAACGCAAAAAAAAGATTTCCCGAGTGCCTTTTTATGATTATCCCCCCACCCTCCTGATGACACAAAACGAAAAAATTTCGGTGGATTTTTCTGAATTTTTGATAAAAAAAAATATTTTTTTCCCCCAAATTCCATAAGGAGTTTGCGGGGTCCTTTCCATTTCCAAGCATTTGAGTGACAGGAGAAAAATACATAATTTGTTGGGTGAAACGTTATTTTGAATACTTCTGTAGTGTCTCTGGTCTTCCACTATTAATACCCCCTGATAAAAAAGTGTGTAGGTCTTGATCAAGTTGAAATCTGTACTAATTGATATATGTACTCATGTTAATGTCATTTCATCAATACATGATTTAGGGCCGGTCTTTTCACCTCACAATAGTCTCTGATAACTATCTATCGGATAAACTTCACAGGTTTACATATCCTTATCTGATGAGTTATCTGGGACTTTCTGTATGTGAAAAGACTGACCCTTAATGTTAATGGATTGATCAGGGCATAATAATTATTATTATTCAGAATTTAGTTTGCTCCTATTATTATTTTTCTTTTTTTCTTTGGTTTTTTGGCATCGACTGCTATGGTCATTAGCTGTGTGTTCTGGATAGGCCTTGTTACTAACTCCATACGCCACCTTAGGCAGCACTGTTAATTGGAATGCAATAGTGAATCGTGCAGTACTCACCCTAGTTGAGCCACGAAATTTTGATAATTTAATAGGTCAAATTAAATTAAAAAATCCCAGCCGCAACTGGGGCTCGAACTCCGGACCTTACGACTCAGAGTCGGACGCTCTAACTACTGCGGCACGCCCCGACATAGCTGCTCCTATTATTGTTATTACTTTTAAACTTGTAAGGTATATTTAAAAAAGAATGGTGTAACCGTTGAAATAAATAAATAAAAAGATCAATGAACAATCCTACAGCAGGAATTGACATTTTCTGAACTCTTTTTATGAAAAAATGGTTTTTTCAGAACTCCAAAAAAAATGTGTATTTGCAAAAAGTCTGCGCCAACTTCACATGAGTCATTCACTTAGACTAAGTATGCGCATATCATTTATATTATTGCCAGTGGCGTACTGCTAAGCGGGAAACGACCAATATTCTAAATTCCCTATAGAGAAATAATAGAATTTATTCATCATTAACTCCTTGATAGCCTGCAGAGTCCTGCCCAAGGGCCAGTCGTCAGTAAGGTAGTCTTAGTTCATTTCCTCTGCGAGTATTGTGGTCATGTATTATACTGTTTTTTGTGTAGTGTGATTCATTTTTCATATTCAGAGTTATGAGTAATATATATATATATATATATAAGGAAGGTGGTGTCAAAATGGCCAGATCTGTAGGTACTCCTGTAGATTGTCTACAATAATGTATGCCAGCGATACATCTAATTATTATTTTTTGAGTAGTAAATACCTTTGATAGGTATGCCGAGTTTCCCCAGAAAATTAACCCATTGGAGATATGAGATTGTACAAGTCTGAAATAGGCCAGTTTAAGTACTTGTAGTGTTACTGTTCCATGTAGTTGCCTTATTATGAAACAGACACTACTCAGTTTCGAGATTAGATAGTCTGTGTGTTTTTCCCAAGTTAACTTCTGATCAATCATTAATTCTAGATATTTATATTGACTCACCTGCTCGATAGATCTGTGATCTATTTTTATTAGTTGACAAAGATCATTGATAGATTTTTTTGTTGATAATTCATGAAAACAGTTTTATGTAAAGTGACATTAATATGCAAAATACCGAAAAATTTTAATCAAAAAAGTTGTTTGCAATTGAATGATATTCCCTCTGATCCAGTTTAGTCTAGCAATTACTAATTTTGATTACTACTTGGCCTCAATTTTTAATGGGAATTATGCACAATAATGTTTGAGTAGTAAGTTACTGTATTAGCATAAAACTATCTGTCAAAGCAATTACCTGATCTAATAAAATCTTAAATATGAGCCAAAAAACAGTAATGGAAAGATAATGAAATAAAGTCAGGATCCTTCAAAAAATTAAAATTGGTAAGTGGTAGACTATACTGGATAACTGGGAATAATATTCAATTGCAAAACAACTTTTTTCACCAACTTTTATGAAGAATGAAATTTTCTGAGAAACTATTAATAAAATGTTTCCCATATTTTTCCAACAATTTGGCAGACACTTCAAGGTAGGTAACGTCATTATATGTTCTCTAATAAACAAATTTTCACAGGTAGTTGTTGGGTGAACATTTAACATGGTTTTTAGGATTTTTTTGTTTCTCTCAGATTTCTTATCATTTATGGTGTGAAGTTAATAACCTACACCTGAATATTTCCAAATGTAAAGTTATGTCTTATACTAGAAAACATACGCACATTGAACATCCATACAATATCCGAACCAGTTTACTGACTCGTGAAGAGACAAAAGATTTAGGTGTTTTCTTTGCCTACAAAATGTCTTTTGCTTATCACATAAATGGAAAAGCTTCTGAAGCCAATAAAATGTTAGGATTAATTATATGAAACTGTCGAACGTTCACTAACTTAAATGCCCTAAAAATATTGTACTTCTCATATGCCAGATCCAAACTGGAATACTGCTCAATAATTTGGAGCCCCTACTACTATTGTCACGATAAACAATTGAAAAAGTACAAAGAAAGTTCTTGAAATTCATGTATTTAAAAAATTGTGGTACATATCCAACTAGGGGTTCTGACCACATAACCTTCTTAATCATTTTCAATTCACTTCCTTGGAAAAAAGAAGAAAATGTGCTTCATTAATTTTTCTTCACCAACTGCTGCACAGCCATGTTGACTGCAGTTTGCTCCTGAGTTGAACTTCAGAGTGCCAAGGCTTCAGTCACAGTTGAGTCTCACATTTTACTGCACTACAGAAAAAACAAATTTGATTTTGCAATCGCTAATTAAATATATGTGTAATAACTATAATTCAATATGCAGTTTTTGCAATATCAATACCTGTTCCGTGAGGCACATAAAAAAAGTAGCAATGGAAATATGGAAATGACTACACTCGTTCTGCATTTTCAGTAAGGAACTCTGTCACCTTTTTTACTTTTTTCTATCGTTCATCATCATAAGCAAGCTCATAATAGCAATTTATCATTTTAGTTTCACTCGTCCCATACAAAATTTCTGTATTATATTATATGATTTATAATCATTAGGCCAGATGGTCGATAGCCTGTTGGATTGAATTTATTTCAGTTCAATAAAGTTTCTTATCATTATTATTATTATAATGTTTAAATTTATAGTTCATAAATTGTTTATAATATACTAATTAAAATAGTACTGATGTATTTTATTATGTTCTGTAATTGGGTGTTACCTGTTGGGCAATAAAGGATTATTATTATGAGCATGTACTTAACTTGGTACATTCTATTTTTATATGAGGTTCCTAGGTTAGTTTTGGGTCAAGTGTTCACCCAAAAATTGTATTCTGTCTGTAGTTTGAATTGATTTACCTTGAATATGTAAGTAGAGATCATAGGAGATATTTCTTGGTATAAATTGCATGAAGTATGTTTTCGTAACATTCAGTTGGAGTTCACCCTAAGAACAATATTGATGAAATTCATTAGAAGTATCATTGCTGTTTGTCACTAGTTGGTTTATATCCTTATGGGACATCAGAATATTTGTATTATCACAATTTGATCAGGAGAGTCGCAACACTTTTTTATATCTGGGGTGCTATTCTCGAATCATTCGGCTTCCAATTCGTATAAGAATAAAAGAGACAAATATACATATTTAATGTGGATTAGTGTGAAATAGTAAATCGAATTTACATACCTACAAACTCGAGAATAGGACCCCTGATGTGAAAATAATGAAGAATAAAGGACGTAATATTGATCCTTGGGGCACTCCTAGACTGGTTTCTCTTGATTTTGATACAATGTTATTGAACATCGATACTTGTGTAATGTTTGACAGGTATGATTTTGCCCAATCAAGTGTTACCCCACGGACACCTACAGCCTCTAGCTTATGAATCAATAAATTCCAATCTATTGTGTCAAATGCGCGTCTTAAATTTTTCTTTATTATTAAAAGAGTTATATAAACACTTCAACTTATCTTGAATTTTCTAAATTCGTGCTGTGTATTGGGAAATAGTTTGAAGTATTCTAGATATTTTGTCAATCTTTGGCGGTAACCTGATTCAAATATTTTTGAGATTTGATTTTGGATGCAAATTACCCTGAAGTTTGTTATATCTCTAGCAGACCCCTCATTTTTGAAAATAGGAATACCTTTAATGACATATTCCAAGGTGACAATTTTTCATAGTAACAATTTTCGAAAGTTACAAATCAAAATTACTCTTGCGCCAAATTCATATTTTTTTACACTGCTCATATACAACTGACAAATTTCAAAGTTTGATCATTCTAAATTAGTCCCTAGAACATGCAGAACTTTTGATTAGAAATGACTTTTTCTAAAACAATAAATAAAAAAGTTTTTCACATGTCGCTAACTTGAGTGGACACACTGTATGAGTTAAGTCTTGATAAAAAAGTTCTATTTATCCCAAAACTAGGAAATGTTCAACAAAAATATCTCGTATTATACTGGAAGGAGCAAAAAATACGGGTGTGACAGCAGCAACGGTTTTTCATGGACTTTGTGAAACGGCCGTTGCTTAGATGCTTTTCTTCGATACGGTTGTTTTCTGTTCTTTTCGATACGGTAGACACTCCGACAGAATATGTGACCACTTGAGTCACCCCAAAACCCCACCCCATATTCCAGAAGAAATAATTGCTTATAATTTTTTCGAGGAAATCTATTAATTAGGGCTTACCACACACGCACTGAAATATTTTGTTGTGACCCAAAAATCACCCCTCCACAACCCATTTAGAACATGACAATCAGGGTTCGAAAATATCATGATATTTATACAAATGTCATATCATGTGATATATATCCGATATACAGGGTGTCCCACGAAGTTTAGGAAGGGGTATATCTCGGAACTCGAAAGTAGTGGAGAATTGTAATTTTGGGTTTCTGAATTAAAGCAATCGGTGTAGATTTGTTTGATATTATGTTACCCAATGAGCTTTTTGTTTTCGGTCACGTGACATCAGATTCAAAATTATTAATGGGACACCCTGTATATTTTGGCATTTTTTTTTGTTCCTTCCGATGAAACAATTTCAACGAATTATTACACTTGTGGTCTAAAACGATTAATTCAAGAAATACAGGTACTTCAATATCCTTTGTCCCACGAAGATTTTTAATAAAATATGGATGAATAATATAATTTTGCCACTTAATCATCACAAAAAATATAGGACCGCCCAAATATACAGGGTGACCCTAAATCAACATAATTTGGCAATTGCTCGTTTCAGACGTCGTCGTGGTACAAAGGATATTGAAGTACCTGTATTTCTTGAATTAACTGTTTTAGACCACATGTGTGATGGTTCGTTGAAATTGTTTCATCGGGAGGAAAATAAAAATGCCAAATATACAGGTTGTCCCAATAATTTTTAATCTGATGTCACGTGACCGAAAACAAAAAGCTCATTGGGTAACATAATATCAAAAAAAGTTGCATCTGAGATATTATCCCTTTATTTATTCACCTTCTATCCGTTATCGTTATTGTGGGCATGTGCAAAGGAACTTTTCCGATTCTTCATATCTCAATATTGTTCAAATACCAAGTTTGATTTTTTTGGTATTTACGTGATTTGAAAATTGAAATTGAGTATCTGACAACGTGTAAAATGTGACGATGTTTCGGGCATATGGTAAAAATATCTCATAGTATTATCGTTAAGCTTAGAAAACATAACCCCAACATCTGCAAAATCTATTATGAATAGGTACAGTCAACCTTCGGTATGATAACATTTCATTTTATGAAGTGAAGAGTTTTTGATTCTGTGCATGAGCATGATTTTAACAAAAATGAGAAAATACTGTCGTATATTTAAACTCTAATTCACTTTAAAATAATTTATTTAACGAAATACAATGGTTCGCAATACTCTAATTTATATAATCACTCTACTATTTATATTCGACTTTCACTTCACTAACTGTCTGTCTGCTGCGTCGTTCTTTTTATATTCATTGTTGACTTCTCCGAATGCTCTGGAATTTTCCATCGAATCGTCCGGATCCATCGAATCGTCCAGATTCTTCTCGGTGCATAGCGTATCGAAGGTCATATGCAGCCTGCGTGAGTGTTCAGGCCCGGCATCGCCCACAGCTTCGCCACAATACATTCACATAACACAAGACAAAACAAATAATTGCCTACTCTTTTAAAGATGTATTTTATGACTGAAGAATATTCTCTTATTGATATGCAAAGACTGGTTGGTATTTAAATTCGTTATAGTGCAACTGATTTTGAACATTTCTGAATCTATTTAAAATTGATCAATGCTTTTCTACTACAACTTGTATTTTATTAGCCGACAATTTTTTCAGACATCTAATGTTTACAAATTTTAAGTTCCATTTAGACACCTCTATGAAAAAAGAAATGTTTTATCTACGAGACTAGTCACATTTTTGTTTTTTAAGATAAAATTTGTTATCCTATAAATTTTCAATGAAAGGACTGTTACCATGTTATTGATATCGCACAGTGGTCTAGCTTTCCCTTCTTGAAATTTGGCATAGTTTCATCATCCTGTTCTGAAGTAAACTGCTTGCATTTTCGTCAGGTCGCTTTACCCTATACCGCATAAAAGTGCTTACATTATCCGTGCAAGTTTGTAAATTTTTAACTGTTTTATATTTCTGTATCCGGTAATTGTATCAATATTGATGTCTATGAACTTTAAAAATTAAACTATGGAATTATGAATAATACTAAGTGTTTTTAATTTTAGAATTTGAGGTTGAGAGATCTTCAAACTTTGCATTTGCCTAAATGGATTTGACTTTTTTCATGATTATTTTATATACTTGAAAATATATCAGTCGAATTGTAGTAATATTTCAAATCTAAGTTTGTATTGTATATAGACATAAACTGCCTAGAGCATCATTTTTGGACAATACATGTATTGTGCCATGAGCAAATTTTGACATTTGCGTAGAATACTAATTGTTGTTTTTTTTTGTTGTTAAAATTTTTCTTTTTTTTTCTTTGGTGTTTTGGCATCGACTGCTATGGTCATTAGCCATGTGTTCTTTATAGGCCTTGTTACTAACTCCATACGCCACTTTAGGAGCAGCACTGTTAATTGGAACGCAACAGTGAATCGTGCAGGACTCACCCTAGTCAAGCCACGAGATTTTAATAATTTAATCTGTTAAATTAAATTAAAAAATCCCAGCCCAACCAGGGTTCGAACTCCGGACCTTTCGGCTCTAACCACTGCGCTACGCCCCAACTAAAAATTTTTTTTTTTTTTAGTTGTTGTTATTGTTGTTATTTTTTTTTGTTAAAATTGTTAATTCAGTCAACTGATTGCACCCCTACGCGCAACCCTCAGAAGTCTTCGAGAGACTTGTGTGAGCTAGGGAAGACGCAGCTCTTACCTTTTAACGTGTGATGCCATGCATATTCAAAGTGATTGCTGTACCTATCTTTACCCGCAACTTCTGCTCTTCCCACTCATTTAAAGTTCTGTTTTACAATGTCCGAATCTTTATAGACATTTTCTGTTGCATATTTCAACGAGAGAAATGAATGAATAGCCTTATTAATTAAGTATGATGATTACAGCATGAGCAATATGTACCTAAACCATAAACAATGACGTAATCGTTCTATAGGGGTAGTATAATAATAAATGTATTCACCAAATTCAGAAATCCGACGAGTAATATGTATTTTCTTCATAAGAGAATAAAAAAAAACACTAAAGGATATATTCTGTGCATAGATAGACAGGGGACTTTGTAAATTTTAAAATCAAATGTGCCACTTTATAATAATGAATCTTTATTAGCATCAGATCTCAAGTATAAATAGTATAAACTGATAAAAAATACTAGAAGAGAACGGGGGAGGAACGTGCGATTTAAATATGGACCTACCAAAAATTCTAAAATGGGGAGCCAACAACTTGGTAGTTTAATGCGAATAAGACCCATGCATGTCTTTTTTCTAGAAAGGCCAACGTAATTATGTCAGGAATCTACATACCATGAGAAAGCCATGTGAGGTACTAACTAGGTTTTCTGTTTTGTGCCAAAAGCTATTTCACTTCCCGTCAGTTGCTTATGATTTATAAGGCACAGATCCGACCTGTCTTGGAATACTGTTCCCAAATATGGAGTGCAGCCCCTAAACACACACTGATACTTTTAGATTCTGTCAAAAAAGGAGCCATTCGTCTCGTCGGTGATGCTGAGCTTACAAGCTCAGTCACTTCTGAGGAGGCTCACCGCAGAAAGGTTAGCGGTATGTCTCTGTTTTACAGATATTTTCATGGACGAGGCTCTTCTGAAATATCATCAATCGTTACACCGTTAGCGGTCCCATCGCGACTGATCCGTCAAAGTTAGTCTCCACATCCCTTTGTCGTCACTTTGGAGACATGCCAAACATCTCTTTCCCAGGGCTCGTTCTTCCAACGAACGGCAAAGCATTGGAACTCACTGCCTCGGGAGGTGTTCCCTGACGCAAACAGCCTGCAAAATACGAACTCCAAGTCCTACCTACTTTCCCGTGGCTCTCACGATGTTCTTTGAGAACATTAGAGGTTTTTCTCTTCGTGAGAACCAAAACATAAATATATATATATATATATATAAATAAGGATGGGGCAATATATGAAAATATAAGTAGAAAAGTTATTGGGTATAACCCTCAAAATGTTCTGCAACCGTAGACACGTGTTTCGAGCTTAAGCTCTCATCAGTACGGTAAAATCAAATAAAATATATATATATATGCTGAATACTTGTTTCAAGGAGCAATAAATGTTCCAGTGACTGTAAAACAGTCGAAAACAATCCTTTAGGAACTCACTATACCTTTGTATAGATTGTATGGCATATGTCCGACAGAAAACAACTACAAAATGTTCTGCAACCGTAGACACGTGTTTCGAGCTTAAGCTCTCATCAGTACGGTAAAATCAAGTGTTGTACATCTTCGCACTTGATTTTACCGTACTGATGAGAACTGAAGCTCGAAACACGTGTCTACGGTTGCAGAACATTTTGAGGGTTATACCCAATAACTTTTCTACTTATATTTTCATATATTGCCCCTCGCTATATCCATCCTTATTTGTATTTTCCTGGGTAGGATTGTCACGCTGGTAGCTATAGCTGCCTCCGTGGCGACGTTAGTTGTTGCCTTGTAAGCACAAGGTCTTCTAACCGAAGCCACAAATGTGTGGTTGGCTTCCTGTTGTTGACTTCCTTTGTTTCTATTTTTACATCAAAGTGTTGTACATCTTCGCACTTGATTTTACCGTACTGATGAGAGCTTAAGCTCGAAACACGTGTCTACGGTTGCAGAACATTTTGAGGGTTATACCCAATAACTTTTCTACACATATATATATATATATATATATATATATATATATATAATTTAGGTGTATTATTTATTTTATTTATACTTTAATCTCTCATCTCCTTATGTCTCACTTACATTATTCTCGCTTGATTCTAAAGCAATTGATAGTAAACCACAGTTTAAAAAATCATTATATGTTGAAGAATATTGTTGAATAGATTCAATATAATTATTGTAGTGATTATTTCATGATGACATTTTTCCACCAAGATCGCTGAGAGTGCTGATGTTAACTTTCAAGTTTCTGACCTGTAAATTCAAATCGAAATCGAAAATATTTATAAATTAAATATTTCACCACCGTTTTTTATGTTTTAGGATCGGTCGAGGAGGCAGGTTTGGTCGTAAAGGGGTAGCAATAAATTTTGTGACGGAAGAAGACAAACGCACGCTTAAGGACATAGAGCAGTTTTATAATACAAAGATTGACGAAATGCCAATGAATGTAGCGGATCTTATTTAGAAAAAAGCCAAGTGAGTCAGTGTGTTTCTACGACGTTTCTCCTGGAGGTCTTATGGTGTGAGTATTAGCTTTCTATGCTAAATCTGCGACATATATATGCGAATATTGTGCGCCATTTTGTCTCTTTAGGATAGCGCCGTGCACGCTGCCTACTTTCTCGTAAGAACTCTAAAGAGTGTCGATTTTATATATATATTAACTGTTATTATTTCGGTTGTCCCCTAGTGTAATTTTAGTTGACATAAAATAGTTAGCGTTATTTGGGAGACGTGTGACTGTATGGAAGCCAAAGGAGCCCTGATTTATTCGGGGCTACCTGACGGCTTTCGTTTCATTCCAGTGATTCTCTCCGCTCAGTTTGTTCGTCTCCGCAAGGGTTTAGTTGGTATCTGGAAAGGTTATTATATCCATAAGAGATGTAGAAGGAAATTTCTGGAATACCCACTAGTTGGTGATTTTTGTATATTAAGATTTAATAAAAGTGGTGACGAAATATTTAGTATTTTTCTTTTTTGATGCTGTGTCTAAAGATTTGTTGAAATTGAATGATTAACTGTATTAACTGATGTTTTCTGTATTGCTTCTGGGTCCGATGACGGTGAGTATGTTTGATGAAATTTCTATTTTGCTAGTTTTCTTGTTGGTTATCTTAAACAGTTGAAATATTTAATTGAACAAAATATTATTCGCACAAGAAGTGGCAAATTGAAAATGAAGATATGATGGTGATATTTTGGCTATAAAAACTAACTTGAGGTGAATGTCTCACACAAGTAATTCTTAATTTATCCAGGTATCTGTTCTCGAAAATAGAAAATACCAAGATACTAGGTCAATAAAATGACAAGAGGGTTTGTTCTTTTTTTTTCAGTGTGCTGACTTTCACATTATTTCAATTTACTTGAGAAAATAAGATATCTTCATTCTTTTGATTATTGCTTTTCCAACTCTACAATTTCCCTGTTACCCCAGAATCATAAATACTATTTTGTCATAACAACGGGGTTTTGCTAAATTCATGCGAAAAAATTCAGACGATTCCTCGTAAATTATGGGGGGTCTGTCCTACAAATAAAATGAAAATTCAGTACAACCCTGAAAGGACTGAAGTAAAATTGATTTAACTTTTTTTTTCAAATCTGAGTTTGAGTAGCAACTTATATTTTGAAGATTATACACACTCATAAACAGGTAATAGACCGAGAGATGAGGGACCAAAACTGCAAGAGTTTTATAAAAGCTGATATTTTGATATTAGGTCATGAATGGGTTGAATATCAAGAGCCTGCCGTCAGTCAGCCAGTTTTTGGGACAACTGGCGTGGGGGTGGTACCAAACTTGTTAAAAAAACACGTATGTAGCAACTGTTTTATAAAATCTGAAAATTTGTCTGTGGATAGCTAGGCAACCAACAAACTGTGTGGACATAGTCAGTCAGCACCATATTGGAACACGACGCGTCAGCGGTCCGGTAAACCCGTAAAAAAAAATGGGTTCGTGAAAGAGTTTTATAAAATCTGAAAATTAGTCTGTGGATAGCAAGACAACTAACAAACTGTGTAGACATAGTCAGTCAGCACCATATTGGAACACGACGCGTCAGCGGTCCGGTAAACCCGTCAAAAAAATTAGTTCTTGAAAGAGTTTTATAAAATCTGAAAATTAGTGTGTGGATAGCAAGACAACTAACAAACTGTGTGGACATAGTCGGTCATCAGCACCATATTGGAACACGACGCGTCAGCGGTCCGGTAAACCCGTAAAAAAATGGGTTCGTGAAAGAGTTTTATAAAATCTGAAAATTAGTCTGTGGATAGCAAGACAACTAACAAACTGTGTGGACATAGTCGGTCATCAGCACCATATTGGAACACGACGCGTCAGCGGTCCGGTAAACCCGTAAAAAAAATGGGTTCGTGAAAGAGTTTTATAAAATATAAAAATTATTCTGTGGATAGCAAGACAACTACTAACAAACGTAGTGGACATAGTCAGTCATCAGAATATTCGGGAACTTCCCGTCAGCTGCCGCTAAACCCGTCAAAAAAATTTGGTTCGTGAAAGACTGTTCATAATATCAGAAAATTTTCGAGAAACTAGTTCATAGTACCTAAAACAAGACTAACATAGTCAGTCAGAAGTTACATGGAACAAACGCCGTCAGCAGGCAATGGAAAGGCGCGCCGCGCGCTTAATTCATATAGCGTGTTTTATGGCGCTGACTAAGTTGTTCAATATTACAATACAATGATGAAAAGATATTCAATAAGAAACGGTAGGAAAGAGATATTTAATAATGCAACAAGCAATATCTATATTTTGGTCAACATGCAACATTCAAATAAACAATGGGACAAAATGTGGTTGGAGAAATGTTTTATATAACAATTAGTTCATTCAAAGAAATAGTACTACAGGTTAATTCAATGCAAAGAAATGTTCCGTCAACAATATCGTTGATTTTGTTGAATGAAACAACCTTTATATGATAACGTTAGAAAATAATTCCAGGAATTGACAATTGGAAAACAAAGAAAAAGTGGTTTATTTACTTTTAATTTTGTTGAGCTACAAGATGGTAGTAATTACGAACTATTGTGTCTTCATGTAATCAAATACATTTGTTATGTTACTGAAAAATGCTTACTTACATAAAGAACTAATATTACTGTTCGAAATATCTATATAAATAGTATAGTAGCTATATACGCCTAAACATTATTTTTAGCTACTTGAAATAAATGCTAAACGCAATTTCATGTTAGTGTTTATGGGATTGGAAATATGAAAAACAAACGTCTCAATTTGAATGTCTTTCAAAAAATTAAGGTTATTTCAATATTATTTTTAAATCAATACTTTAAAATTAAAAATAAATGTTCTAATCAGAATCGCTGCTATAATAGGCTTTTATCAGACTCTTCTTCGGTGTCGGTCACCTCCGACTCAGCATCTGTAAATTAGTAAACATATATTAAGTACGTTTGACTAGTTTGTTCATGAAAAAAATGGCTGACAAATAATATGCTTGCACTCATTTATTACAGACCGTCAGATAAGGACAGATTCTGCTGACTCATTAGAGAGATATTGCAATAACGTCAGGCAGTATTTAAGGCAACTTTATTTTAATAGCGACTGCCGCTATTCTGCCAGTTTATATGTGGCGTTCATTATTCATAACCTAAATTAAATCTTAGAAACTTCGATTTTTCTTTCTACATAATTCATTTCAGTATCAGATAAAATTATTCTTATGATAGATAGGGGTTGAAACATCGATTCCTGCTAAACATATTATATATTTATCAATCATGAGTCATGTCAAATAAAGGAACAGAAAAGAACATAAAGGAACTTCAATCCTCGCCTTTATACGTCCTCTAATAAAGGAATATTTTAGTAACGTTGTTCTTTTTCCATATTCTCACGAGTACATGTCAAAATAACGGCGCCTTTCTATTGCCTGCTGACGGCGTTTGTTCCATGAAACGTTTGACTGATTATGTTGGTCTTATTTTAGGTAATATGAACTACTTACACAAAAATTTTCATATTTTATAAAACTCTTTTACAAACCCATTTTTTTTGACGGGTTTACCGGACCGCTGACGCATCGTGTTCCAATTTTGTGCTGACTATGTCCACACAGTTTCTTAGTTATGTTGCTATCCACAGACTAATTTTCAGTATTTATAAAACTCTTTCACGAACCCATTTATTTTGACGGGTTTAACGAACCGCTGACGCGAAGTGTCCGAATATTCTGATGACTGACTATGTCCACACAGTTTGTTAGCTGTCTTGCTATCCACAGACTAATTTTCAGATTTTATAACACTCTTTCACGAACCCATTTTTTTTGACGTGTTTGCCGGACCGCTGACGCGTAGTGTTCCAATATTGTTCTGACTGACTATGTCCACACAGTTTGTTGGTTGCCTAGCTATCCACAGACAAATTTTCAGATTTTATAAAACAGTTGCGACATACGTGTTTTTTTTACAAGTTTGGAACCACCCCCACGCCAGTTGTCCCAAAAAACTGGCTGACTGACGGCAGGCTATTGATATTCAACCTATTCATGACCCAATATCAAAATATCAGCTTTTATAAAACTCTTGCAGTTTTGGTCCCTCAGCTCTTAGACTATAAGTGACGGCATACTCTTTGAATTTAAATTTGACACAAGGTATGTACCATAGATAAGTTGGATTTTATTTTTTTGTTCGAAAACTATTAGGGTGGATTTAGTCAACTTTAGCACAAGCATTATCATAAACAACAGTAACATCAAACATAACGTTGTTGTATAAATGGCGCCATTTGATATAACGGATTCAACTTTGCTTTTGACATATATTTAAGCACAATTTTAAAATGATGTTGACTAAATGCACCTTTACTTACAAACAAATACAGTTGACTAGGAATTCTGAATAACATTTCTAATTTACAAAATAAAAAGTTCTGACATGAAATACAATAAAGGTTATAACTTTTACCTCTTATAACATGATACTGAATAATAACGAAAAAAACACCCACATATTTACGAGTGTATGGTAATCTCCAAAATTGAAAGTTTCTGCAATAACTCGGATTTGATGAAAAAAGTGAAACCTTACGTCTTTTCAGGGATGGAATCTCTAAGGATTTGACTGACAACTTTTATAAGATAGACCACTCATAATTTACAATGATGATTCGCTTTCAACATATATTTTTAAGCACAATTTTTAAATGATGTTGACTAAATGCACATTGAATAAGATAATTGAAATGGCTAATAATTATGGTTATAAACTTGCAAACTTCATCAAAATTTTCAAACATTTGAAAAATAAAAAAATTGTTACATGTTCCTACCTAAAAGTCCTTTGGGTTCTTTGACGCACGAATGTGGAACAATTTCATTTCCAGACCTTGTGAAGAATGATCTGAAATCAGGGACACTTTGATTTTTGTCCGACAAATATTAGACATTGCCATTTGGCTTTCAGAAAATCGACACTAGTCAAGAGTTAATTCAGCAGAGATGTTCTGAAATTATAGTTATTCTTTAGGAAATGTAGAAAACAACCTAAATACAAAATATAGGTCAATTTCACTGGATCGCGTTTTGCGAACAAAGTTAGCTTCATCAGGAGCTGGAAGCAATAGTTTTGGTGTTTGGGTTTTCTACTCCTTTGAATTTGTATTCACACCAAAGGTTCCAAGTATTCATTTCCAAAATAACGAAAAACGTAACAAAAAATAACATTTTGCCCAAAATATCATAATATAATACATTTTTGTTACTCAAAATCGGGAAAGAAGAATATCATCATCATTATCCATCTTCACTTTAAGCAACTGGTTCATCATTTGACAAGATCCAGGCCAAGCTTTTGCCTTTTATTGGTATGTTAGTTTGAAAAATAAATACTAGTTTACTGGCTTTTTCGTTGTCATAAGTAAATATATACCTATCAATCAATAAATATCAGATATATATCATGATATATATGGGCCATCCATGGTTCATGGCACTTAGACAAAAAAAATTACTCAAAATTTATAACCAATCAGAAAATTAAAAATTTTGAAATTGAGGCTGAATAATTCAATTAAAAAGAAATGGTGAACTTGAATCATAAAAATTGTATAATAGTATTATAGTGAATAGAAAGTAGATTGCATAACTCCTCGCGAGTTATCATACTTTCTTATATTTCTACTGGTTCTGGTTTATAAATATCTAGTATTGGCGTGAAATTTTTTTCATTCTGAATTTTCTTAGGCTCGGAGATAACAAATGCTTTCAACATCCCCGAATATCTGAATAATTTCAATAAGTGTTTTCATTATAAGAACTGAGATCAAAGAAATTATTCGAGATGAATGCAAGCAATCACTGGAAACCAAAGAGAATCTTGACAAGTCTTTCAATAAAGTATAGTTGTGCATTTAACGAAGAGTATCAATGAGTTAGAAAGGGTTATAATATTTCTTCTACTGAATTATAGAAATGTACTATCCCATCAGCCCGCTGCCAAAATGTGTAATGATTTTATAACGTTTGCCCTTTGGGTTTTTTTGTAGTAATAAATATAATGATCAATGAACAAGCAAAATTAGCGCTATCCCGTTGAACTTAATAATAATAATACTTTTTTTTAATACATACATAAACACCTATAAAATTTGTCAGAAGTAGTTCATTATTGTTGTTTGTATAAAGGAATCGCGTATTTTAATGAATAGCGTATGTCAAGAATACCAAACGATATTTCATTGAATAAAAATCATACGGAAACCAATCGGCATAAGTGTCGCGTGAGTCCGAAGAGTCACCATATGCCCTCAAATGTTTTGAGAAATGGGACATTAAGCATAAGTGTTTATGCATGTCTTTAAGAAAATGAAATATTATAATTATTTAGTTCCACGGGATAGCGCTTATTTTGCTTGTTCATTGATCATTATATTTATAACTACCAAAACCTTAAAGGACATACGTTATAAAATCATTACACATTTTGGCAGCGGGCTGACAGGCTATAGAAAGCCTACCCATACAGTTAGAAATGTAGTCATTGATGTTGGTGCATCCAAAAATGTATTTTTGATATAATACATTTACAACTATTGGATCTCCCTTATTGATATTCTTGACCATGCAGATTGTGGAAAGTTGAAATTCCCAAAAATAATGTGGTTGAACTTGTTGAGTATCTTGTGGAAGTCTGTATATAGAGTACCTCGTAGTCAGTTTCCAAGGCATCTGACTATGTAAAATGTTTTTTTTTACATTAGGAGGGTCCAGTTAAGTCCAAGGCCAATCTTCAATTGGCTGCATAATTTCGGAGCACTGGTAGTACTGGTTTTGTAAAGGACTAGAAATAAATAATGAAAAATCCAAGCTTTCTGCAAACAAAATCCTACACAATAGGTATTTTTGTCGACAGGAATCGAACAGAATACAGCCCTCTACGACTTCCGCTGATATAAATCCGTCAGATTCCCGCCAAAGCTTCTACAAGAACCACTTTCCAAGTGCTCTCTACGAATAGCTAGAAATCCATCCAATTCAAACGAGAGGCCACCCATCTACATGCATATTTCATGGTTATTTACAATCATCATTGCAGGATAGGTCAAAACAAGCCTTGACAGCTACTTGTTTCTCTGTATAAATTGGAAATACTTCTTGCATTAAGCCCTAAAGGATCCCTGCGATATACATCCTGCTATGAACAACAAAGCATTCTTCAGAAACTAAAAGCACTCCGACTATTTTCAAAGATTGGTAGGAAGTGATACTTTTTACGAAAATTATAATGGCAATATTTCACAAAAGGCACATTGAATAAATAATGCTGAAAGGGTATAAATCTAAGTCTTCTGCAAACAAAATCCTATACAATATGTATTTTTGTCTGCAGGAATCCAAAAGAATACAGTTAGGCCCGCTACAACGTCCGCTTAATTACATTCCTATGACTCCGGCTTCTACTGCTGACGAAAATTCTTAGTGTATAACTTTTTCTTTGCAGAAGGCTTGAGTTTTTGATATCCATTTTCATTATTTAAAGCCTCCTGTTGAGTATTGCCATTATACTATTCGTAATTTACCATGAAAGTTTGCCTTTATTATGTCAGATTGAGATAACATTTATCTTCAGGTAAATCGTTTATTTAGAATCCGTTTTGACATTTCTTTAGATACAGTTATTTGAACACCAAGAACCAACTCCAAGAACCAAAACTCTTCTGAGAGAATTGAAAAAAACTCATTCCAAGACATTTATTTTTAATGTAAAGTATTTGAAGTTTAGTTTGTTTTTTTTACGAAAACGCGGAATTTTCATGATTTATTTTGTTAGTTACTTTCGATAATTCCGAGTTACGAGAAATGAGACTTGGTATCTCAGAATGTTTATTCCGAATTATTAAGTTACAATTCCGACCTAGTGTCTCAGAACTTGCGTATACTGAGATTCTGAGTTTGTATATCAGAAAAACGAATTCCGATACACTAAGTCAGAAATCCATCTCAATATTTCAGAATAAGGGTTCAAAGCAAGTTTGATGTGGGTAGGAAGCCAGTTGTTCCACATATAGCTATTTCTGAGATACTATGAGTATGTCAGAATTCTAACTTGGTAACTCGAGTGTAGCTAATTTCGAAATATCAATTCTGAATTTAGATTTCCATTATATCGCTCAGAGTTCCGGCTCAGAATTAGGTAATCAAAGCAAGTGTGATGAGGGCTAATCTTCGCACAATTAGCTTATTCTGAGGATACTACGAGTATGTCCGAATTCTGACTTGGTATACCGGGTGGCTACGGAAGTATTGCCTACGGAATATCTCAGTTATTGTATGAAGTAGGTTTGTGAAATTTGGAGCGTCGATATAATGACATAAGAGCTAGAATTTGAGCATATTGACATGTCGAAGTTAACTTCCGGTCTGACCGGAAGTAACATCAACTTTCTTATTTTAAATAGAAACCCTATTTTTTTTCTTTTCGCTTTATTCAGCATTCAATTCCCTTTCTAATGACATATCACAAGTTGGTATCTAACCAGAAACTAGATCAGAAAAAAATTATTATTGAAATTCACCGAGTAGGCCGTGGAAGCAAAATGAAAGCCAAAAATTGAAAAGTTGGCTATGGAAACCATACGTCACTTGATAACAGTTGCTACTACTGTGATATTTTATTTTCATTCGTCGGCGTTATAAAAAGCCGCCAAAAAAAAATATTGGAAAAATTGGGAAAAAACAATACTCTGTAGGTCCATAACTTAAATAGGAACATACAACTTTTTCTTGCCTGTACTATTCAGCATAACCATTCCTTTCTAATGATATAATAGAAAATAATTTTTTGAACTGAGATACCGAAAAATCCAATTATTATTCTTCAAATAACAAAACAGATTATCGCCATACGCAAAAATAAAATTAAAAATAATGTGGAATGATAAATTATATCCTGTAGGTTCTAGGTTAAATAGGAACATAAACGTACTTGGTCTGTGTCATCGTCCATAGATATTCTAATATCTACCTATGGACGATGTTTGTGCTATTCAGAATAATCATTCCATTGCAATAATCATTCGAACCAAAATATTAACAAGTAGGCTGATTAAGATGTATTTTGGAATGAAACAAAAAAGAAATGAGAGCTGTCACGAACGCTGCTATCCATGTTATTTTGACGTTCGAAGTAGTCTGCCATTTTAAAAGGGTTTGGAAATCGAAATCAGTTAGTGGAATATTCAAAAAATGCCCCGTTATTCACGAACCGAACAAATTGACATGCTTCTCATTTATGGTGAATGTTTAAAAAATTCTTATGCCGCTGAACGATTGTATTTAGAGCGATATCCAGGGAGGCAGCAACCGTCAAGAAGGTATTTCCAGTGGCTTGAAGAAAAATTAAGAACTGAGCCTGATGTTCACGAAGACCAAGAAGCATTTGTTATTAATGAGGAAACTGAAATTAATGTATTAGCTTTAGTACAATATGATAGCACAATTTCCTCAAGGCAGATTGGCGCCGAATTAGCTATAAGTAAGGACTCTGCTAGGAAAATTTTGAAAAAACATCGATTGAAATCCTTCAAGTATCAGTTGCATCAACATTTGTATGAAAATGACGGTGAAAGGCGCCTGGAATATTGTAATTGGTTTCTTCGACAAAATGCTGAGAATCACCTATTTAACTATTATATCTTGTTTACGGACGAGTCAAGATTTACCAACAATGGATTATTTAATAGGAATAATACAAGGTAGGTACTGTACTTTATTTGGATTATTGTCGATAGTCGAAGTGTAAAGTGCTAAAAGTGTGAACGGTCTTTTGTTCCAGGTACTGGGCGATAGCAAACGAGCACCGGTTTCGACAAGGCGGCTTCCAGGAGAGATTTGGTGTGAATATTTGGGCAGGAATAGTTGGAACTCATATTGTTGGCCCCATTCTTTTTCAAGGCCAACTAACCGGAGAGAGATACTTTAATTTTTTAACGAATGAAATTTCGGAATTCATTAACAACCTACCAGCGGAAATAACTGAGAGAATGTACTTCCAGCAAGATGGCGCCCCTCCGCATAATTCAAGAATAGCGAGAAATTATCTTCAAAATCGCTTCCATGAGAGACTTATAACAACCCATGGTCCAGTCAGGTGGCCACCAAGGTCACCTGATCTTACTCCGTGCGACTTTTTTCTATGGGGACATCTTAAAAATAGGGTGTATTCCACACAGCCTACAACTCTACATGAGCTAGAAGTAAAAATTCGTAGAGCTTTCCAAGATATCACGCCCCAAATGTTGAGAAACGTTTTACATGAAAATATCACCAGAGTCAATAAATGTATTGACGCTGAGGGAATGCATTTCGAACATTTGTTTTGAATATATTTTATCTTTAATCCTATCAATTTGAATTTTTTTTTTCGATAAATCTGTTTTTTCGTTATTTGAAGAATAATAATTGGATTTTTTGGTATTTCATTTCAAAAAATTACTTTCTATTATATCATTAGAAAGGAATGGTTATGCTGAATAGTACAGGCAAGAAAAAGTTGTATGTTCCTATTTAAGTTATGGACCTACAGAGTATTGTTTTTTTCCCAATTTTTCCAATCTTTTTTTTGGCGGCTTTTTATAACGCCGACGAATAAAAATAAAATATCACAGTAGTAGCAACTGTTATCAAGTGACGTATGGTTTCCATAGCCAACTTTTCAATTTTTGGCTTTCATTTTGCTTCCACGGCCTACTCGGTGAATTTCAATAATAATTTTTTTCTGATCTAGTTTCTGGTTAGATACCAACTTGTGATATGTCATTAGAAAGGGAATTGAATGCTGAATAAAGCGAAAAGAAAAAAAATAGGGTTTCCATTTAAAATAAGAAAGTTGATGTTACTTCCGGTCAGACCGGAAGTTAACTTCGACATGTCAATATGCTCAAATTCTAGCTCTTATGTCATTATATCGACGCTCCAAATTTCACAAACCTACTTCATACAATAACTGAGATATTCCGTAGGCAATACTTCCGTAGCCACCCGGTATCTGAATTACTATATCAGAATTCAGAGATACCAAGTCAGAATTTCGGCTCAATATTTCAGATTTAGGGAAATGTTCACAGCTTGTGTGATGTGGGCTGTCTAGATGTCTATTTTCGCACAATTAGCTTATTCTGAGATACCACGAGTATGTCGAAATTCTGACTTTGTATCTCGTAATTTGTAATAATAAATAATAACATGAATCGTGGCGCTTCTATGTCTTTTTAGTTTTTTTGGGATTTGAGTATGAAGTGGAAAGATTTTCTTCAATTGTTCAATCTGACAAGTAAAATTAACTCCTGTAATATTTTTTTCAATAATTGTTCAGAAACTTTTTTTTTTAAATTTGCAAATTTTTCACTGTATTCTTATATTAGTTTCAGGAATATTTTTTTTATGTGATCATTCAATATGAAGTTTTACATAGGTATCTCCAATTTTCGGGTCTTGGGAATAATTGTGGAAGATTCCGAGAATGAATTAATTTTAGTTTCGAACAAATATGCAGGATGAAATTAAAAGTATTTGTTTTTATAAAATGAATAGATATCTCAATTATTTTTCAATGCTAGGTCAAAGAATCATCCTCTTTCTGATTTAATTTACTCCACCCATTACAAGTTTTGTCTAAGTCATTTGCATTTCATTTTACCCAAAAGATCAATGACTAAAATGAAACTTTTGAAGATTTTTTAGAGTATATTGTAATATCAGTCTTCCCTAGCTCGCACAAGCCTCTTGAAGACTTCTGAGTGTTGCCTTAAGGGTGCAGCCAGTTGATAGAAAGAACAAATTTTAGAAAATATAGTATTATTTTTTTAGTATTTTTATAGTGTTTGTGAAATATGAATGAAATATTTTATAATAAGTCTGAACTGCCTTGACATTAGAACAAAAATATGCTCTGTGCATCTTTTACCATTTTTAAGATGTCATGTAGCCACTCGATGTATTTTGTATGAGAAAATCTTGCCAGTTTCATTACTTTTCATCCCAAAAAAAAATCATGCACATAGCACCACAAGTGATGTGGATGAAAAATTTGTTTTATATTGTTTCTCGTTTTTGCAGGCAGCATCAATACCTATGGGCACCATGATTTGGAAATAAAGAACTAAATTCCATTTTAATTACAAATCAGTGGGATTGTTTCTTTCAAAACCTTACTTATCCACTATTCCATTCCCTTCTTAAAAGTGGGTCATTAATTTTAATTTTGAAGAGATTATTAATAAATCTATTTTTTTTATATTAGACTATTTTTTCGAGTTGCGTTACAAGTTTTGATTTCTAAACCTAACCAGGAGTAGGGCGAAATATTTTCTTAAAAGTTATATTTGTTTCTTTTTTGTTTTATACCGAGTTTATTAAAATGACATATCATTTTCTCAAACAGTTTGAAATAACATATCTGAGGTTTTATCATATTGATTAGTAATGTACGCTGGTTTCATTTAGGGATGAGTTGTAGAATGAGAGGAAGTCATATATTCTCTTCGAGAGAAATAGCGAAAACATGAATTCATGACTTTACTTCACTCAATGACTACTCCAAATCAATACCTCTACAACTTTCTGCAGAAATCTTATCACAATTCATATATTCTCTTTTAGAGAAATAGAGAAAGCATGAATTCATAATTTTATTTCACTCGATGACTAATCTGAACAATTACCTCTTGAAACTTTCTACAGAATTCCTATCACAATTCTGTAAAATTTCAAAATATAACAGAAATCAATTCACTGATTGAACGCTCATTTTAAGGTCGCACAAGGTCAGATGGGTGTTATCTGATATTCATACTTAAGCAAATTATTTTTTTGTTCAAAACAGTTCTTTTGAGAAATCGTTTATTTAGTAACGAAAGTCGTTGCCTCCCGATGTTTTACCCTTACTCCCATATCACCTACGACGTAGGCTTATTGTGGCAAGTACCTGTCAGAAAACAAGTACTCTCCTGGCAAGTCCACGACGGTTATTGAATTATATCTCACAGATACCTGTGCAATGTTCCTCATTGCAGAGGAATCAATTGCAGTGTTCCCTGTAACCAACTAGCAGAATTTTGTTTTGATTCGGACAGGAGGACCACCTGCAGACTAATTTCGAGATTTTGCCTCTCACCAGTGCAAGGGTAGGACAACTCTGAATCCAAGTGCCTGCAGGTGGCCCCCCTGTCCGAATCAAAACAATTCTGCTGGTTGGTTAAAGGGAGCTCTTGCAATTGTGTCCTCTGTCTGCAATGAGGAACATTGCAGAAGTATCTGTTACATATAATTTAATACCCGTCGCGGTCTTAGCCAGGGGAGTACTTTTTTCTGACAGGTACTTGCCATAATAAGCCTGCGTAGTAGGTGTATATGTGGGTAAAGGGTAAAACATCGGTCGGCAACGACTTTCGTTACTAAACGATCGCCCAAACGAACTCTGTTTTGAAGAAATCTCTAAACCCGGAGACTCGGAGTGCTTTTTCTGCTTGCAAGGTGGAGCGGCCTAGACACCGTTTCATCGAGTGAGACCAGTGTTACCAGATAGTCAGACTTGTGGGATGATTCGAACGGGGAAGAGATGGCTTCAGAGCTGACTTTGTTGACCTACCCCTGCACTGATGAGAGTCAAAACCTCGAAACTAGTGTGCAGGTGGTCCCACTGTCCGAATCAAAACATAATTCTGTTAGTTGGTTACAGGGAGCCCTTGCAATGAGGAACATTGCACAAGTGTATGATAGATACTTCAATTTCCGTCGTGGTCTTAGCGAGGGGATTGGTTGTTTTCTGACAGGTACTTGTCATAATGAGCCTACATCGTAGGTGTATATGAGACTAAAGTGAAACATTGGTCGGCAACGACTTTTGTCATCAATTTTTTTATTGAAATTGTATATTAATATACCCCAAAGCTCAATTTTAATCATGGAGAGAATGTAATTTAAAAAAAAAATGGAATAGGAAATCCTATGAAGCTTTCAAAATTGTTTTGTATAAAACTAGTTTTTCGCCCCCTTCACAAACAAGTAAAAACTCGAAATCTAAGCTTAAAATGGCATGCAAAAAATTATTTCTCGAAAGTATAGGATAAATCTTGATGCGGGCTAATAATAAGATCCTGCTGATCCAAATTTTCAAAATTTATTTCATATTAATTTTTGGAAATACGTTCAATTAGCCCTCATCAAGAATGCAAGAATTACCCTGTATCGCAAAGGAAAAATATATTCTGCATGTAATTTAAATTATTTCTTCTGTTCTTCATTTCCATTTGTCTTCTCTTTGTTTTTCACTTGTTTCGGGCGGAATCATTCTTTGGTGTAAACTCTGAATAATTTTCTTGTTATGCCCGATTTTCTACTCACAGCATCAAAACAAATTGACAATCTGCTATTGTGACGAATTTACTATTAAAAAAAAAGTTATATTGACATTATTCACCATTCTATAAAATATCAGTCATGTATTTTCTATGAAAGAACAGTCTTCAGTTTTAATAAATTTATTGAAAATTTTACGAAAAAAATTCTTAGAGATCTCTGTGTAAACATTGACTTTGCTTTCGTTTCGAATTTTTTTTTCGGAATTTGCATTTGAATGAACATACAATTTATTTTGTGAGTAAGATAAATTTTCAATACTTGATTTTTGAAAAGTATCAGTATGAATGGGCCTGGTAAATCAAATGAAAGGTCATCGCTCATACATTTTGAATCCCAAAAATTTTACAGGTGACATGATAGAATGAAATCCTACTGAAGTGTTGGTTGTATGGTTCAACTGAATTTAAATATAACTCTCAATAATACAGTCTACTTTGCTCTAATTAATTTACACGCGTACTAATTATGTTGACAAATTTACAAATTAAATTACTGGTATATATTTTTGAGGTTATACATTTATGAATAACGACAATTCAATATTTATTTTGCAGTCCGTGATGAACATAAAATAATAAATTGTCTTGACCAAACGTTTCACTTCACTCTAAAAACGCTACTTTTTACTTTTGCGAGAAACAAACCCATAACTGTACTCACATTTGCTATTGCGCGACCAGTTGATATATTCTCAGAAACGTCTCAAGAATGAACCATGTTATACCTAGCAAAAACATCCAATCGATAACATTCCGAGTACGTCGCCGAAACATTCCAAACTTTGGGAAGTTCATATTACGTCTCAAAGAAATATCGGCGTTTCTACATTTTCTTAAGGTTCATGTAAACCCATGAAAAAATTAACGGCAAGTTTAAAAATTCTGAAAAAAATTCGAGTTATTCTGGCATCCAAATTGAATAATTAGCGAAATGTAGAAGAAAATCTGATGAACAGTTTTCAAGAAAAAAAAATAAAAACCTAATTTTTAGAGGTTTTTTAAGTTTTCCCAAAAACCATTCATCAGATTCCATTTCAAATATCATGACATATCAATGTCAAGGTAAAAGATAATCACGATTTTTTTCAGAAATTTTTAACCACAACGTTCTCTCACGATTAAAAAAAATTCTGAAAATCTTGTTATAAAATCAAAGACAGTTGGGAAGAATCGCTTTTGCAAGTGATATTTATATGAAATTTAGAAGACTGAACATTGAAGAACTATTCATACTATTTTTCAGACATAAAATCAAACGATTTATATTTTTAATAGTAATTTTTAAAATCTCGGACAAAAAACGGTAAATCGCTCCAGTAAGTGATTCCTCTGTAGTACATGAACGGAAATACAAAAATAGTTTTGCTACTGTCCACAAGATATTGCACAGAATTATTGTCACTGTCATATTGACTGTACAGCATTGCCAATAGTTCTATACAGCGGTAACCGATGTAATTTTCGAAAATAAAAGTTACGTCGATAGGGGTTCTTCCTTGGACACAATTGAAGAATTATGTAAGTAATGAGTTTTATGTTTTGGGATTTAAAATATCAGTTCTGGAAATGTAACAGGAAGCAAAACAGAATTGAAAAATAATAATAATCGTATTAGAGACTTTATTGTCAATTCCAGTTGTTTTTGAGTAACATTATTTTACATACATAAAAAATAACGGCATAATAGGCGGAGTTCAGCTTACAAAGATGAAAAATAATGATAAAAATAAATTATAGTGAGTTGTTCATATTAGGTGCTCTTTTTGGATTTTACCAACAATATTGTTGTTTGTGCTAAAAGTAAAAAGAGGCATTGCAACCCTCACCAAATTCACCAGACGGTGCGACCTTTTTTCATTTTCAGATGTAAAAGTTTGAAGGATTGAGGCTCGTGTCGACTGGGAATAATCCTCCACGATTCACTGTTGCGTTAAAAATTAACAGTGCTGCTCCTAAAGTGGCGTATGGAGTTGGTAACAAGGCCTATCCAGAACACATGGCTAATGACCATAGCAGTCGATGCCAAAACACCAAGAAAAAAAAATCCTGTGAGCTATTTCGCAGTACTCCGAATAATGTTGAGATTTGGCAATGTTGCTTTAGCAGTAGGGTTTACCGTTGCAGAAAACTGTAATTTATATGGAAATATTATAAAAGATCGCTGTAAGTATGGTATGAAAAACAAATCTTGTCAGTGCCATCTTACAGTTCAGAAACGCGAAATATTTGACTTTATATGAACCTTAACGCAAAATCTCACAGGGATATTTGTGCTCGCTGGGATTTGATTGATTTTGGACCTTGATTATATCAGAAACTGTCCATTTTCAACATTGCGCCCACGGATATATTTAATCAGGACATCGATATCTGCTAAAGTTTCAGCCAATTTCATCAAGAGCCATTTTCCATAAGGTTTGTTGCAGTTCCGTCTTGTTCCAAGAGCTATTTCACTTCCCGTCGACTGATTATGAAAGATTGGCGATCTATCTCTGTTTAATAGATATTTTCATAGGCGATACTCTTCTGAAATATCAATCGTTAGCTGTCTCATCTAGATTGATCAATCGAGCTCAGTCTTCACTTCCCTTTGAATATATTTTTCTAGGGCTCGTTTTTTCAACGAACGTTAAGCTTGGAACTCACTTCCTCGGGAGGTGTTCCCTGAGGCATACAGCCTGCAGAAATTCAAGAGAAACACCAATTCCTACTTACGTTCTCTGAACATTACAGGATTTTCCTTTTTGTAAGAAACAACATAAAAAAATCGTTGCACTAATACCATTGGCAGGAGAGAATGTAATATACTCATAAATAAATGCAATAAAAATCCAGGGTGTGACTAGTTCATTAATAAATAAACATATACTTCTAATGGAAATATTATGAATAGTACTTAATTAGGTATCTACTAGAATGCATCGATTAGGAGTGGATTACACTAAAGATGTGATTGTGGATCTTGGACTTCTTGTCTCACTCTCCTGGAGACACATGCAGCCATCGACACATCTTGTTTGTTTATACATTCATTGAATCAGTTCGATTGTTTAAATTGGAAATATGCTATTTGAGAGTAATTCTCCGTGCATCCTGAACACGAATCCGAAGGCAAAATGCGACACTTTCAAATACTTCGGTGTACCAAAAAAAAACAAATTTTAACATTTTTGAAACAATCATTTTGATAAAACACTATTCAAATTCTATTTTGCATCAGGAAGTTGCGCCAGTGTTTTCTTACGAATTCGACTAGCCAAGCGGAAGTGTGGTTCTCAAAATATGGTCGAGTTTGACTAAATATACCAATGTGAATTGTTGTTTCCTGTTGATGAAATTAATACATCGGAAAGTACCATCAAAATGTGTGGCCGTACAGTGCTGCATACAAATAAACAGAAATCCTATAAAAACAGAAAATTTACCTCAATATATCGTATTAGCAGCACAGGCGAAGATATAAAAAAATATACAAAAACTAATGTCAGTGTTGTTCCATTTCATAGCCAATTTTGAATGAGTAATTTAAATTCCTTATTGTCTAATACATTTTAGCTAATGAAGAGGCTACTTTTTAATGTTGAATTATTGTAAAGGGGGTGTCCGGGTACGGGTCAATGAGGAAACTGGAGTGTAGTGAAAAATAAATATCTTTAGATAATTTTATTTTTACAGCTAAAGAACAGGACCACGCGCACACTTCTTATAGAAAAAGTCTTTCGGTCAAATTGTCCAAAATTTCAATATGTTGTTGAATTGACTTACTGAACAAAAGTTACCATGGGTACATAAAAATTCTATGAGTATTTTACGAAATACAGTATTGAAGTTATAAAATGTCACTTTCATACCATCTTTATTGCGCGTAATATCACTGAATTATTAGTGAGCTTTTGATCTACACCATAGTATCAAACTTGGCCAGTGCAACACTATATTTTCTGAGCATTTTTGAAAACAGTATACAGGGTGTCCGGTAAACCTTGTACAATATTGAAACTGGTAATAGACCAGGTCATGACTGTTCAGAATATCGGAATTTCACCTCAGTAAAAATATCACCGTTTTCGAGATAATTAGCATTTTAGGAACTTCTGGAAAATCGCTACCTAACCTTGGATTTTTGAGTGCTATGTATACAAATTGAGACGAATTCAAATATCTTTGCTGCTGAAGATTACTGATGAGTGACGGGGCCAGGTAGCCGAGTGGTTAAAGCGACATTATTTCAATCACTTTTGGCTGCCAGTCAAAGGTTCAAACCCTAACGACTGCAGAACTTTTTCTGATGGCCCGAGAAAGTGTTAGGAATCGCACGTAAAAAGGTAAGACGTCGGTAATCATAGCTCGCACAAGTTTCGACTTCTGAGGGCTGCCGTTCGTAAGGGGACGACAGCTGGTTAACGGAAAAAACAATTTTAACAATTTTTTTTTATTTTTTAGACGTACGAAACAGTTTTTCAGAAAGTGAAAATTGTTTTCAAGAAATGAGGGTAAAATGACGAGTTTCACCAATTTTTTTAATAGCAGTTTGACATTATTGTCTGAAAGAAACATAACCAATTGGAAGTGGACATTCATTTCAGAAGTATGCTCATTTTGTCCACACTCTATCATGATATAAAACAAACCATAATTATTTTTGGAGGTAGTGATTTCCATTGAATTAGGCTTGGTTTTATTCTAGGCTTCCATCAACTTTTATACTTGAGCGCAAAAATTATTTTATTTCGATTTAATCAAGATAAAATGTGGAAATGATTATTAATAATAAAGAATATACTGCTTGGTATCATTGTATGTCAATAAAACTAACTTTTCATGTAATTAAGCCTAATGAAATTATCGAAATGAAATGTCGATTATCCGACATGGCACCGATTAATACGAATTCTTGTAACAATAATTTTTCACTTGAAACTATGGCAAAGCGTTCATTTCCCTCTTTCTCTTATCGTCATAAAAGACGGATGATAAAGTTTTATTGTTTTAGGTATCATTATTTTTTACTGTTGGAAAATGCTTCGATCAGAACAATGTTGTTTCATTTTGAGTACATTATATTTATTGAAAATAAAATGTTTATAAATACATATTTTCCATCCAAAGTTTTTTTTCATTGATATATTTTCCTTTGTATTACCTACCCCCTGCGTGACAAAAGTACATCGCTGTGATATGTCACATGTTCACTTACCTGCGATATCAATATAGAATCATCTCGTATACATCGCAGTTACATCTCAGAAAATATATCGTTGTTACATCGCAGAACTTGTTGCAGCGACGTCGCATGGATGAATCTTGAGTGGGACAAAATAACATCCCTCCGACATCGCAGCGACGTCTATTCGACATAGAATGCGATATCGCAGGTCACATTGTTACATCGCTGCGATGCATCTGTGATGTAACTGTTTGCTGGGTTGTGAATTATGTTCCTAAGTTGCCAAAAGTGATTACCACATTGAAACGTTTCAGGCAGGAAGAAATATTGTCTCGTTCTGTCCGAATGCCGATTATATGTAAAGCCGTATTTGATGAATAATGTCTTGTTGTATAATATATATATATATATATATATATATATATATATATATACGTATTTTTTGTATCAAGTAGCACCCATTCAAGCGGTGTCAATATAACACCCAGTGTATAAATGTATATTCAAAACGTTGTCGAAAGAGACACCACTGGATTCGAATCGAACCATCATGGTGCTACAAAGAGAGGGGTTGTTCGATCGCTGGTGGACCGTGCCTACAACCTATGTAACACAGATAAAAATCTTACCATCGAATTGGACAATATCAAGAATGATCTGCGACGAAATGGGTACCCCAAAAAACATATAGAAGAGGTTCTAGCTCGCAGAACAAGAAACCAGATGAGCCGACACAAACCACCCTGTGCGTTCCGTATGTTAGAGGTCTATCGGAAAGAATAAAGCGAATTGGGTCGAAATACAAAATACGGACATGTTTCAAGGCAGGTAACACTATTCGCAGCCATCTCACAAATACCAGACCACGTAACGCTGACATTGACTCCAAAAACTGCATCTACCGCATCCCTTGTGAATGCGGCGAAGCTTATCTTGGAGAAACTAAGAGACCACTTAGCGTTAGACTCGCTGAACACAAGAGAAACACTCAACGAGGAGAAACATCAAAGTCAGGAATAGCGGATCATGTCTGGACGACCCAACACAACATAAAATGGACTGAAGCCGAAGTCATCCATAAAGAAGAGGGCTGGTATAGAAGGAAGTTTAAAGAGAGTGCATATATTATGAACAACAAAGTCTTTAGTCAGGCCAGCATAGAAATCCGTAATGTGTGGAAACCCTTAATTAGTGGCATGGATCAATTGAAATTGCGAAAAGAATTAACAATGCTGTACCGGAGGGACCTGGCACAGTAATTAACAAGCTTACCTGAATACCGCCAAATTACCCCTAGGCTAATGACACAAAATATATCCATAGCATATTTAAGAAGTATCCTTGAGATTGTCGCATTATACACTTGATAACGACTGTAGATTTCAACAGTTGAAACGTCGTGATTAAAAATTGCAGAGAATTGAATTTTTCTTTGTTCTTTTTTAGACAATGAAAGTCCAGAATAACCTTACTCAAAGTGAAACATTGTCAACCACTTTCAAACAAATGACATGATATATTGTGATAAAAGAACTTGAAATTAATTTTTTAAATCAAGCTTTTATTTAAACACGAGAAAATAAACTCTGAAGTGAATTGATCCCATAATTTTTTTATACAATTTTGAATGATCTAAAGGCTGGTCGCAAGATTTTCCTGAATACATTCAATTTACGTAATTATTAAGAGTTACTTGTGTCAAGATCTATTCTCGGAAAAAGCTTTTATATTATTGAAAATTGTATACTATATCAAAATTATGGGTTTGATTTACTAAAAAGTTTATTTTCTTCTTTTCAGTGCATTTTTTAAATGACAGCTTGTTTCAATTTTTGTTTTAGTTTATTTGAAACTTTTTAGTATTATAAAATGAATAATTTAGTAATTGTTACAATATTTCATACTTTTGTTTTTAATACTATAATATAATTGAACTACAAATTCCTTTTGCGATTTTGAATAAAGCTTCAATAATACAATAGGTATGCTAATTACTTAATTACTTGTATGAGTTTCTCATTCGATCAATTTCGTTCAGATCATCAACATTACAAAGACTTTCCGCCGTTAACTTGGAGCAGTTTAATATTTCGATTTGAAGACCTGCTATGATATAACTTGGATCAAGGCTACATATGCTTGACCTGCAGCAAACAGTTTATACTATGTAACCTAACATAGGATTTTTCCTTATGGTTAAGCATGATTTTTTCGCAATTCAGAAGTCAACTAGCTATCGGGTTGTGTACATTTTTCGAAAAAAATACCCTTATCTTTCACGAACAATTGTCTCAGTAATATAGTTTTGTATTTCGAAGGTCCCAAAAAGTAATCAGTAGGTATATCGCTAGTTATATATTGGTCATGAAGCACCCTCCTTTTTTGTTCATAAAATGCCGTGAAATGCAGTTTTCTATCAAAGTAAAAAGTTATACACACGAATAAAAGAGGCACCCGAAGACGGGTGCTACAATGCTACAAGGTTTATATGGGTGCCTCGATAACAAAATAGGTGTTGAATGGGTGCCATATTGACATTTGACCTGATGACCTCATAACCGTCAAAATGACGGGAAACCTATTTATCAGTATTTAATTTTTTTCTCGTGTATAAATGATTTATTTCAGATAAAAATTTGATGATATACTTATGTCTTTTTTTTGTGTCGACTGAGCATGATTTTTCCGCAATTCAGAAGATAAATTCTCATGTGCATTGAATAATAATATAAGGTTTCCCCAAACCGAAGCGGGACGCGAGAGCGGGAGCGTTAGCGGGAGCGGAAACGGGAACGGAAAATGGGAACTGTGCGAATTGCTAGAAAAACAGTGCACGGAGCAAACCAAACATATTTCGCTGTTTGCCTGCATTTTAGAATACGAATAATCGCACTGGTATACATTTTTATATATCCTACTATCGAATTTAGTCTCGTGTTCATCCCGTTCCCGCTCCCGTCCCACGTTTCCGGGTTGGTTTGGGAAACCTTTATGAGCGAGAAAAAATCAATTACTATTTTTCGGTTAATTTGGGATTATGACAAAAAGTGTTGAATTCAAAAGTTTTCGATTTTTCCAATGAAGGAGGCCACGTTTTGCGCAAATTGCAAAAATTCGTTTTCGACCCCTAAATTTCATCCCTATATCACCGTTTTCAGTGTTTTCGTGTTCAAATATTTTTTCCTCAAAGTTGGAACCCCAACATCTATTTCCACTTGGTGCTTGCCTGTTACTTTCTTTATCAATGTTAGTGTTTGAAATTCGTTTTGGCACCAGCCTAAAAGTGTCTTTTGATGCGTACAAGATGCATACCGAGGGGGAAACCGCTGAGGAAATTGTATTACATCAATTCCCAAAAATCCCAAGTTATTCCACTAATACACGAGGTTCTCGAGTAATACCCTGTTTTATAAGGGTGCTGCCATTTCGAATGGGTAACACTGGGAGTGTTCGGTAAATGCAGATCTGACAGCTCCATTCAATCTGTCTGCTCCGTTTTCCACTACAGGTATGGGAAAACCACGCCTACAGATTGAATCAAGCTGTCAGATTTGCATTTACTGAACGCGCATACTGTAAGATCAGTAATTGTTTCAGTTGTAATAAGACTCAAATTTTCGAAAATAATACTCAATCCTAACTCTGCACTGGGTTCAATAAGATTAGGAACAGAAGAGTCCGGCATGAAATATTCACAGAGAAGTTGTGATGACTAGCTGCATTCCCTTCATTGCTTTCGTTCTTTGAGTGACCGGTCGTGGTAGGCTTCGATGCGATAGTTGAATATAAATGTTTGACTATTTACTTTTTGAAAAGATTCATTTCAAATCGAAAATAATGGATTTATATGATAAAGAAGACTTTTTCCTTTGAGAGTTGGTTCAGACTGATTGAAAATGAATTGAAAGTAAACTGCTTCAGCTTGGATTCACGTTGACGCCGCTCTGGATGTCGGGTACCTCTGAGTTCGGTTGATACGAGCAAGCCATGTGTGGTTATCCAGCAGAAACTTACATGATAGTTCACACATCACATTAGCACGAAGTAGTGGCCCCTATGGATCACGGGCCCTGAGCACCTGCCCAGAGAGTCCAATTGAAAAGAGATGTGGAATTTACATAACAGACAGACATTACAGTACTCAAGTATGTCAGACAGTAATAAACTCGAAGTTATTTCAAGATGATTCAAGAGCTTGCCGTCTA